>JALAZF010001049.1:0-360912 GCA_022829125.1 Lathyrus tuberosus
GTAAACATTGTGATTTTTGAGTTGCCGTCTAGTTTTGCACGTTCGTACAGGTCCGGTAGCTGGCTGGCATGCTTCTAGAATAAGTGATGGTGCTATTGCATTAGTTTTGGTGAGTGGAGAGAAGGCATTAAAGCTCAGTCTTCAGGTCATTGCGAAAAACACGGGATATGTCGATTGCTGCTCAGGAACCAGAGTTGTTTACAACATCTCCAGCCATTGCCATTTCCAAAGTTATCTCCAAAGCAGGGTTGGAGATTTCACAAATTGATTAATGAAGCCTTCGCGGTTGTGGCGCTTGCAAATCAGAAACTTCTCGGACTAAATTCGGGAAAAATAATTGTTGCAGGAATGTTGTTTGCAGGGGTTCCTTGGTTGCAACACAAGGTGAACGGTTGCTAAGAAAATCCCATATCTTTACCGTTTTATCTGTGGATTCGATGGCAAGGAGATTAGGTGCCGACGGAGGTATTGTGCTTAGATGTGGCACTTTCTGTCGACAATAGCTGCACTAGATTCTCGTGATCAGAAGCAATAATTGGCTTAAAGTCCCTGACAGTAATATGAGGAAGCCCTCCGTGAGTCGCCTTCATAACACCAGTACTTCTAGCAAATGATTCATCAAAAGGACTAACACAATCTCCGAAAATATCGCGTGCATTATTGTCATACCCCAAATTTTGACCAGGCATTTTAAACTTGCACTTCGCATCATCCTCATAACATAACATGCTCTTCATCGTGCATACTGCCTAAAATGTCTGCCGGGATAAACTTGTTGGATTTACAGAAGAATCAGTCAAACGGAAAGTCAGCCGTGCGTAAAATCAGTGGATGAAAAGTTTCAAATTTAAGCTTGCAATCAATTATATTAATCTATGTTTCGCGTAGTTTAACCTGACATGCTCGTTTTAATTTTTGCGACTTTTTGACCTCGTTTTGATTAGTCTGAGTCTTTTTTACCGGTCCCGACTAGTTTCTAAATCGGACAAAATGCTGTATTTTTTTCTAGTCATTTATTCCGCGTTGATAATTTTAGTGCAATCATTTTTTTATTTTCGAGAATTTCGATACCCAACTTTTTATTCATTTTTTATTCATTTTATTTGTATTTTAGCCAAATAAACTTTAAATAAATTTAGATTTGCTGGGTTAGTTAGGATTTTAATTAACTTTAATTAATTTTATTTTTAATTTTTTAAGATAAATAATCTCTTAGTTTATTTAAATTTAATTAGAAGCTTAATCTAAATTTTTTAGTTGAGTTTTTTTCTTTTTTACCAACACTTTTCTCTTTTTAAAAAATATACCAATAGTATTTTGGTCTTTTTATTATTTTATTTAGAGCATTCTTGTTGGTTAAGTTTGTTAGAGGGGTATTTTTGTCTTGCTAAATAATGGATTACCCTAATTGTTTTTGTATATAAATCAGCATGGAACACAAACATGAGACACGAAGAACCCCAGCAATAGACGCATAGAGACTTTACTTTTCATTTTGTTTTTATTTTATTTTTTTTGTTTTAAAATTAGAAAGAGAGGCTCTTAGATCGAAGGAGGGGGATTCAAAACATAAAGAAAGATCTGATCTTCTTCTTCATTAAAGCTGTTGTGCCTCATTTTTTGTCTTTTCCAAACTTTTCCTTATATCCTCCTCGCCACCCGACCTACAGCTCACCAAACTCACTACATAATAACCTTCATCTTTCAACCACTTCCACCACCAAATTTGTCGGAAAAATCCACTATTCACCTTCTGCAATCGACCATCAAACACACTCTCACACTTCCATCTTCACTCAAAACACACTCACTGTTACCTCTGATTTCCCTCCGTTGCCTCAACTTTTTGTTTGCAAGCTTTTCCCGGCTAACCCGTTCTTCTTCTTTTCACCTACGCAACCACCACTTTGTATTAATCTCAGCCAACCTACAACCACCCTTGCGCCGCCACCCGGAAACCACCATTTTATCCTCTAACCCAGCTGCTACTCTGACATCGTGTCGTTGTCATTGAGAAGGGAAGGAACTTGCAGAAAGTACAATCTTCTTTCCTCACTGTGTCGCCGATAGAGCACGAGCTCAAGAACCGTGTCGAAGCGGCGCATTTTGTTTTCAACAAGCTCGTCACGTTTAGTAGCAACAACAACAGATTGTGAAGCAGTACACCATGTTTTTTTCTCCCGACAACGGAAACTTCATCTTGCTTCACTAATAACTCCGGCAAAACTGCTTTGATTCGCAACTTCAGTAGCCAACAACATTGACAGCAGCAACCACACCTTCAACAGCTTTGCACATTTCAGCTTGACTTGATTTGCAGCACTCACACCATCACGCTTACAACAACGACAACAACTCAACAATGTATTCGATATAGTGGTAACGACATTCAAGTTTCACTTATGTATTATGTCATCTATTGCTTCAATGTATGACCCTAGTCCGATTTGCGATGTAGTTGTTTCATGTTTTGCTTTATTTTGGTTTCAATACTATAGCGATTTCAATGTTTCATGGTTTTGGTTGATTTTGCGATTCAATGTTTCATGCTCTGCTTCAAAGTATCAGATATTGTTTGCTTACATTGCATATCCTCTGATTTGGTTTTCTGCGTGAGCTGTTACGTTTTGCTTTTTCGGCTCAAGTTTTGCTTGTTCTGTTTGAGCTCGATGTATGTATGCGATTTGATTTTATCATAACTGCTAGCATTTTAGTTACAGTAAACAATTTACAAACTATGTAAATAGTTGTATTGAGCTGCCGACCGGTTTTACGTTCATTCTGTTATGTCTTTGCTAACTTTATCTCATATTTTGATCAAAGATAGTATTCTATAGAATGGGATATGTTCTAATGTTTGCTAACTTTATCTCATGTTTTGCGTTCTGCTGAGTGTACCTTGTACTGGAGTTATGTAAATGCTGAGAAAAATCATGATATGTTTGTTGCTGTGTTATGCAATTTTGAATTTAATTTCGATATTGTTAATATTTTTGCTGCTTTGATAATGATTTTGCGTTCGCCGACCTCTTGCACGGTTCAAATGTTGTATATTTCGCTTCAATTGCATTTTGCTGTAGCGTACGGTTTTTGTCGGTGACGCGACCACCTTACCGCAACGATTATTTTGGGTGCTAAATTTTGATTTCTGTATTTATCCTATGAAGCTGGTTAAGAAAGGGGAAGATATCTTAAATTAACCCTGCACGCAAATATTTTCTTTAACATATGTTAAGAGATCGGGGGAATGGGGTCTGGTTATACAAAGGGAAGCTATTAACACCCAGTGTATCTATGGTAATCCATAGGAACCTTCTTTTGCATGCATTTTTGTTAACTTAAATGCTTTCTCGTGTTTATCTACTGTGGATTGGGAAAGTTTCTCTTTTGGGAGTGTTGAGAGAATGCTTTTGTTATTTTTGGGTTTTATGTTGTTTTTGGGAAGGTACTCGACCTAAAGTTTTTGATTTTCGTGCTCGCTAAGATTTCAAAATCATATGCCTACGTATTCTCGTAAAGAGATTTGGGAAATCAGAGCAATCGTAGTTCCTCCTATTCCATGGGAGGAAAATGTTTGGTGTTTTGTTTAAAGCCCAAGATTGAAGCTATTGGAGTATTTATGTCTTGATCAAAGCCCAAGATTGAAGCTAAAAGGGTGACTGACAGAGAGAATTTGTCATCTCTAAAGGGAGGTATCTCACCTATTCATCACAAAATGTTGAGAAATTGATTATAAGGCAAATTACTTTAACTGGGATATGAGAAATCTAGCAATGCCAAAATTTCCATTATAAGAGAGATGTCATGAAGGAAGAAGCTTTAACTCGGTGTAGAGCAATGCCACTTTTTCCTTTATGAATCTTTCATGCTAAGAGAGGGACATTGGCTTGGATGTGAGGCATCCAGAGGCTTGCCAATTACAGCTGTTAGATGAAAGATAAGTTTTAGCCAGGATAAGAGAAGGACTCCAGCTTGGATTTTGAATCAACAAGTGTGCCACTTACAGCAATTATCTGGACAAATGTTTTGATTGTTTGTTTTGATATGTGATGTATAGAGGAGGATATCTTCCTACAGAGTGGACTCATGGTCTCATCTGAGGAGATGTTGATTTTTATGTGCCTTGATCAAAGCCCAAGGTTGAAGCTAAAAGGGAAATGACTCTACTGGGAAGGGATCACTCTATTATCCAATGGATGTGCCCATGTATCATGTCTTGAATGCTAAGGTACCAAGTCTCCTCTTAGCCATTGACTTGAGCTGGTCTTGGTAGCTTTGGGTCTTATGAATTTTGAGTCAATCTTGACTCAATTGGACAGATATGGCTTGGTTCATGACATCTCTATGTTCCACATCAATGCCAAATGACAGAACTTGATTTTTGGATTTGCAAACATGAATGATCACATGCCAAAGGATAGAATCCTTGCCTTAGGGTCCAAGTTTGCAGGTTCTTGATGATTGATTGAGATTCTTGTCGAATTGGGATGAGGATCAGTCTTGCATAGTCACTAAAATTGGACTCAAAAATCGTGTGCTACAAGTATTGCACAAAATCTGTCTTGGAAATCAGTTTGAGCAAGGCATGTTTCAATGCTTGTAACTTCTTGCTCAAGTTGAATTAATGGGAATTCTTGTACTCTTTGGAAAGCTTGTATATCCTATTTTAACTTTGGTGTTTAACTTTGGTCTTGGATTGTTATGGATCATGGAGAAAAATGACCTCAAAGTTGGAAAAAATGAAACAGATTCTGTCTCAAAATTTCACTAAGTGTCAAAGTGGACATCTCATGAAACCCTAACTTCATGGCTCAATAACTCAAAATCTATGCACTTTTTGGGAATTCACCCTCAGTGAAATTCTGGTATCAGACGTGTGATGTTAAGGTGTGATGTCACAACAACACACTCTGCACAATGGACAGCAAAACAGTAAAATAACACCAAGAATTGTTGACCCAGTTCTGTTACAACCAACCTACTCTGGGGGCTACCAAGCCAGGGATGGAATTCACTACTTGTAGATATAATTTACAGACTCAACGACCCGTTGACAATCTCCTAAACTTATACTCTACTAATGACTTCCTACCTAAGAAACCACTTAGGTATGAGAACACCACTCAATCCCTTACAAACACTCAAAGAACCCACTTTGAGTACCCTTGATCTTACTTCACAGTTTCGATCAAATCACACAACTCTCTTTGCTTCATAGCTTTAGAGAGAACAGAAACTCAACACCTATTCAAACCCTAGAATAGTGTAAATACAAGCACTTTAAACAAACCCTAGACACTAAGCCTTCTGCTCTTTATCTTCTGAATGTTTTCTGTGCTTTTTCCATTGGTCTTGTGCGCTTTATATAGCTCCTGAATTGGGCTTGGACTTGTCACAATATTTGATCAGATTTGTTAATTAAAACTGAATCTTCAAAACAGATTTTATCCCCAAAATCTTTTTAAATCTTCAACCTTTTAATTCTCCAACAGATCTGCAATCAAATCTCCCATGTAACAGAAAATATCTATTCCAAGATATTCTCATCTAATGAGTCAACCACACTTCACAATTCCAGCTAATACGCGTGCCCTAATAACATATCCTGCTGTTATTAATTCTGCAGGTCTGATGTTACAACATCACCTGTGTGACATCAAACATCCAACTTCAGCACTTAACTACTTAACACAGCCCAGTGTTAAGACTTCAATGTTACAACATCAGCACCTTGACATCAACATTGAATAACCTTTGTTTTACCAAAATCTCAGCCAATCCAGGAACTATCAATCTCCCCCTTTGGCTAATTTTGGCTAAAACAATCTCTGCACTCTGCAAACAACTTCTGCATTCTGCACCTTCGGAGATTTCAGCAGCGGAATAATCTTCAATTAATTTGAAACTCATTAGTAGCAGTTTGATAATCTATCAAAGTCTTCATCACTTGATCTGCTGCAGCACCATCTTCATTATTGACAACAGCCAATTGGTGCTCCCCCTTTAAAAATAAGAACCAGCATCACAGCTGTTCAGTAGCTCACAATGTGCAGCAATTTACTCCCCCTAGATGTCTGCTTGGCTGCACTCTTCACATGTCATGATATCTTCAAGACTCCCCCTCAATAACTGCATTACCACTTTTCAACTAAACACCTTTTAGCAGCATCAATCTATCTCCCCCTTAATCTCTGCATCACATCAGCAGCATATGGCAATAATCCTCTTGACTATCTTGGCTAACTTCTCCCCCCTTTTTAGCCATAATTAGGCAAGCTTCTATAAGAAGCCCTATTAACTATAGTCAGTATACCCTAGTTCTCATTGTTAGCCTCTCAGTTAGTAAACAGGCAAAACAAATCATAGAAGGAAACTAAAAACATAAACAGTGCATAAACCAGCACAATATTCAAATTACAAAACCAACATAGCAAAAAAAAAAACTACTAAAACTACTGAAGGCAAGAGAAAATAAGCTAGTCTTCTTCTGAGCTTGCTTCATCAGCACTATCTTGTCCTTCATCTTCAGAGTCAGTATGATCATCTTGTTCCAAACTTTGAATCATCTTCTCAATCTTTATTTTCCTGTCAGTGCTGGTTTTGATAACCATATCAAGATCCTTGCAGGTTGCCCTTAATTCTTGAATCAGCTCAGATTTTGAACTGACCTTCTTAATCCCAGAACTTGATGTTGTAACAATGTCTGGAACATGACTCCCAGCAAACAGTTTGGGATGCAAGGATAAAGTTGATTTCCTCTTAGATGCTGTGTCTGAACTTGTTAAGATTCCTGGATGTTGTTTCATCATAACTCCACAGATGAGCGAAGGAAATGCTATAGGCAGTTTGATAGCATTAGTGGTGGCATGTCTCACAGTCTGCTCAAACACATATGCTCCATAGTCAAACTTCTTCTTAGTACCCACAACATAAATAAACCTTCCTAGTCCCATAGCTGTTGTGGTTTTATGATTGGTAGGCACCCAATTGGCGGCTCCAATTCTGTGTAAGACAGCATACTTAACACTGAGTTTGCTAGTTGGCAGTTTCCCTTTCAAGGGCCACACCTTCACTTGACCAGCAGTTATTTCCTTGCAGACATCATTGTCAGTGGCTTCTAGCTCAGCAAATACTTCATTTTTTCTTCCTAGATATTTGTTTATAACTTCAGGAGAGAAATCAACACATTTTCCTCTCACAAACACTTTCATGTAGTCCACACTGCTTTTGCTGAAATCTTCACAGGAATATTTACCACAAATTCCTTAACCAGGCTGTCATAGCACTCGGAGAACCCATGAACTGTCTTCATCAGACCAGCAGCCTTAATCACCTCTATGATTTCTTTGATCTCCATAATTTCTTTCCCAATATCTCTCTCAAGAGCGAGTCTTCTTTGACAGATGAAGTTCCACATCGACGCACTGCTTGCATAATGGAATGAAATGTTATCAACCGGAACCTCAGGGATCTTGTCAGCAATTCTCTTCAAGATTGTCTTTCTGACAGGAGTGATGTCTTGTACATCATCCTCAACATCATACTCTGATTCGGATTCTTCCATTAGCTTCCTTTTTCTGGGATTCACATCAACCTTACTCCATGCTTTTGTTGGCCCAATAGTCTTTTTCCTCTTCTCATCAGAAGCTTTCTTTGAAGACGATTCAACCATCTTTCCTTTTCTTGTTCTTAGTCTCTTGGACAGACTAGGCACTGCTCTTCCAATGACTTCATTATCAGACAAGTCATCAACATCAATTACATCAGTAGTCTCAGCATCCCTACTAAGCGATGTTCTAACCTCCTCTTCAACATCTGCTTCAACAGAAGTTGGTTCAACAGATGTCCTAACATTCTCCTCAACATTTGTTTCTTCATGCATGTCTTTACTCTGATCAGCATCTTCAATAGCTGTCATTGCAAGTCGTTGAAGACTTGACTTATCCTCCTTCATGTTGTCTTTCTCAGCTGGCATCCAATTCAGTGGGATTGAGATTCTTTTGACAGGGATGCCTTTGTCCAGAATCTTTGAGGAAAGATTACCCATCCTTTTGTCTACATCAAACTTCTCTTCAAGAGTCTGAGACGTATATGATTTTGGCACAGTTTTGTCCCCAAATAACACACTAGTAACAACCTTCTTTGTTTCAGGATTATTGAAAATAGTAGCTGGTTTCTTAGGAGTTAGTTTAGTGGGTCTCGAAGTACCTGATTTTGGGAGCATCACTGAGATAGGTTCTATATTCAAAGCTTCTTCTGCAAATCCCTCTTCTGAAGAAACCCTAGCCTTATCTCGCGAAGGGCTTTGAGCGACAGATTTCTTTGATGGAGACGACGTCTGGTTTGACATTGTTCCCTTGAGACAGTATGAGGTCAGATGATCCTTCTTGTGGAGGACGACGAATGGAAGGAAGAAATACTCTTTGATGAACCGTGACCTTGCTGCACTAGAGAATGATGGTCTGAGGTATGGCGCCAGCTTTTCAGTATTTTTTAAAGACCAATTACTAATTTTCTCCCTCCATAAAGACTTTCCTTTTTCATCAGGACTCATTAACTTTGAGTGTCCTTTCAGCATCCTGATGTCATAGTCTGATGTTATGACATCAACATCATTAGTTGAATTCCCTTCAAGAGAAGTCCACTGATAGCAGTTGTCTTTGGTTCTGGTACCCTTCATAATAACCTGATTATGTTCATCAGAAACCACACACCCATCCTTAGTGTAGTTTACCCTGTAACCTTCATCACACAACTGGCTTATGCTGATCAAATTTGCACTTAAGCCATTGATAAACATAACATTGTCAAGTTCAGGTCTACCATCACCTTGCACTTTCCCAACTCCTGCAACAACACCTTTTCCTCCATTGCCAAATATGACCTCAAGAGAGGGGCAAGGTCTAAGATCATCAAACATGGATCTACATCCAGACATGTGCTTGGAACACCCACTGTTAAAATACCATGTTCCTTCTTTATCACCCATGTGAGCCAATAAGCACTTCACCTTCTCCTTAGGTACCCATTGTTTAACAACTTTGGGCCTGTGCTCTCTCCATCTATTTTGAGGCTGAGGGTATCCATGCAGCTTGTAGCAAGTACTGCATATGTCCAGATCTTCCACAATAATAGCGTCTCACCCTTTCATCTCTGAATCTTCTGCCATGATGAGATTTCCTATGCTGCTATCCATGATGTGGTCTCCTCCTACCATAACTGCCCTGCCATCTATTCTGTTGATATCTTCTCCCATAAGTCGGCTGAGAATGTTGTTTCCTGGATTGTCTCCCATGATGGTGTGGCTTTCTTCTTCCATATACATAAGGAACAGCATCGGTGTATCCATACCCATAACCATACCAGTTGTCCTGATGTTGAGACATCTGATGAGACATGTGCTGTTTGAACTGAGAAGCTTGCATGCTCTCATGGTATTGTGGGGGCATATACTGACTAGCTCCCTGTGGCTGCTTTCTCTTCTGATAGGGACCAGTCTTTTTCTCAATCTTCTTAGGTTAGGAAACATCAGCTTTCTTAGGGGTAGGATCCTGCTTCTTTGGCTGATGTGAGATGAAAGTTGTGACACTTCCTTCTTTGAACCTGAAGTGCTTCCTTCTGAAGTTCCCTTGTCCTCAGCCACATAACCTATCCCAGCTTTATCTCCAGCAGCTTTTTCTGACTGAAGTATCTTGTCAAGTGTGTCTGTACCACAGCTCAGCATCCTAACAGACTTGGTCATTTGATCAAGATGAGCTCTAACTAGCACCACTTCATTTTCAAGATCAGTCTTATCATTCTCTAGCTGAGCAATTTGTTGCTTGTGGCACTTGTTTTCTTGACAAATCTCAGCACTCTTTAAACACAGCTCTTGATAGGTGGATGCCAACTCCTCATACGTTACTTCTCCATCACTAGAATCATCATCAGAAACCACAGCTCCTGTTAAAGCTCTCACATGCTTTGCTGACTCGCCTTCACTTTCACTATCAGAGTCAGACCAGGAAACTGTCATGCCCTTCTTCTGCTTTTTCAAGAAGGTGGGACATTCTTTCTTGACATGTCCATACCCTTCACACTCAAAGCACTGCACTCCTTTATCTTGGGCAGTTTTCTCTTCATCCTTCTTGCTGGTGTCAGAAGTCATGTTCTTGACATTAGGCCTGGAGTTATTATTCATTCTCTTGAATACTTTGGTGAACTGTCTTCCCAACATCACTATGGCCTGAGACAGATCCTCCTGGGATTCAAATTTCTTCCCTTTCTCCTCTTCACCATTTGTCACCAGGGCTATACTCTTTGGCTTCTTTTCTGGTTCTTCCACATTCAACCCAAGCTCAAAGGTTTAAAGAGATCCAATGAACTCATCTACTCTCATCTTGCTGATGTCTTGTGATTCTTCAATGGCAGTAACCTTCATCTTATACTTCTTAGGTAGGGACCTAAGGATCTTCCTCACAAGCTTTTCATCTGACATCTTCTCTCCAAGAGCACTAGATGCATTGGCCAGCTCAAGAACACTCATGTGGAAATCATGAATAGTCTCATCTTCCTTCATCTTCAGGCTTTCAAATTTTGATGTTAAAATCTGAAGTCTTGACATCTTGACTCTAGATGTCCCTTCATGAGTAGCCTGCAAGATATCCCATGCTTGCTTAGCAACTTCACAGGTATTAATTAACCTGAAGATGTTCTTATCCACTCCATTGAAGATATCATTCAGAGCTTTGGAATTTCCAAGGGCAAGCTCATCTTCCTCCTTGGTCCACTCTTCTTCAGGCTTCAGCTTAGAGGTGCCTTCTTTATCTTTGCCAGCATCATCCTTCTCACACATGACAGGTGCTTTCCACTCTTTAATAACAGCCTTCCAATCCCTACTGTCCAAGGATTTTAAGAATGTGGTCATCCTTGGCTTCCAATAGTCATAATTGGATCCATCCAAAATAGGGGGTCTGTTGACGAATCCTCCAACTTCTTTGTCCATCTTTTCACCAGAAAGTAACTTCTCTAGATCTCACCCAGAGACAGACAGGATGCCTGCTCTGATACCAATTGAAATTCTGGTATCAGACGTGTGATGTTAAGGTGTGATGTCACAACAACACACTCTGCACAATGGACAGCAAAATAGTAAAATAACACCAAGAATTGTTGACCCAGTTCGGTTACAACCAACTTACTCTGGGGGCTACCAAGCCAGGAATGGAATTCACTACTTGTAGATATAATTTACAGACTCAACGACCCGTTGACAATCTCCTAAACTTATACTCTACTAATGACTTCCTACCTAAGAAACCACTTAGGTATGAGAACACCACTCAATCCCTTACAAACACTCAAAGAACCCACTTTGAGTACCCTTGATCTTACTTCACAGTTTCAATCAAATCACACAACTCTCTTTGCTTCACAGCTTTAGAGAGGACAGAAACTCAACACCTATTCAAACCCTAGAATAGTGTAAATACAAGCACTTTAAACAAACCCTAGACACTAAGCCTTCTGCTCTTTATCTTCTGAATGTTTTCTGTGCTTTTTCCATTGGTCTTGTGCGCTTTATATAGCTCCTGAATTGGGCTTGGACTTGTCACAATATTTGATCAGATTTGTTAATTAAAACTGAATCTTCAAAACAGATTTTATCCCCAAAATCTTTTTAAATCTTCAACCTTTTAATTCTCCAACAGATCTGCAATCAAATCTCCCATGTAACAGAAAATATCTATTCCAAGATATTCTCATCTAATGAGTCAACCACTCTTCACAATTCCAGCTAATACGCGTGCCCTAATAACATATCCTGCTGTTATTAATTCTGCAGGTCTGATGTTACAACATCACCTGTGTGACATCAAACATCCAACTTCATCACTTAACTACTTAACACAGCCCAGTGTTAAGACTTCAATGTTACAACATCAGCACCTTGACATCAACATTGAATAACCTTTGTTTTACCAAAATTTCAGCCAATCCAGGAACTATCACTCAGTGACAAATTTGTAGTGTTTAATGAGAGCTTTCATTTGAGCTTTGGATGGGATAAAATGGTTGCTTGGATCACAAGTTATGGTCTTGCAAAGTTGGGTAAAATTCACTTTTTTTTCTATACTTAGTGAAATTTTAAGTTTCTTAAGATTACCCCTTTTGCAAGTAACCTCACTTTTATTGATTTTTCTTGATGGATGATGATCCAAACCATAAGTTAACATTGTTTTTGACTTAAAGAAGCCATGTTTGTCAAAAAATCTCAAAAGTCAAACTTGGTTTTGGGAACAGTTGACTTTTTATCAGATGAATTTCAAACTTTGTGCTCCTTTATGAAATCAAACCCTTGGGCTAAATCAAACCTAATGGATGGATTTCATAGGTGTTTTAGAGTGTCTTGAATCATGTCTTGGTCAAAAGTCAAAGATATGGTTGACTTTTTTCCAGAAACCCTAGTTTGTGGTCCAGATGAATTTGAATCTTTATGTTGCTCATGAATCAAGTTCTTAGTGTCAATTTAAACTTGTGAGAGGATCAATATAAGATATTGGAGGTCTCCCAAACATTCCTTGAGGTCTTGGATCATGTTTTGCTTCAAAAATCAACTTAGGGGTGAATTAGGTCAAGAAACCCTAATTCCTTGTTTTTGATGAATGCATCCCCTGAGGTTATTTTGAACTTATAAGTGGATCCATGAGGTCCCTTTGAGCTTCTTGAATCAAGTTTCGAAGTATTGGCTCATGCCCAAATGAAAATTTCTCTCTGGAGGCCTTGGTCGACCAAAACCCTAATTTGGTGACACTGGTGATCTTGAGGCTTTATAAACTTGAAATGTTGCATCCTTGAGCTTGATTCTTAATATGGGATACCTCTTGATTCCCCATAGATGTTTGAGAGGCTTGGAAAGTTGAAGATCATGTCAGTTTTTATTGATCCTTTGTCTGAATGCTTTGAGAGGGCTCAATAACCCTAATCCTTAGTTGAGGTGAATGCTCAACAAGTTTTGAGAAGACTGATGAGGTATGAAGACATATCCATATTGTGATGATGATTTTCCCAATGATGTGAAATCTTATGGTCAAAATTTAAGGTATGATAAACTGCTTTAATAATAGTGTTAAATTGTGCCTTGACAAAGTTGAGGAATAATGCTTGAAAAGGTTCTGACTTGTGATGAAAAAAATATCTTCACATATATTTTATGAAAGCATTAACAAATGTTATATAATATGAGAATCCTGAGAAGCTTGATGGCTGAGGCACATGGTCCCATAGATCAGTATGGATCATTTTAAAAGGATCATGATAAGTGGTGAAAGATAATGGTGCATGAATCCTATATGACTTCTAGTAATCTAGAATTCATAACACATATGGCGGAATGAAATTGGATCTATTTTGTGATAAAAATAAATCATTTTAGATAAGATACAAAAAATGTACGTTTTGATCTATTCATGAATCATGAAAATTTAAATTTATGAAGACTCTATGTGTATCCACACTAAAACCAGTTTTTACTATCAACCTTTGATTAGTGGAAGAAGAATATTAAGAAAAATAAAATCTATATCTAAACATATTATTTTGGAATTGTTTTCTATTCCGCACACATTAATATCATAAAACATAACATATATGTTAATAATTAGAACTATTTTCTATTCCCAACACATTTCTGATATAATATGGCATTATTAGATATATATATATATATATATATATATATATATATATATATATATATATATATATATAAAATAAAGTTTAGAAGGAAAAAATAGGTTTAAATGTACTTTTGTTCCCTGTAAGTTACTTAGTTAGAGTTTACTCCATGTAATTTTTTTTTGTCTAAGTCTCTATATTTCACTTTTTTTGCGTGCGTTTTAATCTCTAAAGTCAAAATCCGCAAAAAAAATTGAAGGAAAATCCATAGGAAATCTGCAGATTTTGCCTTTAGGACTAAACCACACGCAAAAGTGAGATATAGAAACTCAGATAAAAAAAAATACATAGACTAAATTCAAAAACTCCCTAACTTACATGGACCAATAGACTATTTAAGCAAAAAAAAATATCATATATTTATTTTTTAAATTAATTGTTTTCATAAAAAATATATTATATCTAATTGATAATTTAACTAAGAGTAATGTTATATAGCGTGAAATAAATATACGACTATTAATGTTCTAAAATAGAATTTTAAATTTATTATTTATTTAGTTTTCTTTTTAATAGGAAGTTTTAAATAGTAGTAATAATGAACCGTTGGGGTTTACCTATTGCCTTTTTTTATTTTCATTCTTTAGTATTTTTAAGAATATAATTTTTTTCTCTCCTTATAATTTTAGGTTTATAACAATAAAAAATGGGCCTTGACCACGTCAAAATATAAGACACGTGGTGTAGTTAGGTCCTGTGACTTTCATGGAAGAAATAGGGAGGACTAAGGTTATTGCCTTGCTCTCGGCGGCATTTTGCGTCCTAATGACAGTGAGCCCTAAGCCACTGTCCTAAGCCAAGTCACTGTCATGTTTCTAATGATTTCATAAGCGAAACATTCATGGTAGGGTTTTGTATGGTAGTACTCGGAGCTTTCGTTTTACTCTTTCAAATATCGATATTATGGATTACGGTAAACCACCCTGTTACCAGAAGCAACTTAAAAATCTTATGCATACTTGTGATAACAACTGCAATATCAGTAATTGAAGTCAGCTTCTTAGATTCCAACACAACTGCTATCATTGTTTTGATCTTATGGTGCATCGTACTCGCAGTCATTGCTATTGTTAGCCGCCAAGAGTTCTATAATTTATCCACTTATCTCAAAAAGCTCAATTGTTTTGATCTTATGGGGCATCGTAATCCCAGAGATTGCGATTCTCAGCTACCAACAGTTCTATAATTTTGTGTTTTTGTTTTGGCAACGCTTGTGCCATTTTTTTAGGGTTTATCTCCAATTTTTTCCCACCATTTATTATTGTACTATTCAAATAAATTTATGGTCCCTTCAATATTTTCCTTAAGTATATAATTATTTTTCATTATCACATTCAGGAAGTAACGTTATAACTTGAAAAATAATAATGAAAATAAACTAATTATTTCTATACAAAATAAATGAAATTATTTCAATTAAATGAACCTCTTATATAAACAAATAAACATACAATATACCATTACTGTGGAGATGTACTAAAAATATTAAAAGAATTAATTTTCCTTTTTTTTTTAATATGCAAAATTGTGTATTATATATCAGTGATACAAAATGGTATCCAAACTATATACCTGAAAAGGCCTCTACCTAAAATTGAGATCTACAAAAAATCACAAGGGGCATTAACCCATTCGTAGTAGTTACATTTAAATGCATTTTTGTGTTTCTTACCTATCCACCACCAAGAAAAAAGTATGACTCGATTAGTAATTGTATCGAGATCTCAAAACTCGTCTCTAAACATTATGTTGTTTCTAGACAACCCGATTACCCAACAAACAATTAGCCACATCCCAACCGCATTCCTAACACTAAGATTTTTCTGCACACAACCATCTTTCCAACTTGAGAAATGATTCATAATATCACCAAAATAAATTTCCTCAACACCTAACCACCTACACACATACTTCCACACCAAAATAGATTTAGAGCAGTGAAAGAATACATGTTCATCTTTTTCTTCTTCAAAGAAGCAAAATGAGCAGACCTTAGCATGAGTATCAGTTATGATACCTCTACGCGCGAGATTCTCACGGGTTGGAATTTTGTTGTGCGTAAACCTCCACCCAAATACATTAACTTTAAGAGGCACCTACGCTAACCAAACTAATTTCAGAGCTGCCCTCAAATCCTCCTCACAAATCCATCCACTGTCACCTTCATTAACCTGCAGCAAGCGGTACAGGGAGGAAACGGAAAATTGCCCGCTACTGTCATGCAACCAAACAACCTTATCTTGAGCTCTTTCACGCACAGCGAAATCATTTAGCACGGCCTGGAGAGTAATGAACTGCTGTCTGTGTTCTTCAGGAAGGTTTTCTTGTGACAGGTCCAGTTTCCATCGCCACATGCCGTCTTCTCGGAAGCCATTATTCACGACCCAACTAGCCTTGTTAGCAGCTCTGTTCCATAGGTCCGAAAAAGAAGTTGCTAAAGCAGCTGTTCCTGCCCATCGGGACAACCAGAAAGAAACTTTAACTCCATTACCAATCTTATAAGATAGCAGACCTGCAAAATGGTTAGTGCCACAAAAGATAGATTTATTAAACAAATCTCTCCACTATAATGATGGGGAGACATGATACTTAGGAAGCTCCCCAAGATGAAAATCGTGCACAGAATTAGGATAACTACAGTTAATAATGCCTCTCCACAAAAACTCATCCGACGACGAGATTTTCCAAATCCATTTAAAGAGCAAAGCTATATTGAAGAGCTTTATGTCTTTAACCCCTACGCCATCGTCTTCTTTGGTTTTACAAACCGTACTCCAACGAATCCAAGATACACCATTTTTTAACGTCGAACCGTTCCACAACAATCTCTTTTGGATAGAAGTAAGGATACGTGTAACCCAACTAGGAAGCTTTGTAGAATGACATGTAATTAATTTTCCTTTTGATGCTAAAATATGATTATACAACAATCTAAAAATGTTACTACAATACTGTTAATTTTAAATTGCCTCTAGTTTATTTTAATCTGTATGTTTCAATTCATCATTAACAATTGAGCAAGTTATATCAAATTAAACCTCTGTCCTTAAAAGTAAAAGAAAAATTAATATATATAAACTATATATAATTCAGATACATTATTTCTTCAATGAATTTAAAATGTTAATTTTTTTTATATTAAAAATCAGAGGTAGTATTTGATATCGTTAAAAAAAATAAAAAGTTACCCATGATCAAATTATTAAAGATGTGTCAATAAAATTTTTAAAATAGATGAATTGAGTTTACATTTTTTTTATATTGACAGGGGCATTTATTTTTATTTGATACCGTTAAAAAACTTAAAATCTTTAACTGAACAGGTCATAACTCTCATGGTTGTTTTTTTTATAAGCAAGATATATTAATACGTGAACAAAGGGTTCTCAAACCCACTTACAAAAAGCGAGACAAAGTTCAGCAAAAAGAAAGATTACAAACCAATTATGCCTTAAGATAAATAGAACAAATGAAATTTGCTAAATTCATAAAAGCAATAATTGGAACGTGTAATTTTCCCGATGAAAGACCATCTCCACACCAACGCCTTGATATTCCACACCGCATCTAAGACATTCCAGTTATCGTTCCTAAAAATAATACCATTCCTCAAGATCCAGAAATACCAAGAAGTTGCCAACCAAATACAACCTTCCTTCCCACTTTTCACCCCATTCCTCTTCTAGAACAAACACCACTTCAAGAAACTTTCTTTGATATTGCTAGATCCATAATGCGCGAAACCAATCCACTCGGCCACCTTCTTCCAAACCAATAAGGAAACACTACAATTCAAAAGAATATGGACCAAGGTTTCATTCACATTTAAACAAAGGACGCACGCAATATCATTATTCGAGAAAGAACATCCCCTAATAAGAAGGGAGTCCTTAGAAGGAAGCCAATTGATGAAACACCTCCAATCAAAAGCCTTGATTTTAAAGGGAACAACCATCTTCCAAATTAAACATAAAGCCTCTTCAAAATTATTACAAGGTTCAAAAGAAATGTGAGATTTACTTAAGATATCGAAAAATCTACTCACCAAATAGCTTTTCGTCGGGTTAATAATCCAACCGGCCCTATCCTTGCCGGCAACCGTCGGATGTGCCTGAAGGAGCGCCAAACGTCTCTCCTGCTACTCGAAACTTGGTGAAAAACTTGCTGCTCGAAAACAAGTAAAAAAATAAGAGACATGAGCATGTGAGATATGCCAAATTCAGGGAAAAACTTGGTGAATGACCTGAATTCTCCCCCATTATCTTATAGAACTGCTTTAATAATAATGTTAAATTGTGTCTTGACAAAGTCGAGGAATAACTTGAAGGCTTGAAAAGATTCTGACTTGTGATGCAAAAAATAGATTCACGTATATTTTGTGAGAGCATCAACAAATTCTATATAATACGAGAATCCTGAGATTTGTGGAGGAGGCACATGGTCCCAAAGATCAGTATGGATCACTTTGAAAGGATCATGATAGGTGGTGGAAGATAATGGTGCATGAATTCTATGTGACTTGTGTAGTAATCTACTGTTCATAACACATATGTCAGAATAAAATTGGATCTATTTTGTGATAAAAATATATTATTTTAGATAAAATACAAAAAATTGTGCCTGTTGATTAGTTCATGAATCATGAAAATTCAAATCTATGAAGACTTTACGTGTATCCACACTGAGACCAATTTTTACTATCAACCTTTGACTAGTGGAAAAAGATTATCTTTGAGCGTGTAGAATATTAAGAAAAATAAAATATATATCTAAACATATTATTTTGGAATATATTTATAGACTCATATTTCTATCATACGTGTTAATTAGAAAAATTATTTTCTATTCCCAACACATTTTTTTTTAAAAGCAAATAAGTTATATATTATGGATTTGGCAAAAAGAGAAAAGAGGAGTTGTTTGTTATTGAAAGTGGACTACGAATAAGCGTACGACAATTTCAATTAGAATTATTTTAGGTTTTTGCTTTCTAAGATGGGTGTGGAGATCGTTGGATTAGATGGATGGAAGGGTACGTCTTCATTAGTTTCATGTCGGTGCTTGTCAACGATAGTACAACGAAGAACTTCAAGGTGGAGAGAGGTTTACGCCAAGGTGATCCACTCTCACCTTTTTTGTTCGTTCTTTCTGTGGAAGGTTTAACGGATTTAATGAGCAAGGCTGCGGAACAACGGAATTTTAGAGGTTTTCAGCTCAACGAAGAGGAAATAGTAGACATCTTGCAGTTCGCAGACGACACCATTATTATGGGAGATGGCAGTAGGGATAATTTGTGGAGTATAAAAGCAATTTTGAGGGGCTTCAAAATGAAGTCTGGGATGAAAGTAAATTTTTGCAAAAGTAAGTTGTATGGCGTTAATGTTGGTGACTGGTTTCTTAATCCAGCTTCTTTCTTTTTGGTGTGCAACATAGACCGTTTGCCGTTTAAATTTCTTGGCGTTATGGTGGGGGACAACCACATGAAATTACTTATATGGAAGGAGTTACTCAAGAATTTTAGGTGTTGACTTGCTGTTTGGAGAGGGAGGCATATCTCTTTGGTTGGAAGAGTTGTGTTAATTAATTCGGTGTTGAACGTTATTCCAATATACGCGTTATCTTTCTATAAAGCTCCAGTTAAAGTGTTACAAGAGATTTGGCGTATTTAAAGTAACTTTTTGTGGCTCAGTTGTGAGAATAAACAAACCATTCATTGGGTAAGTTAGAACGCGGTGTGCAAGTCTAAAGATAAAGGTGGTCTCAGAATTAAAGATATTGAAGCTCTTAATAAGTCTCTTATTATTAAGTGGAGGTGGAGGATTTTAAAGGAAACGAATGCGGTTCAATGCAACTTACTCAGGCATAGATACAAGAATCTAGAGATTAAATTGATCATTGGAGACAAAAATGTGCTGAATAAAGGAGACTCAATTTATTGGAGGGATTTGATTTTGTCGGACATTAAATTCGACACTGTTAATTCTTCTCTTGATAGGCTTATTCATTGTAAGGAAAAAGATGGTCTTCGGACAACTTTTTTGCATGTGATGTGGTTGGGTAATCAATCCTTGAAGAATGCAAATCTAGAAGTTATGTCTTGGACAGGAAACAATTTGGATTTTTCTTTTGAAGAGTTTGTAGACTACTTCTTGTTCTGTCAGAAGGTAAACAATAAGATCGATAAAAAAAATAGTTAGTGTGATTTGAATAGCCTTAGTTTGGAGCATTTGGTTGATGCGAAATGTTGTTATTTTCAAAAGTCTCGTTTTCAACTTCGATGAATACATGACGACGATCATTCATATATCTTGGATTTGGATGCGCATAGCTTGTAAACCCTATGTTTCTTGTACTTTTTAAGATTGGAACATTTTATCTTTCTGCTTTAGGAAGATTGGGTAACTTGGTTTGTATGTAATTGGTTGGAGTATCCTTTATACTCTTTTTTATTAAATCATTGCTTGAAAAAAACATAAATATTTAAAAAAAACGACACATTTTTTCTATGTTTGGATTAATACATTATTTTAAAAATATTCACCTTCTTTTTTAATTGTACAAAAAATGTATAACCCATGGATTTGCACAAATTCTGGTCTGGATACCCAACTGTTGGAATGGGTACTGGGGTGTTACGCCCATTTGTTTCTAAAATGTAATAATAATGAAAAAGAGAAAGACAAAATTATTTAACCATGAAAGTTTATTATTATTAAAAGGAAATCATATTTTTATTTATATTTGCAGCATAAATATAGTTTTTTCATATATACAAATATTTGGATTAACCGTATATTTTCCAGTATGTAAATATTAATTTTGTTTTGACATTTTTTATAAAATATTTATGTGATCAATTAGTTTTATAAATATAAAATAATCACATAGTATTTGTAAATATTGTTTTAATTGTATAAAAAAATAGTAGTAACATAAATAAATACTTTTTGCTCGTGTTTGGATTCAAACATAATTTTAAATATGTTTACATTTATTGTCTTTAATTGTAAAAAAATTGTAATAATCTGTGTGTATGCACGAATATTAGTCTGGATACCCGTGCGTTCGTACGGGTAGTGGACATGTCACGTGCATTTGTTTTCAAAATATAATAAGAATGAATAGATAGAAAAACAAAATTGCTCATATATTAGTCAAATCATTACATCAATAATATAAAGCCTACCTTCCATTTTTTCTTAACAAATATTGTATTTTAAATTAAAAATAATCTTAAAATAAAAATATTAGTAATAGAAATAATTAAAAAAAATCGATTTTTTCCGTACTTTATTTTCATTAATTGTACAAAAAAATGTAACAAATCGTGCATTAGTACAGATTCTGGTCAAGATACACGTGCGTTCGCACGAGTACTAGTCTATTACGCGCATTTTATTTCTAAAATATAATAAGAATGAAATAAATAGAAAGACAAAATTATTTAACCAGTAAAGTTTATTATTTTTAAAAGAAAAACATATTTTTATTTATATTTGGCTCATAAACATAGTTTTTTCATATATATAAATATTTGGATCAACGGTATATTTTTCCGTCAATGTTCACCGTATTTGTGAACAATTAATACAGTATAGGGGTAAAAGAGCGGATAAGAATAGCATAACTATAACTTAATAGATAATTATGTTTGCATCAATTATAAATATACCATTGTTTATAACAATATTTGGATCAACAATTCTGAATTTTTTATGTTTGCAGGGATTACACACAAATTATAACTATTATTGTAATTTTAATTGTATAGTATAAATAATATAAAATAATATTAACCTCTTATAATATTTTTAAAATTCAATAACATTAATTATATTTTAATATGTAATAGTCTTTGTAAATGTAGTTAATACAATATACATTTTTAAGAAAAAGATCTTGAGATATTTGATTGCAAACATAAAAATAGGACAATGTGAAAATATGATATAAAAATGATAAAGTAATTTTATTTATACGAATAAGATATCATAAATGTGAAATTATATATTTCTATAAATCAATATATTTAACTCTTATATTATAAATAATAATGAAATTTGTATATAAAATATATTGAAGTAGATTTAAATTTAAATCAATGTTAAATTATATCAAATAAATTTTGAAAACTATATATGTCAAATATTCATTATACAAACAAATAAAAATGTAATTTATTTTAATATTTAAAATAAACACTATTAATATATTTTTTAATAAATTGGAACAAATGGAGTATATTTTTAAATGGAGTATATCTTTAGTGATTTTTGTTATTAATTATACAGATTTTATTAATAACAAATTAATAATTAAATTAACTATTTCTTCTTTTATAAGCAATTAAATTCAATATTTAATAGTTTTAAAGATCAAGATGAATATTTAATTTGTGTTAACCTATAAATTTATTTATTAATTTCACACATATTCAAAAATGTAGCTAATACAAAATGGAAAAAAATATGAGTTGTTCTATAAAGATACTTTTTATAATTATGAATAATTAGAAAATAAATATAAATAAATGATAAATAAAAATATTAATATTTTATTAATATTATTTATATATTTTTTTCGTATAATTAAATTATATAGAAATAAAAAAAAACTCTACTTATAGGGACATAAAATATATAATAAATTAAGAATTAAAATGATTATTTTTTATATGCAATTAAATTGACTATTTAATATTTTTAATGATCAATATGAATATTTAATTTGTATTAAATTATAAATTAATTTATTAATATATCAAAATAATATAGCTAACACAAAATGGAAAAATATGAGTTTTGTTTGTGTAGAATCAAAGAGTTTAACATTGAATATCAATTTTATTTTATTAGCTTTTAATTTTTATTAGTATTATAATAAAAATTTACTTAGAAACAGTCACTACAACCAATAACGCTTTTTATGACGAAACTTTCACAACGAACAATATAAAATCAAGGATGTATGTAACGGGAGTGCCTTGTTTTAAAAAAAAAACAATTTGTTACCTCGATTCTTTGTAAAGGCGACATAACAATATGCTCAGTGTTTGAGATTCGATTCTCAACTCCTACAGTTTTATGTTTTATATGGAACCAAAAAGGCGCCTTTAATTTTCATAGATTTTACGTCGGATATGTTACCTCGGTTTTTAAGAAAATAGGGATAAATAATCTCTAATTTTTTTATTCTTTTTGGAACCAAAAAGACACCTTCAATTAGGCATTTGATGGATCAACATCGACAGAACTAGGGAGGCCGAGAGACAGCTAATTTGTTCTTTGCTGGCTGTTCTGAATTGGAGTATTTCCTGAACCAGTTAGCAATACACTTGCATTCATGATAGTTGGTTCTACAGTGTAGTTTGCATTTGTGAGGATCTCATGGTTCTGTAAACCTTCAATACAACTTGATCTTGGAGAACAATGGAAACTGTTGCTTGACTCTGTCCAACAACATGCGAAACGATTAAATTTTGAATGTTCCGATTTAGTCCATATCTTGGAGCACCTTGTTGCTTATCAGCCATAAAATTCTCACAATTTATAATTACAAGTAGCACAAATAATTTTCATGTCACTTGAACGTAAACATTGGGATTTTTGAGTTGTTGTCTAGTTTTGCACGTTCCTACAGGTCCGGTAGTTGGCTGACATGCTTCTAGAATAAGTGATGGTGCTATTGAATTAGTTTTGGTGAGTGGAGAGAAGGCATTAAAGCTCGGTCTTCAGGTCATTGCGAAAAACACGGGATATGTCTATTGCTGCTCAGGAACCAGAGTTGTTTACAACATCTCCAGCCATTGCCATTTCCAAAGTTATCTCCAAAGCAGGGTTGGAGATTTCACAAATTGATTAATGAAGCCTTCGCGGTTGTGGCGCTTGCAAATCAGAAACTTCTCGGACTAAATTCGGGAAAAATAAACGTTGCAGGCATGTTGTTCGCAGCGGTTCCTTGGTTGTGACACAAGGTGAACGGTTGCTAAGAAAATCCCATATCTTTACCATTTTATTTGTGTATTCGATTTTTTTTAATAAGCTAAATATATTCACGGGGATACAAAAGGGGTATCCCAACCCATATACATCAAAGACCTCACATAAAAAAGGCCTACAAATAATCACTTGGACAATTTACCCAAGTGTAATAGTTACAAATGTTAGAGCTATTGTTGTTCTTTCCTACCCACCACCAAGAAAACAAAACTATACGATTTAAGATCGTGTCTAATTCCCAAAACTCCTCTCTAAATAGAATGTTGTTTCTACAATACCAAATAATCCAACAAATTAGGATCCACAAACCTACTGCATTAGATATCAAATAATTTTTTCTAACGCACCCCGAAACCCAACACGATAAATGGTTCAACATATCTCCGACTATGATTTCAGAAATACCCAACCATTTGGTTGCAAAATTCCAAACCATTTTGGTTTTATAACAAAAGAAAAACACATGATCAACACTTTCATCTTCTAAAAAACAAAAAGGACATGCCTTTTCATGTCTATTAATAATAATTCCTCGGCGATTAAGATTATCGCGAGTCGGTAAACGCTTATGAATCAACCGTCAACCAAAGACCTTCACCTTAAGCGGAATGTGAGATATCCACAGGAGCTTGAAAGTTGCTCTCTCGTTTACTCCAACAATCCCGACCGGAGCTGTGCTATTAACCTGTAAAAAATCATACAAGGAAGAAACATAAAAACAGTAATTTTTGGACAAACTCCATTTAGCTACAGCATCAACTCCTACAGGTAACCCAACATCAGCCAACCGTGCGAGTAATGAATCCTTCTGCTGCAGCACGTTAGATGACAAATAATAGGAAGGCACTTTGATTTCCCAACTCCAACATCCGTCACACCAGTCTCCATTCTCAGCAACAGAACTATATTTATTCTCCATAGCCAACCACAGATCAGGGAATGATTCAGATAAAATTATGCTATCCAACCATCGGGACCGCCAAAATGAAACCAAACCTCCACTCCCAATATCATATGAAATCAAATCAGAAACCAAATTCTTTCCACTGTAACTAGAACACCCAACCAAATCTCTCCACCATTTTGAAGGGGCAGTATTCCTATTGGAACAGACGCCGTCATACAACTCGTATTGATACTTAGGATATCTAGCAGAGATTACGCCTTTCCACAAAGTATCCTTATGTTCCAAAATTTTCCAACTCCATTTAAAGCATAGTGCCAAATTGAATTTTTTTAGGTCCTTTACCCCTAATCCCCCATCTTCTTTCTTATTACATACTATGTTCCAAGATACCCAGGCCACACCCTTCCTCGAAACCGTACCATTCCATAAAAAGGATTTTTGGATAGACGTTATTATGCGAATGACTTTAACCGACATTTTGTAAAAGGATATGAGATGAATTGGGAGATTAGCTAATACAGAATTAATCAACGTTACCCTACCCCCCATAGAAAGAAACCGACTTTTCCACGAATTTAATCTTGCACGAACCTTATCAATTAACGGTTTCCAAAAAGAGACTAAAGAGTGATTCCCTCCTATTTAAACTCCTAAGTATTTAAAAGAATTGGCAGGGTTCAAGGTCTTACAAGATAAATAGTTGCATGCGGCTGAGGTGGAAGCTTCGTCTACGCCTACACCATAAAAGGAGCTCTTGTTGAAATTAATATCCATCCCAGATACTAACTGAAAACCTTTAAGAATATTATTTGCAGCCAGGATATTTTGCAAGCACAATCTCCTATAAGGATTGAATCCTCAGCATATTGTAGTAAATGAAAACCAACTTCCTCATTGATTTTAAATCCTGAAAACGTGCCATTCTCCAACGCTCTCTTCACAAGGACTGCAAGACCTTCAGCTGCAATGGTGAAAAGAAAAGGAGCAAGAGGGTCGCCTTGCTTAAGACCCCTTGTAACTACGAAATCTCCGGTGGGGCTGCCATTAACCAGCACAGAGGAAAAGGAGTTGAAAACTGCTGAATCCATCCATCGCAACCAAGAACTGCCGAAGCCCATAATTCTCATAACATCTCTTAAATACTCCCATTCTACGCAGTCGTACGCTTTGGCAAAGTCGACCTTAAACAACATAAGATCCTTCTTGAAATGTTTGGCATAGTCAATCACTTCGTTTAACACTAAAACTCCGTCCAACAAATTTCTACCTTCTATGAACGCTGTCTGAGAATTGGAAATGATCTTACCGATTTTCGTTTTGAGCCTGGAGGCAAGAATCTTTGACAAGATCTTATAAACTGAACTGACCAATGTAATGGGTCTATACTCGTCCAAGTTTCTAGGGTTCTCAGATTTTTGAATTAGCACCAAAAAAGAAGAAGCAAACGCCTTATGTAGTTTCTCACCCTTGAAGAATTCCAATATGCAGTTTGTGAATTCATTACCTACTATCTCCCAGCAATTCTTGATAAACTCAAAGCTAAATCCATCAGGGCCAGGACTACGATCACCAGCGCAATCAAATACAACTTTCCTAATTTCTTCAATATCCACATCAATTTCAAGCTCTTCGCTATCAACTCTGGATAAGCACTTGAAACCACTCATACCCAAGGAAGGAAAAGGTCTGACAGCTTTAGAAAACCTATTAGAAAAATGTTCTTTAACCGCATCTTTGACTTCTTGGACATCCTCCACGAATTTGTCATTGACTTTAACAAAACAAATCGTATTCAGGTTCACACGATTTCTCACTGCAGCATGGAAAAACTTTGTGTTAACATCGCCCTCAGAACTCCATTTTAGCCTAGACTTCTGTTTCAATATACTTTCTTTGATTCTCATTGTTCTCCATAACTCATTTTCAGCCTGATTTCTGTCTGCTAACTCTACTGCAGAGATATCAAACCAACAGGACATAACTTTAAGTGGCTTGGGACCCCAATTCGTGTTTCTCGCAAAAATCCATACCGGCCTATGATCTGATACATCCCTAGCTCCAATTTTCTGACTCATCATATTCCAACCATTACATATACCATGAGAAACTATAAACCTGTCAAGTCGACTCCAAATTTTACTCCTTGACATGAACCAAGAGAACTTATTTACATTCAGAGGCAAATCCACACACCCCTTTAAATTTATGAACTCTGCGAATTCCTCCATGTATCTTCTGTTGAAGGAAGAGTAACCAATCTGTTCAGTAGGACTTTTAATCGAATTATAGTCTCCACCAAGAATCCACTCTCCTGGCTCCAATGTGTTTTTAAGGTTGATAAGATTGGACCATAACTCCCTTTTCTCATTCATATTGCATGGAGAAAAAATATTGAACAGGTAACACTTCATACCTCTCCATAATGCTTGCATTCCTAAGAATCCTTTCCCCCTGTAGCTACATATAGGTTCCACCACACCACTCTTCCAAATTGTTAAAATTTCTCCTGAAAAACAAACTGAATTAGAAGCAGACCATTGACACCCTCTATCTCTCCACAGACTGTATACCACATCATCAGACATACTGGTTCTTTTTGTCTCTTGTAAAAAAACAAACGTCAGCTCCCACTTTATTGATAGTTTCTCTAATTTTCTTTCTCTTGAGTCCACTCCCACAACCTCTTATGTTGTATGTTATGATATTCATAAGGAACCCCTGTCTACCACCTTCTTACCCTTCTTCGGTTCTCTATCCACAGCTTCAAGATTCCTCACAACTGATTTAAAAATTTCGTCTTCCTCCTCAGCTTCTATACCCAGTCCTTTGATTGCAGACCAGACTCTCGATGGGAGATTCTCAATCTGTTTCTTAATTCTAGAATTATTCTGATGGAAACCAGAATCATTTAAAGAGTTATCTAAGCAATCCGTCTCCTTGTACTGAGGAATCTTTATCAAATCCTTTTGGTTCGTATCATACTTACTGAATTGCTTCTTGGTAGTCCTTTTTGAGAAAACATCAGCTTGTAACAGAGTGGCATAATAAGACGGGCTGAATGGAATTTTTATCCTCTTGTAAATGTCTTCCATAGGAATCTTCTTCTTCCTACTTGTAGATCCCCTCTTGGCTTCCAATCCCTCACACTGAATTCCAACTTCATTGCCATTTTCTCCTTCCTTTAATCCTTTGCCAACCTACCTCGTATAAGATCCCTTCTTATCCCCTCTCTTTAATTTCATAAGAGAACAAGGCACACGTTATATACTAGGACTGGATTTAAAACTATCTCCGACATTAACTCCTACTATATTCACATCCTTCAGACCAGACCTATATCTAACTAGAGACATAGAATTTTTACCAGAATGAACTTCTAAAACATTATCAGTATGCCCAGAATCGCTATTAAGAGTAGGATTCTTCATACCAGACACTTCACATTCTTCTAACCCACCAACTTTACTCTAGTTCTTACTCACATGTCCACATTCGCCTGAAACTGAGTTAGGAGAAACCTGCTCAAGTGATATAGATTGAGAGCTGAGTACTCTAGATGAACTATCCCAGGATACACCATCATATTCCTGATCCGATTCTGACTCCACAAACTCAGAACTATCTTTCTCCAAACAGGATTCTTTAGGTAACTTTTGGGGCAAAATATAAGGTCCAAATGCATCTTCAACAATCTTGATTCTGTAAGAAATGTCATTCACTTCTATGTTGACCACTTCATTAAGACTCATTGCGAATTTGGTTCTAATCAGAACTCTAGCAATGTCAAACCTTGACTGCT
The DNA here is from genome assembly GCA_022829125.1 of Lathyrus tuberosus. Classification (NCBI taxonomy): domain Eukaryota; kingdom Viridiplantae; phylum Streptophyta; class Magnoliopsida; order Fabales; family Fabaceae; genus Lathyrus; species Lathyrus tuberosus. The sequence goes on from JALAZF010001049.1 coordinate 28,421, forward strand.
TCCTTGTATCTTCGTCCATCTTAATAAAAGCTCTAGTGGTAGCCTCTAAAAATGTGAAAAATTTTGTACCCCAAGCATGACAAGGGAGCCCAAAAATCTTAACCCATGTTAATCTCTCCTGATCAACATCATTTGGATTCCAAGGGCGGATTTCTGAAAACCATTTGGAGATCCATTTACCTTCCTCAGATATAATCTTTTGAATATCACCAGGGTTGTCTTCCTCCAATAAGCATAGATTGGCCCCCATTGGCGTAACCTTGATATTAAAAAATCCTTCCATTTGAAATGCATCCACGACTTCTGCTGCAGAACCAGGGTTCTCCAAAACTCCAGTGAAGGCTTGTTCAAATCTCTCCAACTCTTCAGTGTTAACATCAAAGCTCAAATGGGCGAAAGAGGGTTTATCACCCATGACACATTGGTTCAAATGCAGATTTCCCCATTTACTGCTGCTCACACCTTTAGTAATCTGGGCAAAAGAAACTCTATTAACGTTAGTATGCCGAGCACCTGGTATGTAAGGAACCCCGGCCACCCCATTGTTCTTAATCTGTAACCCATGTTTTAAAGGACGTATAGTACCCCGAAATCTTGTTTTCTCTACGAAATCTTGGCAGATTAACAAAAATCTTATTGCCATTGATGACAATCTTGTCGAGATTAATGGCCATAAGATCTTCGTCTTCCACTTTTTTGAACCTAACGAAACCAAATCTCTTTCCTCTAATGTCGACTCTACCCGGAATAAACACCTCCAAGATCCGGCCATAAGCCTAAAAAACTTCATACATTCTCTTGGCGTCATAAGAATCCGGAAACTCAGTGAAAAAGAATGAAGTTGCTTCATTCCAGTCATGATCTGTGAGCTTTGCTTTGTTGTTTTTCCAGATGGACAGTCTCCCCCGCATTCTGACTCCTATTCTTCTTCCTCTCTACTTCAATCCAAGTACCTTTGCTATGAGTGTTGCTATTGAAAAAACCCATGAAAAACCAGACGACATCCCAAATCGGAGATCCAAAAAAACCCCAAACGCTTGCAGTTCAAAACTCAGTATCCACTAGGGGGACGAGGATGTCACAGATTGAGACCTCTCTGTTCAATGTAGCCCCAAAGGGAGGAAGGTCCCTAACCCTAAGGCTAGGTCTTTAAACCAAACCCTTTGAACCTACCAGAAAAGTAACCAATCCGTTAAACCCTCAGTCCAGACGAGAATAAGGTGAATCGGACTATTAGTGAACCTGCTACATAATGCCTTGTTGATAGTTGAAGAAGATGAAGCGAGGTAGCACTGAGGATGGTTCAAAAGCTAGAGAGAAGGAGGAGTTTCTCTCTCTAAAACTCAAGTAATGTATTCTGTAATTCTGTGTATTTGATGGCAAGGAGATTAGGTGTCGACGGAGGTATTGTGCTTAGATGTGGCACTTTCTGTCAACAATAGCTGCACTAGGTTCTCGTGATCAAAAGCAAAAATTGGCTTAAAGTCCATGACAGTAATATGAGGAAGCCCTCCGTGGGTGGCCTTCATAACATCAGTATTTCTAGCAAATGATTCATCCAAAGGACTAACACAATCTTTGAAAATATCGCGTCCATTATTGTCATACCCCAAATTTTGACCAGACATTTTAAACTTGCACTTCACATTATCCTCATAACATAACATGCTCTTCATCGTGCATACTGCCTAAAATGTCTGCCTGGATAAACTTGTCGGATTTACAGAAGAATCAGTCAAACGGAAAGTCAACCATGCGTAAAATCAGTGGATGAAAAGTTTCAAATTTTAGCTTGCAGTCAATTATATTAATCTACGTTTCGCGTAGTTTAACCTGGCATGCTCGTTTTAATTTTTGCGACTTTTTGACCTCATTTCGATCAGTATGAGTCTTTTTACCGGTCCCGACTAGTTTCAAAATCGGACAAAATGCTGTATTTTTTCTAGTGGTTTATTCCACGCTGATAATTTTAGTGCAATCATTTTTTATTTTGAGAATTTCGATACCCAACTTTTTATTCGTTTTTTATTCATTTATTTGTATTTTAGTTAAATAATCTTTTAATAAATTTAGATTTGCTTGGTTAGTTAGGATTTTAATTAACTTTAATTAATTTTATTTTTAATTTTTTAAGATAAATAATCTCTTAGTTTATTTAAATTTAATTAGAAGCTTAATCTAATTTTTTTAGTTGAGTTTTTTCTTTTTTACCAACACTTTTCTCTTTTTAAAAAATATACCAATAGTATTTTGGTCTTTTTATTATTTTATTTAGAGCATTCGTGGTGGTTAAGTTTGTTAGACGGGTATTTTTCTCTTGCTAAATAATAGATAACCCTAATTGTTTTTGTATATAAATCAGCATGGAACACAAACAGGAGACACGAAGAACCCCAGCAACAGACGCATAGAGACTTTACTTTTCATTTTGTTTTTATTTTATTTTTTCTGTTTTAAAATTAGAAAGAGAGGCGCATAGATCGAAGGAGGGGATTCAAAACAAAAAGAAAGACCTGATTTGTCGTCCATTTCCACCACCAAATTTGTCGGCCAAATCCACTATTCACCTTCTGCAATCGACCATCAAACACACTCTCACACTTCCATCTTCACTCGAAACACACTCACTGTTACCTCCGATTTCCCTCCGTTGCCTCGACTTTTTGTTTGCAAGCTTTTCCGGCTAACCCGTTTTCTTCTTTTCACCTACGCAACAACCACTTTGTATTACTCTCAGCCAACCTACACCCACCCTTGCGCCGCCACCGGAAACCACCATTTTATCCTCCAACCCACCTGTTACTCTGACACCACCGCGTCTTTGTCATTGAGAAGGGGAGGAACTTGCAGAAAGTACAATCTTCTTTCCTCACCGTGTCGCCGATAGAACACGAGCTCAAGAACTGTGTCGAAGCGGCACATTTTGTTTTCGACAAGCTCGTCATGTTTAGTAGCAACAACAACAGATTGTGAAGCAGTACACCATGTTTTTTCTCCCGACAATGGAAACTTCATCTTGCTTCACTAATAACTCCTTCAAAACTGCTTTGATTCGCAACATCAGTAGCCAACAACATTGACAGCAGCAACCACACCTTTAACAACTTTGCACATTTCAGCTTGACTCGATTTGCATCACTCGCACCATCATGCTTACAACAACGACAACAACTCAACAATGTATAAGATATAGTGGTGACGACATTCAAATTTCACTTATGTATTATGTCATCTATTGCTTCAATGAATGACCCTGGTCCGATTTGCGATGTAGTTGTTTCATGCTTTGCTTTATTTTGGTTTCAATACAATAGTGATTTCAATGTTTCATGGTTTTGGTTGATTTTGCGATTCAATGTTTCATGCTCTGCTTCAAAGTATCAGATATTGTTTACTTACATTGCATATCCTCTGATTTGGTTTTCTGCGTGAGCTGTTATGTTTTGCTTTTTCGGCTCAAGTTTTGCTTGTTCTGTGTGAGCTCGATGTATGTATGCGATTTGATTTTATCATAACTGCTAGCATTTTAGTTACAGTAAACAATTTACAAATTATGTAAATAGTTAAATTGAGCTGCCGACCAGTTTTACGTTCATTTTGTTGCGTCTTTGCTGACTTTATCTCATATTTTGATCAAAGTTAGTATTCTATAGAATGGGATATGTTCTAATGTTTGTTCACACTACATAGTCAGTTCGTGTTTGACTTCAATGGCGTTGCGTTCTGCTGAGAGTACCTTGTACTGGAGTTATGTAAATGCTGAGAAAAATCATTATATGTTTGTTGCTGTGTTATGCAATTTTGAATTTGATTTCGATGTTGTCAATATTTTTGCTGCTGTGATAATGAGTTTGCGTTATGCCGACCTCTTGCACGGTTCAAATGTTGTATATTTCTCTTCAATTGCGTTTTGCTGTAGCGTACGGTTTTTGTCAGTGACGCGGCCACCTTACCGCAATGATTGTTTTAGGTGCTATTTTCTGATTTCTGTATTTATCCTATGAAGCTGGTTAAGAAAGGGGAAGATATCTTAAATTAACCCTGCACGCAAATATTTTCTTTAACATATGTTAAGAGATCGGGGAACGGGGTCTGGTTATACAAAGGGAAGCTATTAACACCCAGTGTATCCATGGTAATCCATAGGAACCTTCTTTTGCATGTATTTCTGTTGACTTAAATGACTTCTTGTGTTTATCTGCTGTGGATTGGGAAAGTTTCTCCTTTGGGAGTGTTGAGAGAATGCTTTTGTTATTTTCGGGTTTTATGTTGTTTTTGGGAAGGTATTGGACCAAAAGTTTTTTATTTGCGTGCTCGCTAAGATTTCAAAATCTTATGCCTACGTATTCTCGTAAAGAGATTTGGGAAATCAGAGCAATCGTAGTTCCTCCTATTCCATGGGAGGAAAATATTTGGTGTCTTGTTTAATGCCTAAGATTGAAGCTATTGGAGTATTTATGTCTTGATCAAAGCCCAAGATTGAAGCTAAAAGGGGGACTGACAGAGAGAATTTGTCATCTCTAAAGGGAGGTATCTCACCTATTTATCACAAAATATTGAGAAATTGATTATAAGGGAAATTAATTTAACTGGGATATGAGAAATCTAGCAATGCCATAATTTCCTTTATAAGAGAGATGTCATGAAGGAAGAAGCTTTAACTCGGTGTAGAGCAATACCACTTTTTCCTTTATGAATTTTTCATGCTAAGAGAGGGACATTGGCTTGGATGTGAGGAATCCAGAGGCTTGCCAATTTCAACTGTTAGATGAAAGATAAGTTTTAGCCAGGATAAGAGAAGGACTCCAGCTTGGATTTTGAATCAACAAGTGTGCCACTTACAACAATTATCTGGACAAAGGTTTTGATTGTTTGTTTTGATATGTGATGTATAGAGGAGGATATCTTCTTAAAGAGTGGACTCATGGTCTCATCTAAGGAGATGTTGATTTTTATGTGCCTTGATCAAAGCCCAAGGTTGAATCGAAAAGGGAAATGAACAAAATCTGTCTTGGAAATTAGTTTGAGCAAGGCATGTTTCAATGCTTATAACTTCTTGCTCAAGTTTAATTAATGGGAATTCTTGTACTCTTTGGAAAGCTTGTATATCCTACTTTAACTTTGGTGTTTAACTTTGGTCTTGCATTGTTATGGAACATGGAGAAAAATGACCTCAAAGTTGGAAAAAAATGAAACAGATTCTGTCTCAAAATTTCACTAAGTGTCAAAGTGGACATCTCATGAAACCCTAACTTCATGGCTCAATAACTCAAAATCTATGCACTTTTTGGGAATTCACCCTCAGTGACAAAGTTGTAATATATATTGAGAGCTTTCATTTGAGCTTTGGATGGGATAAAATGGTTGCTTGGATCACAAGTTATGGTCTTGCAAAGTTGGGTAAAATTCACCTTTTTAAGTTTCTTAAGATTACCCCTTTTGCAAGTAACCTCACTTTTATTGATTTTTCTTGATGGGTGATGATCCAAACCATAAGTTAACATTGTTTTTTACTGAAAAAAAGCCATGTTTGTCAAAAAATCTCAAAAGTCAAAGTTGGTTTTGGAAACAGTTGACTTTTTATCAGATGAATTTCAAACATTGTGATCCTTTATGAAATCAAACCCTTACTGTGGAGAGGTGCATCATCAAACATGGATCTACATCCAGACATGTGCTTGGAACACCCACTGTCAAAATACCATGTTCCTTCTTTATCACCCATGTGAGCCAATAAGCACTTCACCTTCTCCTTAGGTACCCATTGTTTAACAACTTTGGGCCTGTGCTCTCTCCATCTGTTTTGAGGCTGAGGGTATCCATGCAGCTTGTAGCAAGTACTGCATATGTCCAGATCTTCCACAATAATAGCGTCTCACCCTTTCATCTCTGAATCTTCTGCCATGATGAGATTTCCTATGCTGCCATCCATGATGTGGTCTCCTCCTACCATAACTGCCCTGCCATCTATTCTGTTGATATCTTCTCCCATAAGTCGGCTGAGAATGTTGTTTCCTGGATTGTCTCCCATGATGGTGTGGCTTTCTTCTTCCATATACATAAGGAACAGCATCGGTGTATCCATACCCATAACCATACCAGTTGTCCTGATGTTGAGACATCTGATGAGACATGTGCTGTTTGAATTGAGAAGCTTGCATGCTCTCATGGTATTGTGGGGGCATATACTGACTAGCTCCCTGTGGCTGCTTTCTCTTCTGATAGGGACCAGTCTTTTTCTCAATCAGGTTAGGAAACATCAGCTTTCTTAGGGGTAGGATCCTGCTTCTTTGGCTGATGTTGAGATGAAAGTTATGACACTTCCTTCTTTGAACCTGAAGTGCTTCCTTCTGAAGTTCCCTTGTCCTCAGCCACATAACCTATCCCAGCTTTATCTCCAGCAGCTTTTTCTGACTGAAGTATCTTGTCAAGTGTGTGTCTGTACCACAGCTCAGCATCCTAACAGACTTGGTCATTTGATCAAGATGAGCTCTAACTAGCACCACTTCATTTTCAAGATCAGTCTTATCATTCTCTAGCTGAGCAATTTGTTGCTTGTGGCACTTGTTTTCTTGACAAATCTCAGCACTCTTTAAACACAGCTCTTGATAGGCTGGATGCCAACTCCTCATACGTTACTTCTCCATCACTAGAATCATCATCAGAAAACCACAGCTCCTGTTAAAGCTCTCACATGCTTTGCTGACTCGCCTTCACTTTCACTATCAGATGTCAGACCAGGAAACTGTCATGCCCTTCTTCTGCTTTTTCAAGAAGGTGGGACATTCTTTCTTGACATGTCCATACCCTTCACACTCAAAGCACTGCACTCCTTTATCTTGGGCAGTTTTCTCTTCATCCTTCTTGCTGGTGTCAGAAGTCATGTTCTTGACATTAGGCCTGGAGTTATTATTCATTCTCTTGAATACTTTGGTGAACTGTCTTCCCAACATCACTATGGCCTGAGACAGATCCTCCTGGGATTCAGATTTCTTCCCTTTCTCCTCTTCACCATTTGTCACCAGGGCTATACTCTTTGGCTTCTTTTCTGGTTCTTCCACATTCAACCCAAGCTCAAAGGTTTAAAGAGATCCAATGAACTCATCTACTCTCATCTTGCTGATGTCTTGTGATTCTTCAATGGCAGTAACCTTCATCTTATACTTCTTAGGTAGGGACCTAAGGATCTTCCTCACAAGCTTTTCATCTGACATCTTCTCTCCAAGAGCACTAGATGCATTGGCCAGCTCAAGAACACTCATGTGGAAATCATGAATAGTCCTCATCTTCCTTCATCTTCAGGCTTTCAAATTTTGATGTTAAAATCTGAAGTCTTGACATCTTGACTCTAGATGTCCCTTCATGAGTAGCCTGCAAGATATCCCATGCTTGCTTAGCAACTTCACAGGTATTAATTAACCTGAAGATGTTCTTATCCACTCCATTGAAGATATCATTCAGAGCTTTGGAATTTCCAAGGGCAAGCTCATCTTCCTCCTTGGTCCACTCTTCTTCAGGCTTCAGCTTAGAGGTGCCTTCTTTATCTTTGCCAGCATCATCCTTCTCACACATGACAGGTGCTTTCCACTCTTTAATAACAGCCTTCCAATCCCTACTGTCCAAGGATTTTAAGAAGGTGGTCATCCTTGGCTTCCAATAGTCATAATTGGATCCATCCAAAATAGGGGGTCTGTTGACGAATCCTCCAACTTTTTTGTCCATCTTTTCACCAGAAAGTAACTTCTCTAGATCTCACCCAGAGACAGACAGGATGCCTGCTCTGATACCAATTGAAATTCTGGTATCAGACGTGTGATGTTAAGGTGTGATGTCACAACAACACACTCTGCACAATGGACAGCAAAATAGTAAAATAACACCAAGAATTGTTGACCCAGTTCGGTTACAACCAACTTACTCTGGGGGCTACCAAGCCAGGAATGGAATTCACTACTTGTAGATATAATTTACAGACTCAACGACCCGTTGACAATCTCCTAAACTTATACTCTACTAATGACTTCCTACCTAAGAAACCACTTAGGTATGAGAACACCACTCAATCCCTTACAAACACTCAAAGAACCCACTTTGAGTACCCTTGATCTTACTTCACAGTTTCAATCAAATCACACAACTCTCTTTGCTTCACAGCTTTAGAGAGGACAGAAACTCAACACCTATTCAAACCCTAGAATAGTGTAAATACAAGCACTTTAAACAAACCCTAGACACTAAGCCTTCTGCTCTTTATCTTCTGAATGTTTTCTGTGCTTTTTCCATTGGTCTTGTGCGCTTTATATAGCTCCTGAATTGGGCTTGGACTTGTCACAATATTTGATCAGATTTGTTAATTAAAACTGAATCTTCAAAACAGATTTTATCCCCAAAATCTTTTTAAATCTTCAACCTTTTAATTCTCCAACAGATCTGCAATCAAATCTCCCATGTAACAGAAAATATCTATTCCAAGATATTCTCATCTAATGAGTCAACCACTCTTCACAATTCCAGCTAATACGCGTGCCCTAATAACATATCCTGCTGTTATTAATTCTGCAGGTCTGATGTTACAACATCACCTGTGTGACATCAAACATCCAACTTCAGCACTTAACTACTTAACACAGCCCAGTGTTAAGACTTCAATGTTACAACATCAGCACCTTGACATCAACATTGAATAACCTTTGTTTTACCAAAATTTCAGCCAATCCAGGAACTATCACTCAGTGACAAATTTGTAGTGTTTAATGAGAGCTTTCATTTGAGCTTTGGATGGGATAAAATGGTTGCTTGGATCACAAGTTATGGTCTTGCAAAGTTGGGTAAAATTCACTTTTTTTTCTATACTTAGTGAAATTTTAAGTTTCTTAAGATTACCCCTTTTGCAAGTAACCTCACTTTTATTGATTTTTCTTGATGGATGATGATCCAAACCATAAGTTAACATTGTTTTTGACTTAAAGAAGCCATGTTTGTCAAAAAATCTCAAAAGTTAAACTTGGTTTTGGGAACAGTTGACTTTTTATCAGATGAATTTCAAACTTTGTGCTCCTTTATGAAATCAAACCCTTGGGCTAAATCAAACCTAATGGATGGATTTCATAGGTGTTTTAGAGTGTCTTGAATCATGTCTTGGTCAAAAGTCAAAAGATATGGTTGACTTTTTTCCAGAAAACCCTAGTTTGTGGTCCAGATGAATTTGATCTTTATGTTGCTCATGAATCAAGTTCTTAGTGTCAATTTAAACTTAGTGAGAGGATCAATATAAGATATTGGAGGTCTCCCAAACATTCCTTGAGGTCTTGGATCATGTTTTGCTTCAAAAGTCAACTTAGGGGTGAATTAGGTCAAGAAACCCTAATTCCTTATTTTTGATGAATGCATCCCCTGAGGTTATTTTGAACTTATAAGTGGATCCATGAGGTCCCTTTGAGCTTCTTGAATCAAGTTTCGAAGTATTGGCTCATGCCCAAATGAAAATTTCTCTCTGGAGGCCTTGGTCGACCAAAACCCTAATTTGGTGACACTGGTGATCTTGAGGCTTTATAAACTTGAAATGTTGCATCCTTGAGCTTGATTCTTAATATGGGATACCTCTTGATTCCCATAGATGTTTGAGAGGCTTGGAGAGTTGAAGATCATGTCAGTTTTTATTGATCCTTTGTCTGAATGCTTTGAGAGGGCTCAATAACCCTAATCCTTAGTTGAGGTGAATGCTCAACAAGTTTTGAGAAGACTGATGAGGTATGAAGACATATCCATATTGTGATGATGATTTTCCCAATGATGTGAAATCTTATGGTCAAAATTTAAGGTATGATAAACTGCTTTAATAATAGTGTTAAATTGTGCCTTGACAAAGTTGAGGAATAATGCTTGAAAAGGTTCTGACTTGTGATGAAAAAAATATCTTCACATATATTTTATGAAAGCATTAACAAATGTTATATAATATGAGAATCCTGAGCAGCTTGATGGCTGAGGCACATGGTCCCATAGATCAGTATGGATCATTTTAAAAGGATCATGATAAGTAGGTGAAAGATAATGGTGCATGAATCCTATATGACTTCTAGTAATCTAGAATTCATAACACATTATGGCGGAATGAAATTGGATCTATTTTGTGATAAAAATAAATCATTTTAGATAAGATACAAAAAATGTACGTTTCTGATCTATTCATGAATCCTGAAAATTTAAATTTATGAAGACTCTATGTGTATCCACACTAAAACCAGTTTTTACTATCAACCTTTGATTAGTGGAAGAAGAATATTAAGAAAAATAAAATCTATATCTAAACATATTATTTTGGAATTGTTTTCTATTCTGCACACATTAATATCATAAAACATAACATATATGTTAATAATTAGAACTATTTTCTATTCCCAACACATTTCTGATATAATATGGCATTATTAGATATATATATATATATATATATATATATATATATATATATATATATATATATATATATATATATATATATATATATATATATATATATATATATATATAAAATAAAGTTTAGAAGGAAAAAATAGGTTTAAATGTACTTTTGTTCCCTGTAAGTTACTTAGTTAGAGTTTACTCCATGTAATTTTTTTTTGTCTAAGTCTCTATATTTCACTTTTTTTGCGTGCGTTTTAATCTCTAAAGTCAAAATCCGCAAAAAAAAATGAAGGAAAATCCATAGGAAATCTGCAGATTTTGCCTTTAGGACTAAACCACACGCAAAAGTGAGATATAGAAACTCAGATAAAAAAAAATACATAGACTAAATTCAAAAACTCCCTAACTTACATGGACCAATAGACTATTTAAGCAAAAAAAAATATCATATATTTATTTTTTAAATTAATTGTTTTCATAAAAAATATATTATATCTAATTGATAATTTAACTAAGAGTAATGTTATATAGCGTGAAATAAATATACGACTATTAATGTTCTAAAATAGAATTTTAAATTTATTATTTATTTAGTTTTCTTTTTAATAGGAAGTTTTAAATAGTAGTAATAATGAACCGTTGGGGTTTACCTATTGCCTTTTTTTATTTTCATTCTTTAGTATTTTTAAGAATATAATTTTTTTCTCTCCTTATAATTTTAGGTTTATAACAATAAAAAATGGGCCTTGACCACGTCAAAATATAAGACACGTGGTGTAGTTAGGTCCTGTGACTTTCATGGAAGAAATAGGGAGGACTAAGGTTATTGCCTTGCTCTCGGCGGCATTTTGCGTCCTAATGACAGTGAGCCCTAAGCCAAGTCACTGTCATGTTTCTAATGATTTCATAAGCGAAACATTCATGGTAGGGTTTTGTATGGTAGTACTCGGAGCTTTCGTTTTTACTCTTTCAAATATCGATATTATGGATTACGGTAAACCACCCTGTTACCAGAAGCAACTTAAAAATCTTATGCATACTTGTGATAACAACTGCAATATCAGTAATTGAAGTCAGCTTCTTAGATTCCAACACAACTGCTATCATTGTTTTGATCTTATGGTGCATCGTACTCGCAGTCATTGCTATTGTTAGCCGCCAAGAGTTCTATAATTTATCTACTTATCTCAAAAAGCTCAATTGTTTTGATCTTATGGGGCATCGTAATCCCAGAGATTGCGATTCTCAGCTACCAACAGTTCTATAATTTTGTGTTTTTGTTTTGGCAACGCTTGTGCCATTTTTTTAGGGTTTATCTCCAATTTTTTCCCACCATTTATTATTGTACTATTCAAATAAATTTATGGTCCCTTCAATATTTTCCTTAATTATATAATTATTTTTCATTATCACATTCAGGAAGTAACGTTATAACTTGAAAAATAATAATGAAAATAAACTAATTATTTCTATACAAAATAAATGAAATTATTTCAATTAAATGAACCTCTTATATAAACAAATAAACATACAATATACCATTACTGTGGAGATGTACTAAAAATATTAAAAGAATTAATTTTCCTTTTTTTTTTAATATGCAAAATTGTGTATTATATATCAGTGATACAAAATGGTATCCAAACTATATACCTGAAAAGGCCTCTACCTAAAATTGAGATCTACAAAAAATCACAAGGGGCATTAACCCATTCGTAGTAGTTACATTTAAATGCATTTTTGTGTTTCTTACCTATCCACCACCAAGAAAAAAGTATGACTCGATTAGTAATTGTATCGAGATCTCAAAACTCGTCTCTAAACATTATGTTGTTTCTAGACAACCCGATTACCCAACAAACAATTAGCCACATCCCAACCGCATTCCTAACACTAAGATTTTTCTACACACAACCATCTTTCCAACTTGAGAAATGATTCATAATATCACCAAAATAAATTTCCTCAACACCTAACCACCTACACACATACTTCCACACCAAAATAGATTTAGAGCAGTGAAAGAATACATGTTCATCTTTTTCTTCTTCAAAGAAGCAAAATGAGCAGACCTTAGCATGAGTATCAGTTATGATACCTCTACGCGCGAGATTCTCACGGGTTGGAATTTTGTTGTGCGTAAACCTCCACCCAAATACATTAACTTTAAGAGGCACCTACGCTAACCAAACTAATTTCAGAGCTGCCCTCAAATCCTCCTCACAAATCCATCCACTGTCACCTTCATTAACCTGCAGCAAGCGGTACAGGGAGGAAACGGAAAATTGCCCGCTACTGTCATGCAACCAAACAACCTTATCTTGAGCTCTTTCACGCACAGCGAAATCATTCAGCACGGCCTGGAGAGTAATGAACTGCTGTCTGTGTTCTTCAGGAAGGTTTTCTTGTGACAGGTCCAGTTTCCATCGCCACATGCCGTCTTCTCGGAAGCCATTATTCACGACCCAACTAGCCTTGTTAGCAGCTCTGTTCCATAGGTCCGAAAAAGAAGTTGCTAAAGCAGCTGTTCCTGCCCATCGGGACAACCAGAAAGAAACTTTAACTCCATTACCAATCTTATAAGATAGCAGACCTGCAAAATGGTTAGTGCCACAAAAGATAGATTTATTAAACAAATCTCTCCACTATAATGATGGGGAGACATGATACTTAGGAAGCTCCCCAAGATGAAAATCGTGCACAGAATTTGGATAACTACAGTTAATAATGCCTCTCCACAAAAACTCATCCGACGACGAGATTTTCCAAATCCATTTAAAGAGCAAAGCTATATTGAAGAGCTTTATGTCTTTAACCCCTACGCCATCGTCTTCTTTGGTTTTACAAACCGTACTCCAACGAATCCAAGATACACCATTTTTTAACGTCGAACCGTTCCACAACAATCTCTTTTGGATAGAAGTAAGGATACGTGTAACCCAACTAGGAAGCTTTGTAGAATGACATGTAATTAATTTTCCTTTTGATGCTAAAATATGATTATACAATAATCTAAAAATGTTACTACAGTACTGTTAATTTTAAATTTCCTCTAGTTTATTTTAATCTATATGTTTCAATTCATCATTAACAATTGAGCAAGTTATATCAAATTAAACCTCTGTCCTTAAAAGTAAAAGAAAAATTAATATATATAAACTATATATAATTCAGATACATTATTTCTTCAATGAATTTAAAATGTTAATTTTTTTTATATTAAAAATCAGAGGTAGTATTTGATATCGTTAAAAAAAATAAAAAGTTACCCATGATCAAATTATTAAAGATGTGTCAATAAAATTTTTAAACTAGATGAATTGAGTTTACATTTTTTTTATATTGACAGGGGCATTTATTTTTATTTGATACCGTTAAAAAACTTAAAATCTTTAACTGAACAGGTCATAACTCTCATGGTTATTTTTTTTATAAGCAAGATATATTAATACGTGAACAAAGGGTTCTCAAACCCACTTACAAAAAGCGAGACAAAGTTCAGCAAAAAGAAAGATTACAAACCAATTATGCCTTAAGATAAATAGAACAAATGAAATTTGCTAAATTCATAAAAGCAATAATTGGAACGTGTAATTTTCCCGATGAAAGACCATCTCCACACCAACGCCTTGATATTCCACACCGCATCTAAGACATTCCAGTTATCGTTCCTAAAAATAATACCATTCCTCAAGATCCAGAAATACCAAGAAGTTGCCAACCAAATACAACCTTCCTTCCCACTTTTCACCCCATTCCTCTTCTAGAACAAACACCACTTCAAGAAACTTTCTTTGATATTGCTAGATCCATAATGCGCGAAACCAATCCACTCGGCCACCTTCTTCCAAACCAATAAGGAAACACTACAATTCAAAAGAATATGGACCAAGGTTTCATTCACATTTAAACAAAGGACGCACGCAATATCATTATTCGAGAAAGAACATCCCCTAATAAGAAGGGAGTCCTTAGAAGGAAGCCAATTGATGAAACACCTCCAATCAAAAGCCTTGATTTTAAAGGGAACAACCATCTTCCAAATTAAACATAAAGCCTCTTCAAAATTATTACAAGGTTCAAAAGAAATGTGAGATTTACTTAAGATATCGAAAAATCTACTCACCAAATAGCTTTTCGTCGGGTTAATAATCCAACCGGCCCAATCCTTGCCGGCAACCGTCGGCTGCGCCTGAAGGAGCGCCAAACGTCTCTCCTGCTACTCGAAACTTGGTGAAAAACTTGCTGCTCGAAAACAAGTAAAAAAATAAGAGACATGAGCATGTGAGATATGCCAAATTCAGGGAAAAACTTGGTGAATGACCTGAATTCTCCCCCATTATCTTATAGAACTGCTTTAATAATAATGTTAAATTGTGTCTTGACAAAGTCGTGGAATAACTTGAAGGCTTGAAAAGATTCTGACTTGTGATGCAAAAAATATATTCACGTATATTTTGTGAGAGCATCAACAAATTCTATATAATACGAGAATCCTGAGATTTGTGGAGGAGGCACATGGTCCCAAAGATCAGTATGGATCACTTTAAAAGGATCATGATAGGTGGTGGAAGATAATGGTGCATGAATTCTATGTGACTTGTGTAGTAATCTACTGTTCATAACACATATGTCAGAATAAAATTGGATCTATTTTGTGATAAAAATATATTATTTTAGATAAAATACAAAAAATTGTGCCTGTTGATTAGTTCATGAATCATGAAAATTCAAATCTATGAAGACTTTACGTGTATCCACACTGAGACCAATTTTTACTATCAACCTTTGACTAGTGGAAAAAGATTATCTTTGAGCGTGTAGAATATTAAGAAAAATAAAATATATATCTAAACATATTATTTTGGAATATATTTATAGACTCATATTTCTATCATACGTGTTAATTAGAAAAATTATTTTCTATTCCCAACACATTTTTTTTTTAAAAGCAAATAAGTTATATATTATGGATTTGGCAAAAAGAGAAAAGAGGAGTTGTTTGTTATTGAAAGTGGACTACGAATAAGCGTACGACAATTTCAATTAGAATTATTTTAGGTTTTTGCTTTCTAAGATGGGTGTGGAGATCGTTGGATTAGATGGATGGAAGGGTACGTCTTCATTAGTTTCATGTCGGTGCTTGTCAACGATAGTACAACGAAGAACTTCAAGGTGGAGAGAGGTTTACGCCAAGGTGATCCACTCTCACCTTTTTTGTTCGTTCTTTCTGTGGAAGGTTTAACGGATTTAATGAGCAAGGCTGCGGAACAACGGAATTTTAGAGGTTTTCAGCTCAACGAAGAGGAAATAGTAGACATCTTGCAGTTCGCAGACGACACCATTATTATGGGAGATGTCAGTAGGGATAATTTGTGGAGTATAAAAGCAATTTTGAGGGGCTTCAAAATGAAGTCTGGGATGAAAGTAAATTTTTGCAAAAGTAAGTTGTATGGCGTTAATGTTGGTGACTGGTTTCTTAATCCAGCTTCTTTCTTTTTGGTGTGCAACATAGACCGTTTGCCGTTTAAATTTCTTGGCGTTATGGTGGGGGACAACCACATGAAATTACTTATATGGAAGGAGTTACTCAAGAATTTTAGGTGTTGACTTGCTGTTTGGAGAGGGAGGCATATCTCTTTGGTTGGAAGAGTTGTGTTAATTAATTCGGTGTTGAACGTTATTCCAATATACGCGTTATGTTTCTATAAAGCTCCAGTTAAAGTGTTACAAGAGATTTGGCGTATTTAAAGTAACTTTTTGTGGCTCAGTTGTGAGAATAAACAAACCATTCATTGGGTAAGTTAGAACGCGGTGTGCAAGTCTAAAGATAAAGGTGGTCTCAGAATTAAAGATATTGAAGCTCTTAATAAGTCTCTTATTATTAAGTGGAGGTGGAGGATTTTAAAGGAAACGAATGCGGTTCAATGCAACTTACTCAGGCATAGATACAAGAATCCAGAGATTAAATTGATCATTGGAGACAAAAATGTGCTGAATAAAGGAGACTCAATTTATTGGAGGGATTTGATTTTGTCGGACATTAAATTCGACACTGTTAATTCTTCTCTTGCTAGGCTTATTCATTGTAAGGAAAAAGATGGTCTTCGGACAACTTTTTTGCATGTGATGTGGTTGGGTAATCAATCCTTGAAGAATGCAAATCTAGAAGTTATGTCTTGGACAGGAAACAATTTGGATTTTCCTTTTGAAGAGTTTGTAGACTACTTCTTGTTCTGTCAGAAGGTAAACAATAAGATCGATAAAAAAAACAGTTAGTGTGATTTGAATAGCCTTAGTTTGGAGCATTTGGTTGATGCGAAATGTTGTTATTTTCAAAAGTCTCGTTTTCAACTTCGATGAATACATGACGACGATCATTCATATATCTTGGATTTGGATGCGCATAGCTTGTAAACCCTATGTTTCTTGTACTTTTTAAGATTGGAACATTTTATCTTTCTGCTTTAGGAAGATTGGGTAACTTGGTTTGTATGTAATTGGTTGGAGTATCCTTTATACTCTTTTTTATTAAATCATTGCTTGAAAAAAACATAAATATTTAAAAAAAACGACACATTTTTTCTATGTTTGGATTAATACATTATTTTAAAAATATTCACCTTCTTTTTTAATTGTACAAAAAATGTATAACCCATGGATTTGCACAAATTCTGGTCTGGATACCCAACTGTTGGAATGGGTACTGGTGTGTTACGCCCATTTGTTTCTAAAATGTAATAATAATGAAAAAGAGAAAGACAAAATTATTTAACCATGAAAGTTTATTATTATTAAAAGGAAATCATATTTTTATTTATATTTGCAGCATAAATATAGTTTTTTCATATATACAAATATTTGGATTAACCGTATATTTTCCAGTATGTAAATATTAATTTTGTTTTGACATTTTTTATAAAATATTTATGTGATCAATTAGTTTTATAAATATAAAATAATCACATAGTATTTGTAAATATTGTTTTAATTGTATAAAAAAATAGTAGTAACATAAATAAATACTTTTTGCTCGTGTTTGGATTCAAACATAATTTTAAATATGTTTACATTTATTGTCTTTAATTGTAAAAAAATTGTAATAATCTGTGTGTATGCACGAATATTAGTCTGGATACCCGTGCGTTCGTACGGGTAGTGGACATGTCACGTGCATTTGTTTTCAAAATATAATAAGAATGAATAGATAGAAAAACAAAATTGCTCATATATTAGTCAAATCATTACATCAATAATATAAAGCCTACCTTCCATTTTTTCTTAACAAATATTGTATTTTAAATTAAAAATAATCTTAAAATAAAAATATTAGTAATAGAAATAATTAAAAAAAATCGATTTTTTCCGTACTTTATTTTCATTAATTGTACAAAAAAATGTAACAAATCGTGCATTAGTACAGATTCTGGTCAAGATACACGTGCGTTCGCACGAGTACTAGTCTATTACACGCATTTTATTTCTAAAATATAATAAGAATGAAATAAATAGAAAGACAAAATTATTTAACCAGTAAAGTTTATTATTTTTAAAAGAAAAACATATTTTTATTTATATTTGGCTCATAAACATAGTTTTTTCATATATATAAATATTTGGATCAACGGTATATTTTTCCGTCAATGTTCACCGTATTTGTGAACAATTAATACAGTATAGGGGTAAAAGAGCGGATAAGAATAGCATAACTATAACTTAATAGATAATTATGTTTGCATCAATTATAAATATACCATTGTTTATAACAATATTTGGATCAACAATTCTGAATTTTTTATGTTTGCAGGGATTACACACAAATTATAACTATTATTGTAATTTTAATTGTATAGTATAAATAATATAAAATAATATTAACCTCTTATAATATTTTTAAAATTCAATAACATTAATTATATTTTAATATGTAATAGTCTTTGTAAATGTAGTTAATACAATATACATTTTTAAGAAAAAGATCTTGAGATATTTGATTGCAAACATAAAAATAGGACAATGTGAAAATATGATATAAAAATGATAAAGTAATTTTATTTATACGAATAAGATATCATAAATGTGAAATTATATATTTCTATAAATCAATATATTTAACTCTTATATTATAAATAATAATGAAATTTGTATATAAAATATATTGAAGTAGATTTAAATTTAAATCAATGTTAAATTATATCAAATAAATTTTGAAAACTATATATGTCAAATATTCATTATACAAACAAATAAAAATGTAATTTATTTTAATATTTAAAATAAACACTATTAATATATTTTTTAATAAATTGGAACAAATGGAGTATATTTTTAAATGGAGTATATCTTTAGTGATTTTTGTTATTAATTATACAGATTTTATTAATAACAAATTAATAATTAAATTAACTATTTCTTTTTTTATAAGCAATTAAATTCAATATTTAATAGTTTTAAAGATCAAGATGAATATTTAATTTGTGTTAACCTATAAATTTATTTATTAATTTCACACATATTCAAAAATGTAGCTAATACAAAATGGAAAAAAATATGAGTTGTTCTATAAAGATACTTTTTATAATTATGAATAATTAGAAAATAAATATAAATAAATGATAAATAAAAATATTAATATTTTATTAATATTATTTATATATTTTTTTCGTATAATTAAATTATATAGAAATAAAAAAAAACTCTACTTATAGGGACATAAAATATATAATAAATTAAGAATTAAAATGATTATTTTTTATATGCAATTAAATTGACTATTTAATATTTTTAATGATCAATATGAATATTTAATTTGTATTAAATTATAAATTAGTTTATTAATATATCAAAATAATATAGCTAACACAAAATGGAAAAATATGAGTTTTGTTTGTGTAGAATCAAAGAGTTTAACATTGAATATCAATTTTATTTTATTAGCTTTTAATTTTTATTAGTATTATAATAAAAATTTACTTAGAAACAGTCACTACAACCAATAACGCTTTTTATGACGAAACTTTCACAACGAACAATATAAAATCAAGGATGTATGTAACGGGAGTGCCTTGTTTTAAAAAAAAAACAATTTGTTACCTCGATTCTTTGTAAAGGCGACATAACAATATGCTCAGTGTTTGAGATTCGATTCTCAACTCCTACAGTTTTATGTTTTATATGGAACCAAAAAGGCGCCTTTAATTTTCATAGATTTTACGTCGGATATGTTACCTCGGTTTTTAAGAAAATAGGGATAAATAATCTCTAATTTTTTTATTCTTTTTGGAACCAAAAAGACACCTTCAATTAGGCATTTGATGGATCAACATCGACAGAACTAGGGAGGCCGAGAGACAGCTAATTTGTTCTTTGCTGGCTGTTCTGAATTGGAGTATTTCCTGAACCAGTTAGCAATACACTTGCATTCATGATAGTTGGTTCTACAGTGTAGTTTGCATTTGTGAGGATCTCATGGTTCTGTAAACCTTCAATACATCTTGATCTTGGAGAACAATGGAAACTGTTGCTTGACTCTGTCCAACAACATGCGAAACGATTAAATTTTGAATGTTCCGATTTAGTCCATATCTTGGAGCACCTTGTTGCTTATCAGCCATAAAATTCTCACAATTTATAATTACAAGTAGCACTAATAATTTTCATGTCACTTGAACGTAAACATTGGGATTTTTGAGTTGTTGTCTAGTTTTGCACGTTCCTACAGGTCCGGTAGTTGGCTGACATGCTTCTAGAATAAGTGATGGTGCTATTGAATTAGTTTTGGTGAGTGGAGAGAAGGCATTAAAGCTCGGTCTTCAGGTCATTGCGAAAAACACGGGATATGTCTATTGCTGCTCAGGAACCAGAGTTGTTTACAACATCTCCAGCCATTGCCATTTCCAAAGTTATCTCCAAAGCAGGGTTGGAGATTTCACAAATTGATTAATGAAGCCTTCGCGGTTGTGGCGCTTGCAAATCAGAAACTTCTCGGACTAAATTCGGGAAAAATAAACGTTGCAGGCATGTTGTTCGCAGCGGTTCCTTGGTTGTGACACAAGGTGAACGGTTGCTAAGAAAATCCCATATCTTTACCATTTTATTTGTGTATTCGATTTTTTTTAATAAGCTAAATATATTCACGGGGATACAAAAGGGGTATCCCAACCCATATACATCAAAGACCTCACATAAAAAAGGCCTACAAAAAATCACTTGGACAATTTACCCAAGTGTAATAGTTACAAATGTTAGAGCTATTGTTGTTCTTTCCTACCCACCACCAAGAAAACAAAACTATACGATTTAAGATCGTGTCTAATTCCCAAAACTCCTCTCTAAATAGAATGTTGTTTCTACAATACCAAATAATCCAACAAATTAGGATCCACAAACCTACTGCATTAGATATCAAATAATTTTTTCTAACGCACCCCGAAACCCAACACGATAAATGGTTCAACATATCTCCGACTATGATTTCAGAAATACCCAACCATTTGGTTGCAAAATTCCAAACCATTTTGGTTTTATAACAAAAGAAAAACACATGATCAACACTTTCATCTTCTAAAAAACAAAAAGGACATGCCTTTTCATGTCTATTAATAATAATTCCTCGGCGATTAAGATTATCGCGAGTCGGTAAACGCTTATGAATCAACCGTCAACCAAAGACCTTCACCTTAAGCGGAATGTGAGATATCCACAGGAGCTTGAAAGTTGCTCTCTCGTTTACTCCAACAATCCCGACCGGAGCTGTGCTATTAACCTGTAAAAAATCATACAAGGAAGAAACATAAAAACAGTAATTTTTGGACAAACTCCATTTAGCTACAGCATCAACTCCTACAGGTAACCCAACTTCAGCCAACCGTGCGAGTAATGAATCCTTCTGCAGCAGCACGTTAGATGACAAATAATAGGAAGGCACTTTGATGTCCCAACTCCAACATCCGTCACACCAGTCTCCATTCTCAGCAACAGAACTATATTTATTCTCCATAGCCAACCACAGATCAGGGAATGATTCAGATAAAATTATGCTATCCAACCATCGGGACCGCCAAAATGAAACCAAACCTCCACTCCCAATATCATATGAAATCAAATCAGAAACCAAATTCTTTCCACTGTAACTAGAACACCCAACCAAATCTCTCCACCATTTTGAAGGGGCAGTATTCCTATTGGAACAGACGCCGTCATACAACTCGTATTGATACTTAGGATATCTAGCAGAGATTACGCCTTTCCACAAAGTATCCTTATGTTCCAAAATTTTCCAACTCCATTTAAAGCATAGTGCCAAATTGAATTTTTTTAGGTCCTTTACCCCTAATCCCCCATCTTCTTTCTTATTACATACTATGTTCCAAGATACCCAGGCCACACCCTTCCTCGAAACCGTACCATTCCATAAAAAGGATTTTTGGATAGACGTTATTATGCGAATGACTTTAACCGACATTTTGTAAAAGGATATGAGATGAATTGGGAGATTAGCTAATACAGAATTAATCAACGTTACCCTACCCCCCATAGAAAGAAACCGACTTTTCCACGAATTTAATCTTGCACGAACCTTATCAATTAACGGTTTCCAAAAAGAGACTAAAGAGTGATTCCCTCCTATTTAAACTCCTAAGTATTTAAAAGAATTGGCAGGGTTCAAGGTCTTACAAGATAAATAGTTGCATGCGGCTGAGGTGGAAGCTTCGTCTACGCCTACACCATAAAAGGAGCTCTTGTTGAAATTAATATCCAGCCCAGATACTAACTGAAAACCTTTAAGAATATTATTTGCAGCCAGGATATTTTGCCAAGCACCATCTCCTATAAGGATTGAATCCTCAGCATATTGTAGTAAATGAAAACCAACTTCCTCATTGATTTTAAATCCTGAAAACGTGCCATTCTCCAACGCTCTCTTCACAAGGACTGCAAGACCTTCAGCTGCAATGGTGAAAAGAAAAGGAGCAAGAGGGTCGCCTTGCTTAAGACCCCTTGTAACTACGAAATCTCCGGTGGGGCTGCCATTAACCAGCACAGAGGAAAAGGAGTTGAAAACTGCTGAATCCATCCATCGCAACCAAGAACTGCCGAAGCCCATAATTCTCATAACATCTCTTAAATACTCCCATTCTACGCAGTCGTACGCTTTGGCAAAGTCGACCTTAAACAACATAAGATCCTTCTTGAAATGTTTGGCATAGTCAATCACTTCGTTTAACACTAAAACTCCGTCCAACAAATTTCTACCTTCTATGAACGCTGTCTGAGAATTGGAAATGATCTTACCGATTTTCGTTTTGAGCCTGGAGGCAAGAATCTTTGACAAGATCTTATAAACTGAACTGACCAATGTAATGGGTCTATACTCGTCCAAGTTTCTAGGGTTCTCAGATTTTTGAATTAGCACCAAAAAAGAAGAAGCAAACGCCTTATGTAGTTTCTCACCCTTGAAGAATTCCAATATGCAGTTTGTGAATTCATTACCTACTATCTCCCAGCAATTCTTGATAAACTCAAAGCTAAAACCATCAGGGCCAGGACTACGATCACCAGCGCAATCAAATACAACTTTCCTAATTTCTTCAATATCCACATCAATTTCAAGCTCTTCGCTATCAACTCTGGATAAGCACTTGAAACCACTCATACCCAAGGAAGGAAAAGGTCTGACAGCTTTAGAAAACCTATTAGAAAAATGTTCTTTAACCGCATCTTTGACTTCTTGGACATCCTCCACGAATTTGTCATTGACTTTAACAAAACAAATCGTATTCAGGTTCACACGATTTCTCACTGCAGCATGGAAAAACTTTGTGTTAGCATCGCCCTCAGAACTCCATTTTAGCCTAGACTTCTGTTTCAATATACTTTCTTTGATTCTCATTGTTCTCCATAACTCATCTTCAGCCTGATTTCTGTCTGCTAACTCTACTGCAGAGATATCAAACCAACAGGACATAACTTTAAGTGGCTTGGGACCCCAAGTCGTGTTTCTCGCAGAAATCCATACCGGCCTATGATCTGATACATCCCTAGCTCCAATTTTCTGACTCATCATATTCCAACCATTACATATACCATGAGAAACTATAAACCTGTCAAGTCGACTCCAAATTTTACTCCTTGACATGAACCAAGAGAACTTATTTACATTCAGAGGCAAATCCACACACCCCTTTAAATTTATGAACTCTGCGAATTCCTCCATGTATCTTCTGTTGAAGGAAGAGTAACCAATCTGTTCAGTAGGACTTTTAATCGAATTGTAGTCTCCACCAAGAATCCACTCTCCTGGCTCCAATGTGTTTTTAAGGTTGATAAGATTGGACCATAACTCCCTTTTCTCATTCATATTGCATGGAGAAAAAATATTGAACAGGTAACACTTCATACCTCTCCATAATGCTTGCATTCCTAAGAATCCTTTCCCCCTGTAGCTACATATAGGTTCCACCACACCACTCTTCCAAATTGTTAAAATTCCTCCTGAAAAACCAACTGAATTAGAAGCAGACCATTGGCACCCTCTATCTCTCCACAGACTGTATACCACATCATCAGACATACTGGTTCTTTTTGTCTCTTGTAAAAAAACAAACGTCAGCTCCCACTTTATTGATAGTTTCTCTAATTTTCTTTCTCTTGAGTCCACTCCCACAACCTCTTATGTTGTATGTTATGATATTCATAAGGAACCCCTGTCTACCACCTTCTTACCCTTCTTCGGTTCTCTATCCACAGCTTCAAGATTCCTCACAACTGATTTAAAAATTTCGTCTTCCTCCTCAGCTTCTATACCCAGTCCTTTGATTGCAGACCAGACTCTCGATGGGAGATTCTCAATCTGTTTCTTAATTCTAGAATTATTCTGATGGAAACCAGAATCATTTAAAGAGTTATCTAAGCAATCCGTCTCCTTGTACTGAGGAATCTTTATCAAATCCTTTTGGTTCGTATCATACTTACTGAATTGCTTCTTGGTAGTCCTTTTTGAGAAAACATCAGCTTGTAACAGAGTGGCATAATAAGACGGGCTGAATGGAATTTTTATCCTCTTGTAAATGTCTTCCATAGGAATCTTCTTCTTCCTACTTGTAGATCCCCTCTTGGCTTCCAATCCCTCACACTGAATTCCAACTTCATTGCCATTTTCTCCTTCCTTTAATCCTTTGCCAACCTACCTCGTATAAGATCCCTTCTTATCCCCTCTCTAATTTCATAAGAGAACAAGGCACACGTTATATACTAGGACTGGATTTAAAACTATCTCCGACATTAACTCCTACTATATTCACATCCTTCAGACCAGACCTATATCTAACTAGAGACATAGAATTTTTACCAGAATGAACTTCTAAAACATTATCAGTATGCCCAGAATCGCTATTAAGAGTAGGATTCTTCATACCAGACACTTCACATTCTTCTAACCCACCAACTTTACTCTAGTTCTTACTCACATGTCCACATTCGCCTGAAACTGAGTTAGGAGAAACCTGCTCAAGTGATATAGATTGAGAGCTGAGTACTCTAGATGAACTATCCCAGGATACACCATCATATTCCTGATCCGATTCTGACTCCACAAACTCATAACTATCTTTCTCCAAACAGGATTCTTTAGGTAACTTTTGGGGCAAAATATAAGGTCCAAATGCATCTTCAACAATCTTGATTCTGTAAGAAATGTCATTCACTTCTATGTTGACCACTTCATTAAGACTCATTGCGAATTTTGTTCTAATCAGAACTCTAGCAATGTCAAACCTTGACTGCTTCCTTGTATCTTCGTCCATCTTAATAAAAGCTCCAGTGGTAGCCGCTAAAAATGTGAAAAATTTTGTACCCCAAGCATGACAAGGGAGCCCAAAAATCTTAACCCATGTTAATCTCTCCTGATCAACATCATTTGGATTCCAAGGGCGGATTTCTGAAAACCATTTGGAGATCCATTTACCTTCCTCAGATATAATCTTTTGAATATCACCAGGGTTGTCTTCCTCCAATAAGCATAGATTGGCCCCCATTGGCGTAACCTTGATATTAAAAAATCCTTCCATTTGAAATGCATCCACGACTTCTGCTGCAGAACCAGGGTTCTCCAAAACTCCAGTGAAGGCTTGTTCAAATCTCTCCAACTCTTCAGTGTTAACATCAAAGCTCAAATGGGCGAAAGAGGGTTTATCACCCATGACACATTGGTTCAAATGCAGATTTCCCCCTTTACTGCTGCTCACACCTTTAGTAATCTGGGCAAAAGAAACTCTATTAACGTTAGTATGCCGAGCACCTGGTATGTAAGGAACCCCGGCCACCCCATTGTTCTTAATCTGTAACCCATGTTTTAAAGGACGTATAGTACCCGAAATCTTGTTTTCTCTACGAAATCTTGGCAGATTAACAAAAATCTTATTGCCATTGATGACAATCTTGTCGAGATTAATGGCCATAAGATCTTCGTCTTCCACTTTTTTGAACCTAACGAAACCAAATCTCTTTCCTCTAATGTCGACTCTACCCGGAATAAACACCTCCAAGATCCGGCCATAAGCCTAAAAAACTTCATACATTCTCTTGGCGTCATAAGAATCCGGAAACTCAGTGAAAAAGAATGAAGTTGCTTCATTCCAGTCATGATCTGTGAGCTTTGCTTTGTTGTTTTTCCAGATGGACAGTCTCCCCGCATTCTGACTCCTATTCTTCTTCCTCTCTACTTCAATCCAAGTACCTTTGCTATGAGTGTTGCTATTGAAAAAACCCATGAAAAACCAGACGACATCCCAAATCGGAGATCCAAAAAAACCCCAAACGCTTGCAGTTCAAAACTCAGTATCCACTAGGGGGACGAGGATGTCACAGATTGAGACCTCTCTGTTCAATGTAGCCCCAAAGGGAGGAAGGTCCCTAACCCTAAGGCTAGGACTTTAAACCAAACCCTTTGAACCTACCAGAAAAGTAACCAATCCGTTAAACCCTCAGTCCAGACGAGAATAAGGTGAATCTGACTATTAGTGAACCTGCTACATAATGCCTTGTTGATAGTTGAAGAAGATGAAGCGAGGTAGCAGTGAGGATGGTTCAAAAGCTAGAGAGAAGGAGGAGTTTCTCTCTCTAAAACTCAAGTAATGTATTCTGTAATTCTGTGTATTTGATGGCAAGGAGATTAGGTGCCGACGGAGGTATTGTGCTTAGATGTGGCACTTTCTGTCAACAATAGCTGCACTAGGTTCTCGTGATCAGAAGCAAAAATTGGCTTAAAGTCCATGACAGTAATATGAGGAAGCCCTCCGTGGGTGGCCTTCATAACATCAGTATTTCTAGCAAATGATTCATCCAAAGGACTAACACAATCTTTGAAAATATCGCGTCCATTATTGTCATACCCCAAATTTTGACCAGACATTTTAAACTTGCACTTCGCATTATCCTCATAACATAACATGCTCTTCATCGTGCATACTGCCTAAAATGTCTGCCTGGATAAACTTGTCGGATTTACAGAAGAATCAGTCAAACGGAAAGTCAACGATGCGTAAAATCAGTGGATGAAAAGTTTCAAATTTTAGCTTGCAGTCAATTATATTAATCTACGTTTCGCGTAGTTTAACCTGGCATGCTCGTTTTAATTTTTGCGACTTTTTGACCTCGTTTCGATCAGTATGAGTCTTTTTACCGGTCCCGACTAGTTTCAAAATCGGACAAAATGCTGTATTTTTTCTAGTGGTTTATTCCACGCTGATAATTTTAGTGCAATCATATTTTATTTTTGAGAATTTCGATACCCAACTTTTTATTCGTTTTTTATTCATTTATTTGTATTTTAGTTAAATAATCTTTTAATAAATTTAGATTTGCTTGGTTAGTTAGGATTTTAATTAACTTTAATTAATTTTATTTTTAATTTTTTAAGATAAATAATCTCTTAGTTTATTTAAATTTAATTAGAAGCTTAATCTAATTTTTTTAGTTGAGTTTTTTCTTTTTTACCAACACTTTTCTCTTTTTAAAAAATATACCAATAGTATTTTGGTCTTTTTATTATTTTATTTAGAGCATTCGTGGTGGTTAAGTTTGTTAGACGGGTATTTTTCTCTTGCTAAATAATAGATAACCCTAATTGTTTTTGTATATAAATCAGCATGGAACACAAACAGGAGACACGAAGAACCCCAGCAACAGACGCATAGAGACTTTACTTTTCATTTTGTTTTTATTTTATTTTTTCTGTTTTAAAATTAGAAAGAGAGGCGCATAGATCGAAGGAGGGGATTCAAAACAAAAAGAAAGACCTGATTTGTCGTCCATTTCCACCACCAAATTTGTCGGCCAAATCCACTATTCACCTTCTGCAATCGACCATCAAACACACTCTCACACTTCCATCTTCACTCGAAACACACTCACTGTTACCTCCGATTTCCCTCCGTTGCCTCGACTTTTTGTTTGCAAGCTTTTCCGGCTAACCCGTTTTCTTCTTTTCACCTACGCAACAACCACTTTGTATTACTCTCAGCCAACTTACACCCACCCTTGCGCCGCCACCGGAAACCACCATTTTATCCTCCAACCCACCTGTTACTCTGACACCGCGTCTTTGTCATTGAGAAGGGGAGGAACTTGCAGAAATTACAATCTTCTTTCCTCACCGTGTCGCCGATAGAACACGAGCTCAAGAACTGTGTCGAAGCGGCACATTTTGTTTTCGACAAGCTCGTCATGTTTAGTAGCAACAACAACAGATTGTGAAGCAGTACACCATGTTTTTTCTCCCGACAATGGAAACTTCATCTTGCTTCACTAATAACTCCTTCAAAACTGCTTTGATTCGCAACATCAGTAGCCAACAACATTGACAGCAGCAACCACACCTTTAACAACTTTGCACATTTCAGCTTGACTCGATTTGCATCACTCGCACCATCATGCTTACAACAACGACAACAACTCAACAATGTATAAGATATAGTGGTGACGACATTCAAATTTCACTTATGTATTATGTCATCTATTGCTTCAATGAATGACCCTGGTCCGATTTGCGATGTAGTTGTTTCATGCTTTGCTTTATTTTGGTTTCAATACAATAGTGATTTCAATGTTTCATGGTTTTGGTTGATTTTGCGATTCAATGTTTCATGCTCTGCTTCAAAGTATCAGATATTGTTTACTTACATTGCATATCCTCTGATTTGGTTTTCTGCGTGAGCTGTTATGTTTTGCTTTTTTGGCTCAAGTTTTGCTTGTTCTGTGTGAGCTCGATGTATGTATGCGATTTGATTTTATCATAACTGCTAGCATTTTAGTTACAGTAAACAATTTACAAATTATGTAAATAGTTAAATTGAGCTGCCGACCAGTTTTACGTTCATTTTGTTGCGTCTTTGCTGACTTTATCTCATATTTTGATCAAAGTTAGTATTCTATAGAATGGGATATGTTCTAATGTTTGTTCACACTACATAGTCAGTTCGTGTTTGACTTCAATGGCGTTGCGTTCTGCTGAGAGTACCTTGTACTGGAGTTATGTAAATGCTGAGAAAAATCATTATATGTTTGTTGCTGTGTTATGCAATTTTGAATTTGATTTCGATGTTGTCAATATTTTTGCTGCTGTGATAATGAGTTTGCGTTATGCCGACCTCTTGCACGGTTCAAATGTTGTATATTTCTCTTCAATTGCGTATTGCTGTAGCGTACGGTTTTTGTCAGTGACGCGGCCACCTTACCGCAATGATTGTTTTAGGTGCTATTTTCTGATTTCTGTATTTATCCTATGAAGCTGGTTAAGAAAGGGGAAGATATCTTAAATTAACCCTGCACGCAAATATTTTCTTTAACATATGTTAAGAGATCGGGGAACGGGGTCTGGTTATACAAAGGGAAGCTATTAACACCCAGTGTATCCATGGTAATCCATAGGAACCTTCTTTTGCATGTATTTCTGTTGACTTAAATGACTTCTTGTGTTTATCTGCTGTGGATTGGGAAAGTTTCTCCTTTGGGAGTGTTGAGAGAATGCTTTTGTTATTTTCGGGTTTTATGTTGTTTTTGGGAAGGTATTGGACCAAAAGTTTTTTATTTGCGTGCTCGCTAAGATTTCAAAATCTTATGCCTACGTATTCTCGTAAAGAGATTTGGGAAATCAGAGCAATCGTAGTTCCTCCTATTCCATGGGAGGAAAATATTTGGTGTCTTGTTTAATGCCTAAGATTGAAGCTATTGGAGTATTTATGTCTTGATCAAAGCCCAAGATTGAAGCTAAAAGGGGGACTGACAGAGAGAATTTGTCATCTCTAAAGGGAGGTATCTCACCTATTTATCACAAAATATTGAGAAATTGATTATAAGGGAAATTAATTTAACTAGGATATGAGAAATCTAGCAATGCCATAATTTCCTTTATAAGAGAGATGTCATGAAGGAAGAAGCTTTAACTCGGTGTAGAGCAATACCACTTTTTCCTTTATGAATTTTTCATGCTAAGAGAGGGACATTGGCTTGGATGTGAGGAATCCAGAGGCTTGCCAATTTCAACTGTTAGATGAAAGATAAGTTTTAGCCAGGATAAGAGAAGGACTCCAGCTTGGATTTTGAATCAACAAGTGTGCCACTTACAGCAATTATCTGGACAAAGGTTTTGATTGTTTGTTTTGATATGTGATGTATAGAGGAGGATATCTTCTTACAGAGTGGACTCATGGTCTCATCTGAGGAGATGTTGATTTTTATATGCCTTGATCAAAGCCCAAGGTTGAATCGAAAAGGGAAATGAACAAAATCTGTCTTGGAAATTAGTTTGAGCAAGGCATGTTTCAATGCTTATAACTTCTTGCTCAAGTTTAATTAATGGGAATTCTTGTACTCTTTGGAAAGCTTGTATATCCTACTTTAACTTTGGTGTTTAACTTTGGTCTTGCATTGTTATGGAACATGGAGAAAAATGACCTCAAAGTTGGAAAAAAATGAAACAGATTCTGTCTCAAAATTTCACTAAGTGTCAAAGTGGACATCTCATGAAACCCTAACTTCATGGCTCAATAACTCAAAATCTATGCACTTTTTGGGAATTCACCCTCAGTGACAAAGTTGTAATATATATTGAGAGCTTTCATTTGAGCTTTGGATGGGATAAAATGGTTGCTTGGATCACAAGTTATGGTCTTGCAAAGTTGGGTAAAATTCACCTTTTTAAGTTTCTTAAGATTACCCCTTTTGCAAGTAACCTCACTTTTATTGATTTTTCTTGATGGGTGATGATCCAAACCATAAGTTAACATTGTTTTTTACTGAAAAAAGCCATGTTTGTCAAAAAATCTCAAAAGTCAAAGTTGGTTTTGGAAACAGTTGACTTTTTATCAGATGAATTTCAAACATTGTGATCCTTTATGAAATCAAACCCTTACTGTGGAGAGGTGCATCATCAAACATGGATCTACATCCAGACATGTGCTTGGAACACCCACTGTCAAAATACCATGTTCCTTCTTTATCACCCATGTGAGCCAATAAGCACTTCACCTTCTCCTTAGGTACCCATTGTTTAACAACTTTGGGCCTGTGCTCTCTCCATCTGTTTTGAGGCTGAGGGTATCCATGCAGCTTGTAGCAAGTACTGCATATGTCCAGATCTTCCACAATAATAGCGTCTCACCCTTTCATCTCTGAATCTTCTGCCATGATGAGATTTCCTATGCTGCCATCCATGATGTGGTCTCCTCCTACCATAACTGCCCTGCCATCTATTCTGTTGATATCTTCTCCCATAAGTCGGCTGAGAATGTTGTTTCCTGGATTGTCTCCCATGATGGTGTGGCTTTCTTCTTCCATATACATAAGGAACAGCATCGGTGTATCCATACCCATAACTGTCCTGATGTTGAGACATCTGATGAGACATGTGCTGTTTGAATTGAGAAGCTTGCATGCTCTCATGGTATTGTGGGGGCATATACTGACTAGCTCCCTGTGGCTGCTTTCTCTTCTGATAGGGACCAGTCTTTTTCTCAATCTTCTTAGGTTAGGAAACATCATCTTTCTTAGGGGTAGGATCCTGCTTCTTTGGCTGATGTTGAGATGAAAGTTGTGACACTTCCTTCTTTGAACCTGAAGTGCTTCCTTCTGAAGTTCCCTTGTCCTCAGCCACATAACCTATCCCAGCTTTATCTCCAGCAGCTTTTTCTGACTGAAGTATCTTGTCAAGTGTGTCTGTACCACAGCTCAGCATCCTAACAGACTTGGTCATTTGATCAAGATGAGCTCTAACTAGCACCACTTCATTTTCAAGATCAGTCTTATCATTCTCTAGCTGAGCAATTTGTTGCTTGTGGCACTTGTTTTCTTGACAAATCTCAGCACTCTTTAAACACAGCTCTTGATAGGTGGATGCCAACTCCTCATACGTTACTTCTCCATCACTAGAATCATCATCAGAAACCACAGCTCCTGTTAAAGCTCTCACATGCTTTGCTGACTCGCCTTCACTTTCACTATCAGAGTCAGACCAGGAAACTGTCATGCCCTTCTTCTGCTTTTTTAAGAAGGTGGGACATTCTTTCTTGACATGTCCATACCCTTCACACTCAAAGCACTGCACTCCTTTATCTTGGGCAGTTTTCTCTTCATCCTTCTTGCTGGTGTCAGAAGTCATGTTCTTGACATTAGGCCTGGAGTTATTATTCATTCTCTTGAATACTTTGGTGAACTGTCTTCCCAACATCACTATGGCCTGAGACAGATCCTCCTGGGATTCAGATTTCTTCCCTTTCTCCTCTTCACCATTTGTCACCAGGGCTATACTCTTTGGCTTCTTTTCTGGTTCTTCCACATTCAACCCAAGCTCAAAGGTTTAAAGAGATCCAATGAACTCATCTACTCTCATCTTGCTGATGTCTTGTGATTCTTCAATGGCAGTAACCTTCATCTTATACTTCTTAGGTAGGGACCTAAGGATCTTCCTCACAAGCTTTTCATCTGACATCTTCTCTCCAAGAGCACTAGATGCATTGGCCAGCTCAAGAACACTCATGTGGAAATCATGAATAGTCTCATCTTCCTTCATCTTCAGGCTTTCAAATTTTGATGTTAAAATCTGAAGTCTTGACATCTTGACTCTAGATGTCCCTTCATGAGTAGCCTGCAAGATATCCCATGCTTGCTTAGCAACTTCACAGGTATTAATTAACCTGAAGATGTTCTTATCCACTCCATTGAAGATATCATTCAGAGCTTTGGAATTTCCAAGGGCAAGCTCATCTTCCTCCTTGGTCCACTCTTCTTCAGGCTTCAGCTTAGAGGTGCCTTCTTTATCTTTGCCAGCATCATCCTTCTCACACATGACAGGTGCTTTCCACTCTTTAATAACAGCCTTCCAATCCCTACTGTCCAAGGATTTTAAGAAGGTGGTCATCCTTGGCTTCCAATAGTCATAATTGGATCCATCCAAAATAGGGGGTCTGTTGACGAATCCTCCAACTTCTTTGTCCATCTTTTCACCAGAAAGTAACTTCTCTAGATCTCACCCAGAGACAGACAGGATGCCTGCTCTGATACCAATTGAAATTCTGGTATCAGACGTGTGATGTTAAGGTGTGATGTCACAACAACACACTCTGCACAATGGACAGCAAAATAGTAAAATAACACCAAGAATTGTTGACCCAGTTCGGTTACAACCAACTTACTCTGGGGGCTACCAAGCCAGGAATGGAATTCACTACTTGTAGATATAATTTACAGACTCAACGACCCGTTGACAATCTCCTAAACTTATACTCTACTAATGACTTCCTACCTAAGAAACCACTTAGGTATGAGAACACCACTCAATCCCTTACAAACACTCAAAGAACCCACTTTGAGTACCCTTGATCTTACTTCACAGTTTCAATCAAATCACACAACTCTCTTTGCTTCACAGCTTTAGAGAGGACAGAAACTCAACACCTATTCAAACCCTAGAATAGTGTAAATACAACCACTTTAAACAAACCCTAGACACTAAGCCTTCTGCTCTTTATCTTCTGAATGTTTTCTGTGCTTTTTCCATTGGTCTTGTGCGCTTTATATAGCTCCTGAATTGGGCTTGGACTTGTCACAATATTTGATCAGATTTGTTAATTAAAACTGAATCTTCAAAACAGATTTTATCCCCAAAATCTTTTTAAATCTTCAACCTTTTAATTCTCCAACAGATCTGCAATCAAATCTCCCATGTAACAGAAAATATCTATTCCAAAATATTCTCATCTAATGAGTCAACCACTCTTCACAATTCCAGCTAATACGCGTGCCCTAATAACATATCCTGCTGTTATTAATTCTGCAGGTCTGATGTTACAACATCACCTGTGTGACATCAAACATCCAACTTCAGCACTTAACTACTTAACACAGCCCAGTGTTAAGACTTCAATGTTACAACATCAGCACCTTGACATCAACATTGAATAACCTTTGTTTTACCAAAATTTCAGCCAATCCAGGAACTATCACTCAGTGACAAATTTGTAGTGTTTAATGAGAGCTTTCATTTGAGCTTTGGATGGGATAAAATGGTTGCTTGGATCACAAGTTATGGTCTTGCAAAGTTGGGTAAAATTCACTTTTTTTTCTATACTTAGTGAAATTTTAAGTTTCTTAAGATTACCCCCTTTTGCAAGTAACCTCACTTTTATTGATTTTTCTTGATGGATGATGATCCAAACCATAAGTTAACATTGTTTTTGACTTAAAGAAGCCATGTTTGTCAAAAAATCTCAAAAGTCAAACTTGGTTTTGGGAACAGTTGACTTTTTATCAGATGAATTTCAAACTTTGTGCTCCTTTATGAAATCAAACCCTTGGGCTAAATCAAACCTAATGGATGGATTTCATAGGTGTTTTAGAGTGTCTTGAATCATGTCTTGGTCAAAAGTCAAAGATATGGTTGACTTTTTTCCAGAAACCCTAGTTTGTGGTCCAGATGAATTTGAATCTTTATGTTGCTCATGAATCAAGTTCTTAGTGTCAATTTAAACTTGTGAGAGGATCAATATAAGATATTGGAGGTCTCCCAAACATTCCTTGAGGTCTTGGATCATGTTTTGCTTCAAAAGTCAACTTAGGGGTGAATTAGGTCAAGAAACCCTAATTCCTTATTTTTGATGAATGCATCCCCTGAGGTTATTTTGAACTTATAAGTGGATCCATGAGGTCCCTTTGAGCTTCTTGAATCAAGTTTCGAAGTATTGGCTCATGCCCAAATGAAAATTTCTCTCTGGAGGCCTTGGTCGACCAAAACCCTAATTTGGTGACACTGGTGATCTTGAGGCTTTATAAACTTGAAATGTTGCATCCTTGAGCTTGATTCTTAATATGGGATACCTCTTGATTCCCCATAGATGTTTGAGAGGCTTGGAGAGTTGAAGATCATGTCAGTTTTTATTGATCCTTTGTCTGAATGCTTTGAGAGGGCTCAATAACCCTAATCCTTAGTTGAGGTGAATGCTCAACAAGTTTTGAGAAGACTGATGAGGTATGAAGACATATCCATATTGTGATGATGATTTTCCCAATGATGTGAAATCTTATGGTCAAAATTTAAGGTATGATAAACTGCTTTAATAATAGTGTTAAATTGTGCCTTGACAAAGTTGAGGAATAATGCTTGAAAAGGTTCTGACTTGTGATGAAAAAAATATCTTCACATATATTTTATGAAAGCATTAACAAATGTTATATAATATGAGAATCCTGAGCAGCTTGATGGCTGAGGCACATGGTCCCATAGATCAGTATGGATCATTTTAAAAGGATCATGATAAGTGGTGAAAGATAATGGTGCATGAATCCTATATGACTTCTAGTAATCTAGAATTCATAACACATATGGCGGAATGAAATTGGATCTATTTTGTGATAAAAATAAATCATTTTAGATAAGATACAAAAAATGTACGTTTTGATCTATTCATGAATCCTGAAAATTTAAATTTATGAAGACTCTATGTGTATCCACACTAAAACCAGTTTTTACTATCAACCTTTGATTAGTGGAAGAAGAATATTAAGAAAAATAAAATCTATATCTAAACATATTATTTTGGAATTGTTTTCTATTCTGCACACATTAATATCATAAAACATAACATATATGTTAATAATTAGAACTATTTTCTATTCCCAACACATTTCTGATATAATATGGCATTATTAGATATATATATATATATATATATATATATATATATATATATATATATATATATATATATATATAAAATAAAGTTTAGAAGGAAAAAATAGGTTTAAATGTACTTTTGTTCCCTGTAAGTTACTTAGTTAGAGTTTACTCCATGTAATTTTTTTTTGTCTAAGTCTCTATATTTCACTTTTTTTGCGTGCGTTTTAATCTCTAAAGTCAAAATCCGCAAAAAAAATTGAAGGAAAATCCATAGGAAATCTGCAGATTTTGCCTTTAGGACTAAACCACACGCAAAAGTGAGATATAGAAACTCAGATAAAAAAAAATACATAGACTAAATTCAAAAACTCCCTAACTTACATGGACCAATAGACTATTTAAGCAAAAAAAAATATCATATATTTATTTTTTAAATTAATTGTTTTCATAAAAAATATATTATATCTAATTGATAATTTAACTAAGAGTAATGTTATATAGCGTGAAATAAATATACGACTATTAATGTTCTAAAATAGAATTTTAAATTTATTATTTATTTAGTTTTCTTTTTAATAGGAAGTTTTAAATAGTAGTAATAATGAACCGTTGGGGTTTACCTATTGCCTTTTTTTATTTTCATTCTTTAGTATTTTTAAGAATATAATTTTTTTCTCTCCTTATAATTTTAGGTTTATAACAATAAAAAATGGGCCTTGACCACGTCAAAATATAAGACACGTGGTGTAGTTAGGTCCTGTGACTTTCATGGAAGAAATAGGGAGGACTAAGGTTATTGCCTTGCTCTCGGCGGCATTTTGCGTCCTAATGACAGTGAGCCCTAAGCCAAGTCACTGTCATGTTTCTAATGATTTCATAAGCGAAACATTCATGGTAGGGTTTTGTATGGTAGTACTCGGAGCTTTCGTTTTACTCTTTCAAATATCGATATTATGGATTACGGTAAACCACCCTGTTACCAGAAGCAACTTAAAAATCTTATGCATACTTGTGATAACAACTGCAATATCAGTAATTGAAGTCAGCTTCTTAGATTCCAACACAACTGCTATCATTGTTTTGATCTTATGGTGCATCGTACTCGCAGTCATTGCTATTGTTAGCCGCCAAGAGTTCTATAATTTATCTACTTATCTCAAAAAGCTCAATTGTTTTGATCTTATGGGGCATCGTAATCCCAGAGATTGCGATTCTCAGCTACCAACAGTTCTATAATTTTGTGTTTTTGTTTTGGCAACGCTTGTGCCATTTTTTTAGGGTTTATCTCCAATTTTTTCCCACCATTTATTATTGTACTATTCAAATAAATTTATGGTCCCTTCAATATTTTCCTTAATTATATAATTATTTTTCATTATCACATTCAGGAAGTAACGTTATAACTTGAAAAATAATAATGAAAATAAACTAATTATTTCTATACAAAATAAATGAAATTATTTCAATTAAATGAACCTCTTATATAAACAAATAAACATACAATATACCATTACTGTGGAGATGTACTAAAAATATTAAAAGAATTAATTTTCCTTTTTTTTTTTAATATGCAAAATTGTGTATTATATATCAGTGATACAAAATGGTATCCAAACTATATACCTGAAAAGGCCTCTACCTAAAATTGAGATCTACAAAAAATCACAAGGGGCATTAACCCATTCGTAGTAGTTACATTTAAATGCATTTTTGTGTTTCTTACCTATCCACCACCAAGAAAAAAGTATGACTCGATTAGTAATTGTATCGAGATCTCAAAACTCGTCTCTAAACATTATGTTGTTTCTAGACAACCCGATTACCCAACAAACAATTAGCCACATCCCAACCGCATTCCTAACACTAAGATTTTTCTGCACACAACCATCTTTCCAACTTGAGAAATGATTCATAATATCACCAAAATAAATTTCCTCAACACCTAACCACCTACACACATACTTCCACACCAAAATAGATTTAGAGCAGTGAAAGAATACATGTTCATCTTTTTCTTCTTCAAAGAAGCAAAATGAGCAGACCTTAGCATGAGTATCAGTTATGATACCTCTACGCGCGAGATTCTCACGGGTTGGAATTTTGTTGTGCGTAAACCTCCACCCAAATACATTAACTTTAAGAGGCACCTACGCTAACCAAACTAATTTCAGAGCTGCCCTCAAATCCTCCTCACAAATCCATCCACTGTCACCTTCATTAACCTGCAGCAAGCGGTACAGGGAGGAAACGGAAAATTGCCCGCTACTGTCATGCAACCAAACAACCTTATCTTGAGCTCTTTCACGCACAGCGAAATCATTCAGCACGGCCTGGAGAGTAATGAACTGCTGTCTGTGTTCTTCAGGAAGGTTTTCTTGTGACAGGTCCAGTTTCCATCGCCACATGCCGTCTTCTCGGAAGCCATTATTCACGACCCAACTAGCCTTGTTAGCAGCTCTGTTCCATAGGTCCGAAAAAGAAGTTGCTAAAGCAGCTGTTCCTGCCCATCGGGACAACCAGAAAGAAACTTTAACTCCATTACCAATCTTATAAGATAGTAGACCTGCAAAATGGTTAGTGCCACAAAAGATAGATTTATTAAACAAATCTCTCCACTATAATGATGGGGAGACATGATACTTAGGAAGCTCCCCAAGATGAAAATCGTGCACAGAATTAGGATAACTACAGTTAATAATGCCTCTCCACAAAAACTCATCCGACGACGAGATTTTCCAAATCCATTTAAAGAGCAAAGCTATATTGAAGAGCTTTATGTCTTTAACCCCTACGCCATCGTCTTCTTTGGTTTTACAAACCGTACTCCAACGAATCCAAGATACACCATTTTTTAACGTCGAACCGTTCCACAACAATCTCTTTTGGATAGAAGTAAGGATACGTGTAACCCAACTAGGAAGCTTTGTAGAATGACATGTAATTAATTTTCCTTTTGATGCTAAAATATGATTATACAATAATCTAAAAATGTTACTACAGTACTGTTAATTTTAAATTTCCTCTAGTTTATTTTAATCTATATGTTTCAATTCATCATTAACAATTGAGCAAGTTATATCAAATTAAACCTCTGTCCTTAAAAGTAAAAGAAAAATTAATATATATAAACTATATATAATTCAGATACATTATTTCTTCAATGAATTTAAAATGTTAATTTTTTTTATATTAAAAATCAGAGGTAGTATTTGATATCGTTAAAAAAAATAAAAAGTTACCCATGATCAAATTATTAAAGATGTGTCAATAAAATTTTTAAACTAGATGAATTGAGTTTACATTTTTTTTATATTGACAGGGGCATTTATTTTTATTTGATACCGTTAAAAAACTTAAAATCTTTAACTGAACAGGTCATAACTCTCATGGTTATTTTTTTTATAAGCAAGATATATTAATACGTGAACAAAGGGTTCTCAAACCCACTTACAAAAAGCGAGACAAAGTTCAGCAAAAAGAAAGATTACAAACCAATTATGCCTTAAGATAAATAGAACAAATGAAATTTACTAAATTCATAAAAGCAATAATTGGAACGTGTAATTTTCCCGATGAAAGACCATCTCCACACCAACGCCTTGATATTCCACACCGCATCTAAGACATTCCAGTTATCGTTCCTAAAAATAATACCATTCCTCAAGATCCAGAAATACCAAGAAGTTGCCAACCAAATACAACCTTCCTTCCCACTTTTCACCCCATTCCTCTTCTAGAACAAACACCACTTCAAGAAACTTTCTTTGATATTGCTAGATCCATAATGCGCGAAACCAATCCACTCGGCCACCTTCTTCCAAACCAATAAGGAAACACTACAATTCAAAAGAATATGGACCAAGGTTTCATTCACATTTAAACAAAGGACGCACGCAATATCATTATTCGAGAAAGAACATCCCCTAATAAGAAGGGAGTCCTTAGAAGGAACACAATTGATGAAACACCTCCAATCAAAAGCCTTGATTTTAAAGGGAACAACCATCTTCCAAATTAAACATAAAGCCTCTTCAAAATTATTACAAGGTTCAAAAGAAATGTGAGATTTACTTAAGATATCGAAAAATCTACTCACCAAATAGCTTTTCGTCGGGTTAATAATCCAACCGGCCCTATCCTTGCCGGCAACCGTCGGCTGCGCCTGAAGGAGCGCCAAACGTCTCTCCTGCTACTCGAAACTTGGTGAAAAACTTGCTGCTCGAAAACAAGTAAAAAAATAAGAGACATGAGCATGTGAGATATGCCAAATTCAGGGAAAAACTTGGTGAATGACCTGAATTCTCCCCCATTATCTTATAGAACTGCTTTAATAATAATGTTAAATTGTGTCTTGACAAAGTCGTGGAATAACTTGAAGGCTTGAAAAGATTCTGACTTGTGATGCAAAAAATATATTCACGTATATTTTGTGAGAGCATCAACAAATTCTATATAATACGAGAATCCTGAGATTTGTGGAGGAGGCACATGGTCCCAAAGATCAGTATGGATCACTTTAAAAGGATCATGATAGGTGGTGGAAGATAATGGTGCATGAATTCTATGTGACTTGTGTAGTAATCTACTGTTCATAACACATATGTCAGAATAAAATTGGATCTATTTTGTGATAAAAATATATTATTTTAGATAAAATACAAAAAATTGTGCCTGTTGATTAGTTCATGAATCATGAAAATTCAAATCTATGAAGACTTTACGTGTATCCACACTGAGACCAATTTTTACTATCAACCTTTGACTAGTGGAAAAAGATTATCTTTGAGCGTGTAGAATATTAAGAAAAATAAAATATATATCTAAACATATTATTTTGGAATATATTTATAGACTCATATTTCTATCATACGTGTTAATTAGAAAAATTATTTTCTATTCCCAACACATTTTTTTTTTAAAAGCAAATAAGTTATATATTATGGATTTGGCAAAAAGAGAAAAGAGGAGTTGTTTGTTATTGAAAGTGGACTACGAATAAGCGTACGACAATTTCAATTAGAATTATTTTAGGTTTTTGCTTTCTAAGATGGGTGTGGAGATCGTTGGATTAGATGGATGGAAGGGTACGTCTTCATTAGTTTCATGTCGGTGCTTGTCAACGATAGTACAACGAAGAACTTCAAGGTGGAGAGAGGTTTACGCCAAGGTGATCCACTCTCACCTTTTTTGTTCGTTCTTTCTGTGGAAGGTTTAACGGATTTAATGAGCAAGGCTGCGGAACAACGGAATTTTAGAGGTTTTCAGCTCAACGAAGAGGAAATAGTAGACATCTTGCAGTTCGCAGACGACACCATTATTATGGGAGATGTCAGTAGGGATAATTTGTGGAGTATAAAAGCAATTTTGAGGGGCTTCAAAATGAAGTCTGGGATGAAAGTAAATTTTTGCAAAAGTAAGTTGTATGG
The DNA here is from genome assembly GCA_022829125.1 of Lathyrus tuberosus. Taxonomy (NCBI): domain Eukaryota; kingdom Viridiplantae; phylum Streptophyta; class Magnoliopsida; order Fabales; family Fabaceae; genus Lathyrus; species Lathyrus tuberosus. The sequence continues at coordinate 69,422 of JALAZF010001049.1, forward strand.
CGTTAATGTTGGTGACTGGTTTCTTAATCCAGCTTCTTTCTTTTTGGTGTGCAACATAGACCGTTTGCCGTTTAAATTTCTTGGCGTTATGGTGGGGGACAACCACATGAAATTACTTATATGGAAGGAGTTACTCAAGAATTTTAGGTGTTGACTTGCTGTTTGGAGAGGGAGGCATATCTCATTGGTTGGAAGAGTTGTGTTAATTAATTCGGTGTTGAACGTTATTCCAATATACGCGTTATGTTTCTATAAAGCTCCAGTTAAAGTGTTACAAGAGATTTGGCGTATTTAAAGTAACTTTTTGTGGCTCAGTTGTGAGAATAAACAAACCATTCATTGGGTAAGTTAGAACACGGTGTGCAAGTCTAAAGATAAAGGTGGTCTCAGAATTAAAGATATTGAAGCTCTTAATAAGTCTCTTATTATTAAGTGGAGGTGGAGGATTTTAAAGGAAACGAATGCGGTTCAATGCAACTTACTCAGGCATAGATACAAGAATCCAGAGATTAAATTGATCATTGGAGACAAAAATGTGCTGAATAAAGGAGACTCAATTTATTGGAGGGATTTGATTTTGTCGGACATTAAATTCGACACTGTTAATTCTTCTCTTGCTAGGCTTATTCATTGTAAGGAAAAAGATGGTCTTCGGACAACTTTTTTGCATGTGATGTGGTTGGGTAATCAATCCTTGAAGAATGCAAATCTAGAAGTTATGTCTTGGACAGGAAACAATTTGGATTTTCCTTTTGAAGAGTTTGTAGACTACTTCTTGTTCTGTCAGAAGGTAAACAATAAGATCGATAAAAAAAACAGTTAGTGTGATTTGAATAGCCTTAGTTTGGAGCATTTGGTTGATGCGAAATGTTGTTATTTTCAAAAGTCTCGTTTTCAACTTCGATGAATACATGACGACGATCATTCATATATCTTGGATTTGGATGCGCATAGCTTGTAAACCCTATGTTTCTTGTACTTTTTAAGATTGGAACATTTTATCTTTCTGCTTTAGGAAGATTGGGTAACTTGGTTTGTATGTAATTGGTTGGAGTATCCTTTATACTCTTTTTTATTAAATCATTGCTTGAAAAAAACATAAATATTTAAAAAAAACGACACATTTTTTCTATGTTTGGATTAATACATTATTTTAAAAATATTCACCTTCTTTTTTAATTGTACAAAAAATGTATAACCCATGGATTTGCACAAATTCTGGTCTGGATACCCAACTGTTGGAATGGGTACTGGTGTGTTACGCCCATTTGTTTCTAAAATGTAATAATAATGAAAAAGAGAAAGACAAAATTATTTAACCATGAAAGTTTATTATTATTAAAAGGAAATCATATTTTTATTTATATTTGCAGCATAAATATAGTTTTTTCATATATACAAATATTTGGATTAACCGTATATTTTCCAGTATGTAAATATTAATTTTGTTTTGACATTTTTTATAAAATATTTATGTGATCAATTAGTTTTATAAATATAAAATAATCACATAGTATTTGTAAATATTGTTTTAATTGTATAAAAAAATAGTAGTAACATAAATAAATACTTTTTGCTCGTGTTTGGATTCAAACATAATTTTAAATATGTTTACATTTATTGTCTTTAATTGTAAAAAAATTGTAATAATCTGTGTGTATGCACGAATATTAGTCTGGATACCCGTGCGTTCGTACGGGTAGTGGACATGTCACGTGCATTTGTTTTCAAAATATAATAAGAATGAATAGATAGAAAAACAAAATTGCTCATATATTAGTCAAATCATTACATCAATAATATAAAGCCTACCTTCCATTTTTTCTTAACAAATATTGTATTTTAAATTAAAAATAATCTTAAAATAAAAATATTAGTAATAGAAATAATTAAAAAAGATCGATTTTTTCCGTACTTTATTTTCATTAATTGTACAAAAAAATGTAACAAATCGTGCATTAGTACAGATTCTGGTCAAGATACACGTGCGTTCGCACGAGTACTAGTCTATTACACGCATTTTATTTCTAAAATATAATAAGAATGAAATAAATAGAAAGACAAAATTATTTAACCAGTAAAGTTTATTATTTTTAAAAGAAAAACATATTTTTATTTATATTTGGCTCATAAACATAGTTTTTTCATATATATAAATATTTGGATCAACGGTATATTTTTCCGTCAATGTTCACCGTATTTGTGAACAATTAATACAGTATAGGGGTAAAAGAGCGGATAAGAATAGCATAACTATAACTTAATAGATAATTATGTTTGCATCAATTATAAATATACCATTGTTTATAACAATATTTGGATCAACAATTCTGAATTTTTTATGTTTGCAGGGATTACACACAAATTATAACTATTATTGTAATTTTAATTGTATAGTATAAATAATATAAAATAATATTAACCTCTTATAATATTTTTAAAATTCAATAACATTAATTATATTTTAATATGTAATAGTCTTTGTAAATGTAGTTAATACAATATACATTTTTAAGAAAAAGATCTTGAGATATTTGATTGCAAACATAAAAATAGGACAATGTGAAAATATGATATAAAAATGATAAAGTAATTTTATTTATACGAATAAGATATCATAAATGTGAAATTATATATTTCTATAAATCAATATATTTAACTCTTATATTATAAATAATAATGAAATTTGTATATAAAATATATTGAAGTAGATTTAAATTTAAATCAATGTTAAATTATATCAAATAAATTTTGAAAACTATATATGTCAAATATTCATTATACAAACAAATAAAAATGTAATTTATTTTAATATTTAAAATAAACACTATTAATATATTTTTTAATAAATTGGAACAAATGGAGTATATTTTTAAATGGAGTATATCTTTAGTGATTTTTGTTATTAATTATACAGATTTTATTAATAACAAATTAATAATTAAATTAACTATTTCTTTTTTTATAAGCAATTAAATTCAATATTTAATAGTTTTAAAGATCAAGATGAATATTTAATTTGTGTTAACCTATAAATTTATTTATTAATTTCACACATATTCAAAAATGTAGCTAATACAAAATGGAAAAAAATATGAGTTGTTCTATAAAGATACTTTTTATAATTATGAATAATTAGAAAATAAATATAAATAAATGATAAATAAAAATATTAATATTTTATTAATATTATTTATATATTTTTTTCGTATAATTAAATTATATAGAAATAAAAAAAAACTCTACTTATAGGGACATAAAATATATAATAAATTAAGAATTAAAATGATTATTTTTTATATGCAATTAAATTGACTATTTAATATTTTTAATGATCAATATGAATATTTAATTTGTATTAAATTATAAATTAGTTTATTAATATATCAAAATAATATAGCTAACACAAAATGGAAAAATATGAGTTTTGTTTGTGTAGAATCAAAGAGTTTAACATTGAATATCAATTTTATTTTATTAGCTTTTAATTTTTATTAGTATTATAATAAAAATTTACTTAGAAACAGTCACTACAACCAATAACGCTTTTTATGACGAAACTTTCACAACGAACAATATAAAATCAAGGATGTATGTAACGGGAGTGCCTTGTTTTAAAAAAAAAACAATTTGTTACCTCGATTCTTTGTAAAGGCGACATAACAATATGCTCAGTGTTTGAGATTCGATTCTCAACTCCTACAGTTTTATGTTTTATATGGAACCAAAAAGGCGCCTTTAATTTTCATAGATTTTACGTCGGATATGTTACCTCGGTTTTTAAGAAAATAGGGATAAATAATCTCTAATTTTTTTATTCTTTTTGGAACCAAAAAGACACCTTCAATTAGGCATTTGATGGATCAACATCGACAGAACTAGGGAGGCCGAGAGACAGCTAATTTGTTCTTTGCTGGCTGTTCTGAATTGGAGTATTTCCTGAACCAGTTAGCAATACACTTGCATTCATGATAGTTGGTTCTACAGTGTAGTTTGCATTTGTGAGGATCTCATGGTTCTGTAAACCTTCAATACATCTTGATCTTGGAGAACAATGGAAACTGTTGCTTGACTCTGTCCAACAACATGCGAAACGATTAAATTTTGAATGTTCCGATTTAGTCCATATCTTGGAGCACCTTGTTGCTTATCAGCCATAAAATTCTCACAATTTATAATTACAAGTAGCACTAATAATTTTCATGTCACTTGAACGTAAACATTGGGATTTTTGAGTTGTTGTCTAGTTTTGCACGTTCCTACAGGTCCGGTAGTTGGCTGACATGCTTCTAGAATAAGTGATGGTGCTATTGAATTAGTTTTGGTGAGTGGAGAGAAGGCATTAAAGCTCGGTCTTCAGGTCATTGCGAAAAACACGGGATATGTCTATTGCTGCTCAGGAACCAGAGTTGTTTACAACATCTCCAGCCATTGCCATTTCCAAAGTTATCTCCAAAGCAGGGTTGGAGATTTCACAAATTGATTAATGAAGCCTTCGCGGTTGTGGCGCTTGCAAATCAGAAACTTCTCGGACTAAATTCGGGAAAAATAAACGTTGCAGGCATGTTGTTCGCAGCGGTTCCTTGGTTGTGACACAAGGTGAACGGTTGCTAAGAAAATCCCATATCTTTACCATTTTATTTGTGTATTCGATTTTTTTTAATAAGCTAAATATATTCACGGGGATACAAAAGGGGTATCCCAACCCATATACATCAAAGACCTCACATAAAAAAGGCCTACAAAAAATCACTTGGACAATTTACCCAAGTGTAATAGTTACAAATGTTAGAGCTATTGTTGTTCTTTCCTACCCACCACCAAGAAAACAAAACTATACGATTTAAGATCGTGTCTAATTCCCAAAACTCCTCTCTAAATAGAATGTTGTTTCTACAATACCAAATAATCCAACAAATTAGGATCCACAAACCTACTGCATTAGATATCAAATAATTTTTTCTAACGCACCCCGAAACCCAACACGATAAATGGTTCAACATATCTCCGACTATGATTTCAGAAATACCCAACCATTTGGTTGCAAAATTCCAAACCATTTTGGTTTTATAACAAAAGAAAAACACATGATCAACACTTTCATCTTCTAAAAAACAAAAAGGACATGCCTTTTCATGTCTATTAATAATAATTCCTCGGCGATTAAGATTATCGCGAGTCGGTAAACGCTTATGAATCAACCGTCAACCAAAGACCTTCACCTTAAGCGGAATGTGAGATATCCACAGGAGCTTGAAAGTTGCTCTCTCGTTTACTCCAACAATCCCGACCGGAGCTGTGCTATTAACCTGTAAAAAATCATACAAGGAAGAAACATAAAAACAGTAATTTTTGGACAAACTCCATTTAGCTACAGCATCAACTCCTACAGGTAACCCAACTTCAGCCAACCGTGCGAGTAATGAATCCTTCTGCAGCAGCACGTTAGATGACAAATAATAGGAAGGCACTTTGATGTCCCAACTCCAACATCCGTCACACCAGTCTCCATTCTCAGCAACAGAACTATATTTATTCTCCATAGCCAACCACAGATCAGGGAATGATTCAGATAAAATTATGCTATCCAACCATCGGGACCGCCAAAATGAAACCAAACCTCCACTCCCAATATCATATGAAATCAAATCAGAAACCAAATTCTTTCCACTGTAACTAGAACACCCAACCAAATCTCTCCACCATTTTGAAGGGGCAGTATTCCTATTGGAACAGACGCCGTCATACAACTCGTATTGATACTTAGGATATCTAGCAGAGATTACGCCTTTCCACAAAGTATCCTTATGTTCCAAAATTTTCCAACTCCATTTAAAGCATAGTGCCAAATTGAATTTTTTTAGGTCCTTTACCCCTAATCCCCCATCTTCTTTCTTATTACATACTATGTTCCAAGATACCCAGGCCACACCCTTCCTCGAAACCGTACCATTCCATAAAAAGGATTTTTGGATAGACGTTATTATGCGAATGACTTTAACCGACATTTTGTAAAAGGATATGAGATGAATTGGGAGATTAGCTAATACAGAATTAATCAACGTTACCCTACCCCCCATAGAAAGAAACCGACTTTTCCACGAATTTAATCTTGCACGAACCTTATCAATTAACGGTTTCCAAAAAGAGACTAAAGAGTGATTCCCTCCTATTTAAACTCCTAAGTATTTAAAAGAATTGGCAGGGTTCAAGGTCTTACAAGATAAATAGTTGCATGCGGCTGAGGTGGAAGCTTCGTCTATGCCTACACCATAAAAGGAGCTCTTGTTGAAATTAATATCCAGTCCAGATACTAACTGAAAACCTTTAAGAATATTATTTGCAGCCAGGATATTTTGCCAAGCACCATCTCCTATAAGGATTGAATCCTCAGCATATTGTAGTAAATGAAAACCAACTTCCTCATTGATTTTAAATCCTGAAAACGTGCCATTCTCCAACGCTCTCTTCACAAGGACTGCAAGACCTTCAGCTGCAATGGTGAAAAGAAAAGGAGCAAGAGGGTCGCCTTGCTTAAGACCCCTTGTAACTACGAAATCTCCGGTGGGGCTGCCATTAACCAGCACAGAGGAAAAGGAGTTGAAAACTGCTGAATCCATCCATCGCAACCAAGAACTGCCGAAGCCCATAATTCTCATAACATCTCTTAAATACTCCCATTCTACGCAGTCGTACGCTTTGGCAAAGTCGACCTTAAACAACATAAGATCCTTCTTGAAATGTTTGGCATAGTCAATCACTTCGTTTAACACTAAAACTCCGTCCAACAAATTTCTACCTTCTATGAACGCTGTCTGAGAATTGGAAATGATCTTACCGATTTTCGTTTTGAGCCTGGAGGCAAGAATCTTTGACAAGATCTTATAAACTGAACTGACCAATGTAATGGGTCTATACTCGTCCAAGTTTCTAGGGTTCTCAGATTTTTGAATTAGCACCAAAAAAGAAGAAGCAAACGCCTTATGTAGTTTCTCACCCTTGAAGAATTCCAATATGCAGTTTGTGAATTCATTACCTACTATCTCCCAGCAATTCTTGATAAACTCAAAGCTAAAACCATCAGGGCCAGGACTACGATCACCAGCGCAATCAAATACAACTTTCCTAATTTCTTCAATATCCACATCAATTTCAAGCTCTTCGCTATCAACTCTGGATAAGCACTTGAAACCACTCATACCCAAGGAAGGAAAAGGTCTGACAGCTTTAGAAAACCTATTAGAAAAATGTTCTTTAACCGCATCTTTGACTTCTTGGACATCCTCCACGAATTTGTCATTGACTTTAACAAAACAAATCGTATTCAGGTTCACACGATTTCTCACTGCAGCATGGAAAAACTTTGTGTTAGCATCGCCCTCAGAACTCCATTTTAGCCTAGACTTCTGTTTCAATATACTTTCTTTGATTCTCATTGTTCTCCATAACTCATCTTCAGCCTGATTTCTGTCTGCTAACTCTACTGCAGAGATATCAAACCAACAGGACATAACTTTAAGTGGCTTGGGACCCCAAGTCGTGTTTCTCGCAGAAATCCATACCGGCCTATGAACTGATACATCCCTAGCTCCAATTTTCTGACTCATCATATTCCAACCATTACATATACCATGAGAAACTATAAACCTGTCAAGTCGACTCCAAATTTTACTCCTTGACATGAACCAAGAGAACTTATTTACATTCAGAGGCAAATCCACACACCCCTTTAAATTTATGAACTCTGCGAATTCCTCCATGTATCTTCTGTTGAAGGAAGAGTAACCAATCTGTTCAGTAGGACTTTTAATCGAATTGTAGTCTCCACCAAGAATCCACTCTCCTGGCTCCAATGTGTTTTTAAGGTTGATAAGATTGGACCATAACTCCCTTTTCTCATTCATATTGCATGGAGAAAAAATATTGAACAGGTAACACTTCATACCTCTCCATAATGCTTGCATTCCTAAGAATCCTTTCCCCCTGTAGCTACATATAGGTTCCACCACACCACTCTTCCAAATTGTTAAAATTCCTCCTGAAAAACCAACTGAATTAGAAGCAGACCATTGGCACCCTCTATCTCTCCACAGACTGTATACCACATCATCAGACATACTGGTTCTTTTTGTCTCTTGTAAAAAAACAAACGTCAGCTCCCACTTTATTGATAGTTTCTCTAATTTTCTTTCTCTTGAGTCCACTCCCACAACCTCTTATGTTGTATGTTATGATATTCATAAGGAACCCCTGTCTACCACCTTCTTACCCTTCTTCGGTTCTCTATCCACAGCTTCAAGATTCCTCACAACTGATTTAAAAATTTCGTCTTCCTCCTCAGCTTCTATACCCAGTCCTTTGATTGCAGACCAGACTCTCGATGGGAGATTCTCAATCTGTTTCTTAATTCTAGAATTATTCTGATGGAAACCAGAATCATTTAAAGAGTTATCTAAGCAATCCGTCTCCTTGTACTGAGGAATCTTTATCAAATCCTTTTGGTTCGTATCATACTTACTGAATTGCTTCTTGGTAGTCCTTTTTGAGAAAACATCAGCTTGTAACAGAGTGGCATAATAAGACGGGCTGAATGGAATTTTTATCCTCTTGTAAATGTCTTCCATAGGAATCTTCTTCTTCCTACTTGTAGATCCCCTCTTGGCTTCCAATCCCTCACACTGAATTCCAACTTCATTGCCATTTTCTCCTTCCTTTAATCCTTTGCCAACCTACCTCGTATAAGATCCCTTCTTATCCCCTCTCTAATTTCATAAGAGAACAAGGCACACGTTATATACTAGGACTGGATTTAAAACTATCTCCGACATTAACTCCTACTATATTCACATCCTTCAGACCAGACCTATATCTAACTAGAGACATAGAATTTTTACCAGAATGAACTTCTAAAACATTATCAGTATGCCCAGAATCGCTATTAAGAGTAGGATTCTTCATACCAGACACTTCACATTCTTCTAACCCACCAACTTTACTCTAGTTCTTACTCACATGTCCACATTCGCCTGAAACTGAGTTAGGAGAAACCTGCTCAAGTGATATAGATTGAGAGCTGAGTACTCTAGATGAACTATCCCAGGATACACCATCATATTCCTGATCCGATTCTGACTCCACAAACTCATAACTATCTTTCTCCAAACAGGATTCTTTAGGTAACTTTTGGGGCAAAATATAAGGTCCAAATGCATCTTCAACAATCTTGATTCTGTAAGAAATGTCATTCACTTCTATGTTGACCACTTCATTAAGACTCATTGCGAATTTTGTTCTAATCAGAACTCTAGCAATGTCAAACCTTGACTGCTTCCTTGTATCTTCGTCCATCTTAATAAAAGCTCCAGTGGTAGCCGCTAAAAATGTGAAAAATTTTGTACCCCAAGCATGACAAGGGAGCCCAAAAATCTTAACCCATGTTAATCTCTCCTGATCAACATCATTTGGATTCCAAGGGCGGATTTCTGAAAACCATTTGGAGATCCATTTACCTTCCTCAGATATAATCTTTTGAATATCACCAGGGTTGTCTTCCTCCAATAAGCATAGATTGGCCCCCATTGGCGTAACCTTGATATTAAAAAATCCTTCCATTTGAAATGCATCCACGACTTCTGCTGCAGAACCAGGGTTCTCCAAAACTCCAGTGAAGGCTTGTTCAAATCTCTCCAACTCTTCAGTGTTAACATCAAAGCTCAAATGGGCGAAAGAGGGTTTATCACCCATGACACATTGGTTCAAATGCAGATTTCCCCCTTTACTACTGCTCACACCTTTAGTAATCTGGGCAAAAGAAACTCTATTAACGTTAGTATGCCGAGCACCTGGTATGTAAGGAACCCCGGCCACCCCATTGTTCTTAATCTGTAACCCATGTTTTAAAGGACGTATAGTACCCGAAATCTTGTTTTCTCTACGAAATCTTGGCAGATTAACAAAAATCTTATTGCCATTGATGACAATCTTGTCGAGATTAATGGCCATAAGATCTTCGTCTTCCACTTTTTTGAACCTAACGAAACCAAATCTCTTTCCTCTAATGTCGACTCTACCCGGAATAAACACCTCCAAGATCCGGCCATAAGCCTAAAAAACTTCATACATTCTCTTGGCGTCATAAGAATCCGGAAACTCAGTGAAAAAGAATGAAGTTGCTTCATTCCAGTCATGATCTGTGAGCTTTGCTTTGTTGTTTTTCCAGATGGACAGTCTCCCCGCATTCTGACTCCTATTCTTCTTCCTCTCTACTTCAATCCAAGTACCTTTGCTATGAGTGTTGCTATTGAAAAAACCCATGAAAAACCAGACGACATCCCAAATCGGAGATCCAAAAAAACCCCAAACGCTTGCAGTTCAAAACTCAGTATCCACTAGGGGGACGAGGATGTCACAGATTGAGACCTCTCTGTTCAATGTAGCCCCAAAGGGAGGAAGGTCCCTAACCCTAAGGCTAGGACTTTAAACCAAACCCTTTGAACCTACCAGAAAAGTAACCAATCCGTTAAACCCTCAGTCCAGACGAGAATAAGGTGAATCTGACTATTAGTGAACCTGCTACATAATGCCTTGTTGATAGTTGAAGAAGATGAAGCGAGGTAGCAGTGAGGATGGTTCAAAAGCTAGAGAGAAGGAGGAGTTTCTCTCTCTAAAACTCAAGTAATGTATTCTGTAATTCTGTGTATTTGATGGCAAGGAGATTAGGTGCCGACGGAGGTATTGTGCTTAGATGTGGCACTTTCTGTCAACAATAGCTGCACTAGGTTCTCGTGATCAGAAGCAAAAATTGGCTTAAAGTCCATGACAGTAATATGAGGAAGCCCTCCGTGGGTGGCCTTCATAACATCAGTATTTCTAGCAAATGATTCATCCAAAGGACTAACACAATCTTTGAAAATATCGCGTCCATTATTGTCATACCCCAAATTTTGACCAGACATTTTAAACTTGCACTTCGCATTATCCTCATAACATAACATGCTCTTCATCGTGCATACTGCCTAAAATGTCTGCCTGGATAAACTTGTCGGATTTACAGAAGAATCAGTCAAACGGAAAGTCAACGATGCATAAAATCAGTGGATGAAAAGTTTCAAATTTTAGCTTGCAGTCAATTATATTAATCTACGTTTCGCGTAGTTTAACCTGGCATGCTCGTTTTAATTTTTGCGACTTTTTGACCTCGTTTCGATCAGTATGAGTCTTTTTACCGGTCCCGACTAGTTTCAAAATCGGACAAAATGCTGTATTTTTTCAAGTGGTTTATTCCACGCTGATAATTTTAGTGCAATCATTTTTTATTTTTGAGAATTTCGATACCCAACTTTTTATTCGTTTTTTATTCATTTATTTGTATTTTAGTTAAATAATCTTTTAATAAATTTAGATTTGCTTGGTTAGTTAGGATTTTAATTAACTTTAATTAATTTTATTTTTAATTTTTTAAGATAAATAATCTCTTAGTTTATTTAAATTTAATTAGAAGCTTAATCTAATTTTTTTAGTTGAGTTTTTTCTTTTTTACCAACACTTTTCTCTTTTTAAAAAATATACCAATAGTATTTTGGTCTTTTTATTATTTTATTTAGAGCATTCGTGGTGGTTAAGTTTGTTAGACGGGTATTTTTCTCTTGCTAAATAATAGATAACCCTAATTGTTTTTGTATATAAATCAGCATGGAACACAAACAGGAGACACGAAGAACCCCAGCAACAGACGCATAGAGACTTTACTTTTCATTTTGTTTTTATTTTATTTTTTCTGTTTTAAAATTAGAAAGAGAGGCGCATAGATCGAAGGAGGGGATTCAAAACAAAAAGAAAGACCTGATTTGTCGTCCATTTCCACCACCAAATTTGTCGGCCAAATCCACTATTCACCTTCTGCAATCGACCATCAAACACACTCTCACACTTCCATCTTCACTCGAAACATACTCACTGTTACCTCCGATTTCCCTCCGTTGCCTCGACTTTTTGTTTGCAAGCTTTTCCGGCTAACCCGTTTTCTTCTTTTCACCTACGCAACAACCACTTTGTATTACTCTCAGCCAACTTACACCCACCCTTGCGCCGCCACCGGAAACCACCATTTTATCCTCCAACCCACCTGTTACTCTGACACCGCGTCTTTGTCATTGAGAAGGGGAGGAACTTGCAGAAAGTACAATCTTCTTTCCTCACCGTGTCGCCGATAGAACACGAGCTCAAGAACTGTGTCGAAGCGGCACATTTTGTTTTCGACAAGCTCGTCATGTTTAGTAGCAACAACAACAGATTGTGAAGCAGTACACCATGTTTTTTCTCCCGACAATGGAAACTTCATCTTGCTTCACTAATAACTCCTTCAAAACTGCTTTGATTCGCAACATCAGTAGCCAACAACATTGACAGCAGCAACCACACCTTTAACAACTTTGCACATTTCAGCTTGACTCGATTTGCATCACTCGCACCATCATGCTTACAACAACGACAACAACTCAACAATGTATAAGATATAGTGGTGACGACATTCAAATTTCACTTATGTATTATGTCATCTATTGCTTCAATGAATGACCCTGGTCCGATTTGCGATGTAGTTGTTTCATGCTTTGCTTTATTTTGGTTTCAATACAATAGTGATTTCAATGTTTCATGGTTTTGGTTGATTTTGCGATTCAATGTTTCATGCTCTGCTTCAAAGTATCAGATATTGTTTACTTACATTGCATATCCTCTGATTTGGTTTTCTGCGTGAGCTGTTATGTTTTGCTTTTTCGGCTCAAGTTTTGCTTGTTCTGTGTGAGCTCGATGTATGTATGCGATTTGATTTTATCATAACTGCTAGCATTTTAGTTACAGTAAACAATTTACAAATTATGTAAATAGTTAAATTGAGCTGCCGACCAGTTTTACGTTCATTTTGTTGCGTCTTTGCTGACTTTATCTCATATTTTGATCAAAGTTAGTATTCTATAGAATGGGATATGTTCTAATGTTTGTTTACACTACATAGTCAGTTCGTGTTTGACTTCAATGGCGTTGCGTTCTGCTGAGAGTACCTTGTACTGGAGTTATGTAAATGCTGAGAAAAATCATTATATGTTTGTTGCTGTGTTATGCAATTTTGAATTTGATTTCGATGTTGTCAATATTTTTGCTGCTGTGATAATGAGTTTGCGTTATGCCGACCTCTTGCACGGTTCAAATGTTGTATATTTCTCTTCAATTGCGTATTGCTGTAGCGTACGGTTTTTGTCAGTGACGCGGCCACCTTACCGCAATGATTGTTTTAGGTGCTATTTTCTGATTTCTGTATTTATCCTATGAAGCTGGTTAAGAAAGGGGAAGATATCTTAAATTAACCCTGCACGCAAATATTTTCTTTAACATATGTTAAGAGATCGGGGAACGGGGTCTGGTTATACAAAGGGAAGCTATTAACACCCAGTGTATCCATGGTAATCCATAGGAACCTTCTTTTGCATGTATTTCTGTTGACTTAAATGACTTCTTGTGTTTATCTGCTGTGGATTGGGAAAGTTTCTCCTTTGGGAGTGTTGAGAGAATGCTTTTGTTATTTTCGGGTTTTATGTTGTTTTTGGGAAGGTATTGGACCAAAAGTTTTTTATTTGCGTGCTCGCTAAGATTTCAAAATCTTATGCCTACGTATTCTCGTAAAGAGATTTGGGAAATCAGAGCAATCGTAGTTCCTCCTATTCCATGGGAGGAAAATATTTGGTGTCTTGTTTAATGCCTAAGATTGAAGCTATTGGAGTATTTATGTCTTGATCAAAGCCCAAGATTGAAGCTAAAAAGGGGACTGACAGAGAGAATTTGTCATCTCTAAAGGGAGGTATCTCACCTATTTATCACAAAATATTGAGAAATTGATTATAAGGGAAATTAATTTAACTAGGATATGAGAAATCTAGCAATGCCATAATTTCCTTTATAAGAGAGATGTCATGAAGGAAGAAGCTTTAACTCGGTGTAGAGCAATACCACTTTTTCCTTTATGAATTTTTCATGCTAAGAGAGGGACATTGGCTTGGATGTGAGGAATCCAGAGGCTTGCCAATTTCAACTGTTAGATGAAAGATAAGTTTTAGCCAGGATAAGAGAAGGACTCCAGCTTGGATTTTGAATCAACAAGTGTGCCACTTACAGCAATTATCTGGACAAAGGTTTTGATTGTTTGTTTTGATATGTGATGTATAGAGGAGGATATCTTCTTACAGAGTGGACTCATGGTCTCATCTGAGGAGATGTTGATTTTTATATGCCTTGATCAAAGCCCAAGGTTGAATCGAAAAGGGAAATGAACAAAATCTGTCTTGGAAATTAGTTTGAGCAAGGCATGTTTCAATGCTTATAACTTCTTGCTCAAGTTTAATTAATGGGAATTCTTGTACTCTTTGGAAAGCTTGTATATCCTACTTTAACTTTGGTGTTTAACTTTGGTCTTGCATTGTTATGGAACATGGAGAAAAATGACCTCAAAGTTGGAAAAAAATGAAACAGATTCTGTCTCAAAATTTCACTAAGTGTCAAAGTGGACATCTCATGAAACCCTAACTTCATGGCTCAATAACTCAAAATCTATGCACTTTTTGGGAATTCACCCTCAGTGACAAAGTTGTAATATATATTGAGAGCTTTCATTTGAGCTTTGGATGGGATAAAATGGTTGCTTGGATCACAAGTTATGGTCTTGCAAAGTTGGGTAAAATTCACCTTTTTAAGTTTCTTAAGATTACCCCTTTTGCAAGTAACCTCACTTTTATTGATTTTTCTTGATGGGTGATGATCCAAACCATAAGTTAACATTGTTTTTTACTGAAAAAAGCCATGTTTGTCAAAAAATCTCAAAAGTCAAAGTTGGTTTTGGAAACAGTTGACTTTTTATCAGATGAATTTCAAACATTGTGATCCTTTATGAAATCAAACCCTTAGGCTAAATCAAACCTAATGGATGGATTTCATAGGTGTTTTAGAGTGTCTTGAATCATGTCCCAAGGTTTGAGATCATGTTTTGTTCAAAAGTCAAAGATATGGTTGACTTTTTTCCAAAAACCCTAGTTTGTGGTCCAGATGAATTTGAATCTTTATATTGCTCATGAATCAAGTTCTTTGTGTCAATTTAAACTTGTGAGAGGATCAATATAAGATATTGGAGGTCTCCAAAACATTCCATGAAGTCTTGGCTCATGTTTTGCTCCAAAAGTCAACTTAGGGGTGAATTAGGTCAAGAAACCCTAATTCCTTATTTTTGATGAAAGCATCCCCTGAGTTTATTTTGAACTTATGATTGGATCCATGAGGTCCCCTTTGAGCTTCTTGAATCATGTTTTGAAGTATTGGCTCATGCCAAGATGAAAATTTCTCTCTGGAGGCCTTGGTCGACCAAAACCCTAATTTGGTGACACTGGTGATCTGTAGGCTTTATCAACTTGAAATGTTGAATCCTTGTGCTTGATTCTTAATATGGGATACCTCTTGATTCCCCATTAATGTTTGAGAGGCTTGGCAAGTCGAAGATCATGTCAATTTTTATTGATCATTTGCCTGAATGCTTTGAGATGGCTCAATAACCATAATCCTTGGTTGAGGTGAATGCTCAACAATTTTTGAGAAGACTGATGAGGTATGAAGACACATCCATATTGTGATGATGATTTTCCCAATGACGCGAAATCTTGTGGTCAAAATTTAGGGTATGATAAACTGCTTTAATAATAGTGTTAAATTGTGCCTTGACAAAGTTGAGGAATAATGCTTGAAAAGGTTCTGACTTGTGATGAAAAAAATATCTTCACATATATTTTATGAAAGCATCAACAAATGTTATATAATATGAGAATCCTGAGCAGCTTGGTGGATGAGGCACATGGTCCCGTAGATCAGTATGGATCATTATAAAAGGATCATGATAAGTGGTGAAAGATAATGGTGCATGAATCCTATATGACTTCTAGTAATCTAGTGTTCATAAAACATATGGCAGAATGAAATTGGATATATTTTGTGATAAAAATAAATCATTTTAGATAAGATACAAAAAATGTACCTTTTGATCTATTCATGAATCAGGAAAATTTAAATTTATGAAGACTCTATGTGTATCCACACTAAAACCAGTTTTTACTATCAACCTTTGATTAGTGAAAGAAGAATATTAAGAAAAATAAAATCTATATATAAACATATTATTTTAGAATTTATTTATAGACTTATAATTCTATCATACGTGTTAATTAGAAAAACTGTTTTCTAATCCGCACACATTAATATCATAAAACATAACATATATGTTAATAATTAGAACTATTTTCTATTCCCAACACATTAATATATCATAATGCATAATAATCATTATATCTAATAATGCCATATTATATCAGAAACCATTATTTTTTAAGAATCGAAGAATCACAATTAAAAATGAGGAGTTTGATATATATATATATATATATATATATATAATAAAGTTAAGAAGGAAAAAATAGGTTTAAATGTACTTTTGTTCCCTGTAAGTTACTTAGTTAGAGTTTACTCCATGTAATTTTATTTTTGTCTAAGTCTCCATATCTCTCTTTTTTTGCGTGCGTTTTAATCTCTAAAGTCAAAATCCGCAAAAAAAAAATTGAAGGAAAATCCATAGGAAATTTGCGGATTTTGCCTTTAGAACTAAACCACGCGCAAAAGTAAGATATAGAAACTCAGATAAAAAAAAATACATAGACTAAACTCAAAAACTCTCTAACTTACATGAACCAACCGACTATTTAAGACAAAAAAATACATATATTTATTTTTTAAATTAATTGTTTTCATAAATAAAATATTATATCTAATTGATAATTTAACTAAGAGTAATGTTATATAGCGTGAAATAAATATACGATATTAATGTTCTAGAATAGAATTTTAAATTTATTTATTTAGTTTTCTTTTTAATAGGAATTTTTAAATAGGAGTAATAATGAACCGTTGGGGTTTACCTATTGCCTTTTTTTTATTTTCATTCTTTAGTATTTTTAAGAATACCAATGTAATATTTATTATTTCTTTCCACTAATTTACCCTTATTTATTGTATTTTAAATCATTTAACTACTCCACTATCTATTATTAATAAGGTTATTTTAGTAAATGATACTCGTTTTATTATTGAAATCAACACAATTAATCATTATCTTAAAAAGTGTGAAAATCTCATAGAGGACACCTATTGTGAGACGGAGGGAGTAATCAATAATAACAAAATTATCCCATCTTCAGGTGGTATAGTTAGGTTTGCCAAAAAATACCGGAAGACCGTAAGCATTAAATAGCGCACTAATAAGTTAATAACAAAGTTTTCCAATTTTCTCTCCTTATAATTTTAGGTTTGTAACAATAAAAAATGGGCCGTGACCAAGTCAAAATATAAGACACGTGGTGTAGTTAGGTTATAATAAGTCTTTGTAATTCATTCCTCAAACAGTTTACTGTGGCTGAAAGAAGAATCTAAGTCCTCTCATCCATTTAATCAAAGGTACTGCATCACTTTTTTTTACCCTCATGCATGCTATTCTTTTTCAATTTTATTATCTCTACAAATTTAGAAAGCTATGGATAATTGTTTGTGTTATATTAATATAGATACATGTTACTATTTTGCTAGAGAACAAAGCATGGAAAATCAAGTGATTGTGATTGTGGTTAATGAATCTAAAGAAAACAGCAGAAACGAATCCGATCCTGTGACTTTCATGGAAGAAATAGGGAGGACTAAGGTTATTGCCTTGCTCTCGGTGGTATTTTGTGTCCTAATGACAGTGAGCCCTAAGCCAAGTCACTGTCATGTTTCTAATGATTTCATAAGCGAAACATTCATGGTAGGGTTTTGTATGGTAGTACTCGGAGCTTTCGTTTTACTCTTTCAAATATCGATATTATGGATTACGGTAAACCACCCTGTTACCAGAAGCAACTTAAAAATCTTATGCATACTTGTGATAACAACTGCAATATCAGTAATTGAAGTCAGCTTCTTAGATTCCAACACAACTGCTATCATTGTTTTGATCTTATGGTGCATCGTACTCGCAGTCATTGCTATTGTTAGCCGCCAAGAGTTCTATAATTTATCTACTTATCTCAAAAAGCTCAATTGTTTTGATCTTATGGGGCATCGTAATCCCAGGGATTGCGATTCTCAGCTACCAACAGTTCTATAATTTTGTGTTTTTGTTTTGGCACCGCTTGTGCCATTTTTTTAGGGTTTATCTCCAATTTTTTCCCACCATTTATTATTGTACTATTCAAATAAATTTATGGTCCCTTCAATATTTTCCTTAATTATATAATTATTTTTCATTATCACATTCAGGAAGTAACGTTATAACTTGAAAAATAATAATGAAAATAAACTAATTATTTCTATACACAATAAATGAAATTATTTCAATTAAATGAACCTCTTATATAAACAAATAAACATACAATATACCATTACTGTGGAGAGGTGCTAAAAATATTAAAAGAATTAATTTTCTTTTTTTTTTAATATGCAAAATTGTGTATTATATATCAAGGATACAAAATGGTATCCAAACTATATACATGAGAATGCCTCTACCTAAAATTGAGACCTACAAAAAATCACAAGGGCATTAACCCATTCGTAGTAGTTACATTTAAATGCATTTTTGTGTTTCTTACCTATCCACCACCAAGAAAAAAGTATGACTCGATTAGTAATTGTATCGAGATCCCAAAACTCGTCTCTAAACATTATGTTGTTTAAAGACAACCCGATTACCCAACAAACAATTAGCCACATCCCAACCGCATTCCTAACACTAAGATTTTTCTGCACACAACCATTTATCCAACTTGAGAAATGATTCATAATATCACCAAAATAAATTTCCTCAACACCTAACCACCTAGACACATACTTCCACACCAAAATAGATTTAGAGCAGTGAAAGAATACACGTTCAGCTTTTTCTTCTTCAAAGAAGCAAAATGAGCAGACCTTAACATGAGTATTAGTTATGATACCTCTACGCGCGAGATTCTCACGGGTTGGAATTTTGTTGTGCGTAAACCTCCACCCAAATACATTAACTTTAAGGGGTGCCTGCGCTAACCAAACTAATTTGAGAGCTGCCCTCAAATCCTCCTCACAAATCCATCCACAGTCACCTTCATTAACCTGCAGCAAGCGGTACAGGGAGGAAACGGAAAATTGCCTGCTATTGTCATGCAACCAAACAACCTTATCTTGACCTCCTTCACGCACAGCGAAATCATTCAGCACGGCCTGGAGAGTAATGAACTGCTGTCTGTGTTCTTCAGGCAGGTTTTGTTGTGACAGGTCCAGTTTCCATCGCCACATGCCGTCTTCTCGGAAGCCATTATCCACGACCCAACTAGCTTTGTTAGCAGCTCTGTTCCATAGCTCCGGAAAAGAAGTTGCCAAAGCAGTTGTTCCTGCCTATCGGGACAACTAGAAAGAAACTTTAACTCCATTACCAATATTATAAAATAGCTGACCTGCAAAATGGTTAGTGCCACCAAATATAGATTTATTAAACAAATCTCTCCACTATAATGATGGGGAGACATGATACTTAGGAAGCTCCCCAAGATGAAAATCGTGCACAGAATTAGGATATTTAAAGTTAATAATGCCTCTCCACAAAAACTCATCCGACGACGAGATTTTCCAAATCCCTTTAAAGAGCAAAGCTATTTTGAAGAGCTTTATGTCTTTAACCCCTCGGCCATCGTCTTCTTTGGTTTTACAAACCGTACTCCACCGAATCCAAGATACACCTTTTTTTAACGTCGAACCGTTCCACAAGAATCTCTTTTGAATAGAAGTAAGGATACGTGTAACCCGACTAGGAAGCTTTGTAGAATGACATGTAATTAATTTTCCTTTTGATGCTAAAATATGATTATACAATAATTTAAAAATGTTACTACAGTATTGTTACTTTTAAATTGCCTCTTGTTTATTTTAATCTATATGTTTCAATTCATCATTAACAATTGAGCAAGTTATATCAAATTAAACCTCTGTCGTTAAAAGTAAAAGAAAAATTAATATATATAAACTATATATAATTCAGATACATTATTTCTTCAATGAATTTAAAATGTTAATTTTTTTTATATTAAAAATCAGAGGTAGTATTTGTTATCGTTAAAAAAAATAAAAAGTTACCCATGATCAAATTATTAAAGATGTGTCAATAAAATTTTTAAACTAGATGAATTGAGTTTACATTTTTTTTATATTGACAGGGGCATTTATTTTTATTTGAAACCGTTAAAAAACTTAAAATCTTTAAGTGAACAGGTCATAAATCTCATGATTGTTTTTTTTTATAAGCAAGATATATTAATACTAGAACAAAGGGTTCTCAAACACACTTACAAAAAGCGAGACAAAGTTCAGCAAAAAGAAAGATTACAAACCAATTATGCCTTAAGATAAATAGAACAAATGAAATTTGCTAAATTCATAAAAGCAATAATTGGAACGTGTAATTTTCCCGATGAAAGACCATCTCCACACCAACGCCTTGATATTCCACACCGCATCTAAGACATTCCTATTATCGTTCCTAAAAATAATACCATTCCTCAAGATCCAGAAATACCAAGAAGTAGCCAACCAAATACAACATTCCTTCCCACTTTTCACCCCATTCCTCTTATAGAACAAACACCACTTCAAGAAACTTTCTTTGATATTGCCAGATCCTAAATCCACGAAACCAATCCACTCGGCCACCTTCTTCCAAACCAATAAGGAAACACTACAATTCAAAAGAATATGGACCAAAGTTTCATTCACATTTAAACAAAGGACGCACGCAATATCATTATTCGAGAAAGAACATCCTCTAATAAGAATGGAGTCCTTAGAAGGAAGCCAATTGATGAAACACCTCCAATCAAAAGCCTTGATTTTAAAGGGAACAACCATCTTCCAAATTAAACATAAAGCCTCTTCAAAATTATTACAAGGTCCAAAAGAAATGTGAGATTTACTTAAGATATCGAAAACACTACTCACCAAATAGCTTTTCGTCGGGTTAATAATCCAACTGGCCCTGTCCTTGCCTGCAACCGTCGGCTGCGCCTGAAGGAGCACCAAACGTCTCTCCTGCTACTCGAAACTTGGTGAAAAACTTGCTGCTCGAAAACAAGTAAAAAAATAAGAGACATGAGCATGTGAGATATGCCAAATTCAGGGAAAAACTTGGTGAATGACCTGAATTCTCCCCCATTATCTTATTGAACTGCTTTAATAATAGTGTTAAATTGTGTCTTGACAAAGTCGAGGAATAACTTGAAGGCTTGAAAAGATTCTGACTTGTGATGGAAAAAATATATTCACGTATATTTTGTGAGAGCATCAACAAATGCTATATAATATGAGAATCCTGAGATTTGTGGAGGAGGCACATGGTCCCAAAGATCAGTATGGATCACTTTGAAAGGATCATGATATTAGGAATAATTTATATTTTAATTAATATTCACAAACTTGGTGACCAAGTTTGTTAGAGGGTATTTTAGTATTTTATTGTTGCTTTTGTAGCCCTAGTTTTAGCTTATAAATAGACTAGTGGTAGTGAGTAATTTTGTAATCCTTTTGTAATCCTTTGTAGCCGTCATTCTATTATAATATATTCTTCTCTTTTCATCCATTATTTCACCTTGTACACCAACAAGATTTTTGGTTCTTGATTCTTGTTGAATCTTGAACAAAATCTGATCAGAATCAGAATTTTTGATTCTGTGGGGTTGGGAAACACTGTGTTCGGTGAGATTCTAAGTGTACTGTACAAGGTTGAAGATGATGAACAAAAACGGCGGCATGAACACCATGCTTCCAGTATTTGATGGCAAAAACTGGACTCGTTGGATGATTTAGATGCGTGTACTGTTCGGTGCTCAAGATGTTCTGGATCTTGTCACTGAATCTTATGTTCCAGTAGCAGCAGATGCGACGGAGGAACAGAAGAACGCGCAGAAGGATACAAGGAAGAAAGATCAGAAGCCATTGTTCTTCATCCATCAGTGTGTGGATGCAAATGTGTTTGAGAAGATTGCAGATTCAACGACGGCAAAGGTGGCGTGGGACACACTGGTCAGATGTTACGGTGGTGACGCATCAGTGAAGAAGGTGAAGCTTCAGTCTCTACGTAAGCAGTATGAGAATCTCAACATGAAGAACAATGAGAAAGTTTCTGAGTACATCTCCAGAATGATTCTGATCACTAATGAGATGAAGGCGTGTGGAGAAACTCTTTCTGAACAAGTAATCATTAAGAAGGTATTGAGATCCCTTACTTCCCAGTTTGTTTACATTATGGTAGCAATAGAACATTCTAAAGATCTGAGCACCATGAGAATTGAAGAGCTGCAAAGCAGTCTAGAAGCACAAGAGTTGCGTCTGACTGAGAGAACTTCTGAAAGGGAAGTAGAGCAGCAGGCTCTGAAAGCAGTTTCGGATAAGAAGCATCAGAAGCAGTCTTGGTCAGAAGCCAGGAGAAGATCTGATGGTGGTCAGAAGTTAGAAACCTCAACTTCTGATAGGCAAAAGAATGCTCAGAAGGGAAAAGAGAAGTATGACAAGAAGAAGATCCAATGTTACTGTTGCAAGAAGTTTGGTCACTTTGCTAGAGATTGCTGGTCAAACAAGGAAAGGAAGTCAGAAGAAGCAAATATAGCCAGAAGTTCTGATGATGAATCTGTGCTACTGATGGCTTTTGAATCTAATGATACGAATTTGACAGACTAGTGGTATATGGACACTGGCTGCTCAAATCATCTTACTGGAAATAAGAAATGGTTGGTTAATTTTGACTCTGAAAAGAGGACAAAGATCAGATGTGCTGATGTCAAATATCTTAACGCTGAAGGTATGGGAAATGTCAGAGTTATTCTGAACAATGGGAAAACAACATTGATTCAGAAAGTGTGGTATATACCTGGCATAAAAAGCAATCTGATGAACGCGGGACAATTAATTGAGAAAGGTTTTTCAATTACCATGAAGGACAATCTTCTGAAGCTGTATGACTATAATCAGAAGCTGATTATGGAGTCAGAACAGGGAAGGAATAGAACATTCAAGGTGAATGTCAGAACTTCTGACTCAGAATGCCTTAGTGCAACAAGTGTTGTGAAGGAAAGTGAGTTGTGGCACAGAAGATTTGGTCATCTGAATTTCAGAAGCTTAGAACATCTGAATTCGAAGAAGCTGGTACATGGAATTCCTACAATTATGAAGCCTGAAAAGTCATGCAAAGTGTGCATGGAAGGAAAGCAACCAAGATTGCCATTTGCGTCAGAAGTTGCTCCAAGAGCAAAACATGCCTTGGGTGTAGTGCATTCTGATGTGTGTGGTCCATTTCCAGTAACATCGATTGGAGGGAACAAATACTTTGTGTCATTTGTTAATGTGTTCACAAGGATGACATGGGTATCCCTTATTAAGTTCAAACACGAGGTGTTTGCTGAATTCAAGAAGTTCCGAATGAAGGTTCAGAATCAGAGTGGTCAGACTCTGAAGATTCTAAGAACCGATGGTGGGGGTGAGTATAACTCCAAAGAGTTTCAGATGTTCTGTGAGGAGAATGGAATTGAGCATGAGGTTACTGCTCCTTACACTCCTCAACACAATGGTCTTGCTGAAAGAAGAAATCGTACTTTGCTTGATATGGTGAGAAGCATGCCGAAGGAGAAGAAGCTTCCTCATAACTTGTGGGGAGAAACTGTTGCCACCGCAGCATATGTGCTCAACAAATGTCCAACGAAGAAGCTGAAGGAAATAGTTCCTATTCAGAAGTGGACTGGAGAAAAGCAAAGTGTTAGTCATCTGAAGGTTTTTGGTTCTGTGTGTTACAAACATGTTCCAGAAGCTAGAAGACAGAAGTTGGATGATAGAAGCAAAGTGATGTTACTGGTGGGGTACCACAGTACAGGTGCATACAAGCTTTATTGTTCAAAAACTAATAAAGTTGAATTCTGCAGAGATGTTGTCGTGAAGGAATCAGAAGTTTGGAATTGGGACAAGTCTCAATCTGATTCTGATGTGAGAACTTCTGAAGGAAGGTCAGAAATAAGAATTTCTGAAACTGATGGTGATTCTAACTCTGAAGGAGACTCAGAAGATGAAAGTGACTCTGATGATCCAGATTTTGATGATGATCCAGATTCTGGTGGTGATTTAGACTCTGGGAATATGCTAGATTCTGAAGATGGTCAAGGTTCTGGAGGAAGTCAACCTTCTGAAGCAAGAGCTTCTGAAGGAGAAACTTCTGAGGATAGAACTTCTGGGGTTCAAGCATCCGAAGAAAGATCTGATCGAGGTCAGATGCCACAGAGAATCAGAAACATTCCGAGAAGATTCGAAGAGTTCGACATGTTGCAAGACACTGAAGTAGATTCAGAAGGAGAGATTATTCAGTGTGCCATATTAGTGGACTCTGAACCTGTGAGTACAGACGAGGCTCTCAAGCAGAAGGTCTGGCTGAAGGCCATGAAAGAAGAACTTGATGGCATAGAGAGAAACAAGACTTGGAAGCTGTCAGAACTTCCAAAGGACAAGAAAGCCATCAACGTCAGATGGGTTTTCAAGCAGAAGCTAAAGCCAGATGGATCAATTGGCAAACATAAAGCGAGGTTAGTAGTAAGAGGATTTCTGCAGAAACCTGGGCTGGAGTATTCTGAAGTGTTTGCACCTGTAGCAAGACATGAAACAATTAGACTGGTGATTACAATAGCTGTTAACAGGAATTGGCCTCTGATACTTTTAGATGTGAAATCTGCATTTCTGAATGATCGATTAGAAGAAGAAGTTTATGTGTCACAACCTCCTGGATTTTTGAAAAAGAATCAGGAAGGGATGGTGTACAGATTACATAAAGCTTTGTATGGATTGAAGCAAGCGCCCAGAGCTTGGAATCAGAAGATTGATTCATTTTTCAAGAAGCAGGGTTTTCAGAAATGTGAGATGGAATACGGGGTTTATGTTCAGCATATTTCTGAAGGCAATATGATTCTGGTGTGTTTGTACGTTGATGACATATTGCTGACCGGAAGTTCTGAACAAGAATTAGCTAAGTTCAAGAAGGTGCTGATGAATGAGTTTGAAATGACTGATCTCGGGAAAATGACATACTTTATAGGGATGAGGTTCAGATATTCAGAGAAAGGTATCATTTTGCATCAGCTGAAGTATGAACGAGAACTTCTGAAGAGATTTAAGCTTTGGAATTGTAAGGCTGCTATCACACCTGCAGATACAAATTAGAAACTGGATTCTGATTCTGATGGTGAGGATGTGGATGCTACAACCTTCAAACATTTGGTTGGTTCTCTGTGGTATTTGTGTAAAGCAGACCTGATATTTGCTATGTAGTTGGAATTGTTAGTAGGTTCATGAGTAAACCCAAGTGGTCCCATTACCAAGCTGCTGTCAGGATTCTGAGATATATCAAGGGAACTCTGAAGTATGGAGTGCTATTCCCTTCTGGAAGAAAGATGGAATCAGAACTTCTGAGTTATTCAGATTCTGATTGGTATGGAGACAGAGTTGATAGAAGAAGTACTTCTGGATACTTGTTCAAGTTTCTGGGAGGTCCTATTTCTTGGTGTTCAAAGAAGCAACCTGTTGATGCGCTGTCAACCTGTGAAGCTGAATATATTGCAGGTGCTGTTACTGCATGCCAAGCTGTGTGGATTCTGAACTTGCTGCAGGATCTGAAGATCAAAGTTGACAAACCTCTGAAGCTGATGATTGATAACAAGTCTGCAATCAATCTTACCAGAAACCCAGTGTTACATGGGAGAAGCAAGCATATTGAGACCAAGTATCACTTTCTGAGAAATCAGGTTCAGAATGGAGTGTTAGAAGTTATGCACTGTAGCACTCAGAAACAATTGGCAGATGTTCTGACGAAGGCTATCAAAACTGATCAATTCCTTCGCTTAAGGGATGGAATTGGAGTTGTTAGTTTTGAGGAAATATAAATTAAGGGATGGTATTAGGAATAATTTATATTTTAATTAATATTCACAAACTTGGTGACCAAGTTTGTTAGAGGGTATTTTAGTATTTTATTGTTGCTTTTGTAGCCCTAGTTTTAGCTTATAAATAGACTAGTGGTAGTGAGTATTTTTGTAATCCTTTGTAGCCGTCATTCTATTATAATATATTCTTCTCTTTTCATCCATTATTTCACCTTGTACACCAACACATGATATGTGGTGGAAGATAATGGTGCATGAATTCTATGTGACTTGTGTAGTAATCTAGTGTTCATAACACATATGTCAGAATAAAATTGGATCTATTTTGTGATAAAAATATATTATTATAGATAAAATACAAAAAATTGTGCCTGTTGATTAGTTCATGAATCATGAAAATTCAAATCTATGAAGACTCTACGTGTATCCACACTGAGACCAATTTTTACTATCAACCTTTGACTAGTGGAAAAAGATTATCTTTGAGCGTGTAGAATATTAAGAAAAATAAAATATATATCTAAACATATTATTTTGGAATATATTTATAGACTCATATTTCTATCATACGTGTTAATTAGAAAAATTATTTTCTATTCCCAACACATTTTTTTTTAAAAGCAAATAAGTTATATATTATCGATTTGGCAAAAAGAGAAAAGAGGAGTTGTTTGTTATTGAAAGTGGACTACGAATACGCGTACGACAATTTCAATTAGAATTATTTTAGGTTTTTGCTTTCTAAGATGGGTGTGGAGATCGTTGGATTAGATGGATGGAAGGGTGCGTCTTCATTAGTTCCATGTCGGTGCTTGTCAACGATAGTACAACGAAGAACTTCAAGGTGGAGATAGGTTTACGCCAAGGTGATCCACTCTCACCTTTTTTGTTCGTTCTTTCTATGGAAGGTTTAACGACTTTAATGAGCAAGGCTGCGGAACAAGGGAATTTTAGAGGTTTTCAGCTCAACGAAGAGGAAATAGTAGACATCTTGCAGTTCGCAGACGACACCATTATTATGGGAGATGGCAGTAGGGATAATTTGTGGAGTATAAAAGCAATTTTGAGGGGCTTCAAAATGAAGTTTGGGATGAAAGTAAATTTTTGCAAAGTAAGTTGTATGGCATTAATGTTGGTGACTGGTTTCTTAATGCAGCTTCTTTCTTTTTGGTGTGCAACATAGACCGTTTGCTGTTCAAATTTCTTGGCGTTATGGTGGGGGACAACCACATGAAATTACTTATGTGGAAGGAGTTACTCAAGAATTTTAGGTGTTGACTTGTTGTTTGGAGAGGGAGGCATATCTCTTTGGTTGGAAGAGTTGTGTTAATTAATTCGGTGTTGAACGCTATTCCAATATACGCGTTATCTTTCTATAAAGCTCCAGTTAAAGTGTTACAAGAGATTTGGCATATTTAAAGTAACTTTTTGTGGCACAGTTGTGAGAATAAACAAACCATTCATTGGGTAAGTTGGAACGCGATGTGCAAGTCTAAAGATAAAGGTGGTCTCAGAATTAAAGATATTGAAGCTCTTAACAAGACTCTTATTATTAAGTGGAGGTGGAGGATTTTAAAAGTAACGAATGCGGTTCAATGCAACTTACTCAGGCATAGATACAAGAATCCAGAAATTAAATTGATCATTGGAGACAAAAATGTGCTTAATAAAGGAGACTCAATTTAGTGGAGGGATTTGATTTTGTCGGACATTAAATTCGACACTGTTAATTCTTCTTTTGCTAGGCTTATTCATTGTATGGAAAAAGATGGTCTTCGGACAACTTTTTTGCATGTCATGTGGTTGGGTAATCAATCCTTGAAGAATGCAAGTCTAGAAGTTATATCTTGGACAGGAAACAATTTGGATTTTTCTTTTGAAGAGTTAGTAGACTACTTCTTGTTCTGTCAGAAGGTAAACAATAAGATCGATAAAAAAATAGTTAATGTGATTTGAATAGCCTAAGTTTGGAGCATTTGGTTGATGCGAAATGTTGTTATTTTCAAAAGTCTCGTTTTCAACTTCGATGAATACATGACGACGATCATTCATATGTCTTGGATTTGGATGCGCATAGCTTGTAAATCCTATGTTTCTTGTACTTTTTATGATTGGAACATTTTATCTTTCTGCTTTAGGAAGATTGGGTAACTTGGTTTGTATGTAATTGGTTGGAGTATCCCTTATACTCTTTTTTATTGAATCATTGCTTATTGAAAAAAACATAAATATTTAAAAAAAACGACACATTTTTCCTGTGTTTGGATTAATACATTATTTTAAAAATATTCACCTTCTTTTTTAATTGTACAAAAAATGTATAACCCATGGATTTGCACAAATTCTGGTCTGATACCCATCTGTTGGAATGGGTACTGGTGTGTTACGCCCATTTGTTTCTAAAATGCAATAATAATGAAAAAGAGAAAGACAAAATTATTTAACCATGAAAGTTTATTATTATTAAAAGGAAATCATATTTTTATTTATATTTGGAGCATAAATATAGTTTTTTCATATATACAATTATTTGGATTAACCGTATATTTTCCAGTATGTAAATATTAATTTTGTTTTGACATTTTTTATAAAATATTTATGTGATCAATTAGTTTTATAAATATAAAATAATCACATAGTATTTGTAAATATTGTTTTAATTGTATAAAAAAATAGTAGTAACAAAAATAAATACTTTTTGCTCGTGTTTGGATTCAAACATAATTTTAAATATGTTTACATTTATTGTCTTTAATTGTAAAAAAATTGTAATAATCTGTGTATTTGCACGAATATTAGTCTGGATACCCGTGCGTTCGTACGGGTAGTGGACATGTCACGTGCATTTGTTTTCAAAATATAATAAGAATGAATAGATAGAAAAACAAAATTGCTCATATATTAGTCAAATCATTACATCAATAATATAAAGCCCACCTTCCATTTTTTCTTAACAAATATTGTATTTTAAATTAAAAATAATCTTAAAATAAAAATATTAATAATAGAAATAATTAAAAAAAATCAATTTTTTCCGTACTTTATTTTCATTAATTGTACAAAAAAATGTAACAAATCATGCGTTCGTACAGATACTGGTCAAGATACACGTGCGTTCGCACGAATACTAGTCTGTTACGCGTATTTTATTTCTAAAATAAAATAAGAATGAAAAAATAGAAAGACAAAATTATTTAACCAGTAAAGTTTATTATTTTTAAAAGAAGAACATATTTTTATTTATATTTGGCTCATAAACATAGTTTTTCCATATATATAAATATTTGGATCAACGGTATATTTTTCTGTCAATGTTCACCGTATTTGTGAACAATTAATACAGTATAGGGGTAAAAGAGGGGGTAAGAATAGCATAACTATAACTTAATAGATAATTATGTGTGCATCAATTATAAATATAACATTTTTAATAACAATATTTGGATCAACAACTCTGAATTTTTTATGTTTGCAGGGATTACACACAAATTATAACTATTATTGTAATTTTAATTGTATAGTATAAATAATATAAAATAATATTAACCTCTTATAATATTTTTAAAATTCAATAACATTAATTATATTTTAATATGTAATAGTCTTTGTAAATGTAGTTAATACAATATACATTTTTAAGAAAAAGATCTTGAGATATTTGATTGCAAACATAAAAATAGGATAATGTGAAAATATGATATAAAAATGATAAAGTAATTTTATTTATACGAATAAGATATCATAAATGTGAAATTATATATTTCTATAAATCAATATATTTAACTCTTATAATATAAATAATAATGAAATTTGTATATAAAATATATTGAAGTAGATTTAAATTTAAATCAATGTTAAATTATATCAAATAAATTTTGAAAACTATATAAGTCAGATATTTATTATACAAACAAATAAAAATGTAATTTATTTTAATATTTAAAATAAACACTATTAATATATTTTTTAATAAATTGGAACAAATGGAGTATATTTTTAAATGGAGTATATCTTTAGTGATTTTTGTTATTAATTATACAGATTTTATTAATAACAAATTAATAATTAAATTAACTATTTCTTTTTTTATAAGCAATTAAATTAACTATTTAATAGTTTTAAAGATCAAGATGAATATTTAATTTGTGTTAACCTATAAATTTATTTATTAATTTCACACATATTAAAAAATGTAGCTAATACAAAATGGAAAAAAATATGAGTTGTTCTATAAAGATACTTTTTATAATTATGAATAATTAGAAAATAAATAAAAATAAATGATAAATAAAAATATTAATATTTTATTAATATTATTTATATATTTTTTTCGTATAATTAAATTATATAGAAATAAAAAAAAAAACTCTATTTATAGAGACATAAAATATATAATAAATTAAGAATTAAACTGATTATTTTTTATATGCAATTAAATTGACTATTTAATATTTTTAATGATCAATATGAATATTTAATTTGTATTAAATTATAAATTAATTTATTAATATATCAAAATAATATAGCTAACACAAAATGGAAACATATGAGTTTTGTTTGTGTAGAATCAAAGAGTTTAACATTGAATATCAATTTTATTTTATTAGATTTTAATTTTTATTAGTATTATAATAAAAATTTACATAGAAACAGTCACTACAACAAATAACACTTTTTATGACGAAACATTCACAACGAACAATATAAAATCGAGGATGTATGTAACGGGAGTGCTTTGTTTTAAAAAAAAAACAATTTGTTACCTCGATTCTTTGTAAAGGCGACATAACAATATGCTCAGTGTTTGAGATTCGATTCTCAACTCCTACAGTTTTATGTTTTATATGGAACCAAAAAGGCGCCTTTAATTTTCATAGATTTTACGTCGGATATGTTACCTTGGTTTTTAAGAAAATCGAGATAAATAATCTCTAATTTTTTTTATTCTTTTTGGAACCAAAAAGACGCCTTCAATTAGGCATTTGATGGATCAGCATCGACAGAACTAGGGAGGCCGAGAGACAGGTAAGTTGTTCTTTGCTGGCTGTTCTGAATTGGAGTATTTCCTGAACCAGTTAGCAATACACTTGCATTCATGATAGTTGGTTCTACAGTGTAGTTTGCATTTGTGAGGATCTCATGGTTCTGTAAACCTTCAATACATATTGATCTTGGAGAACAATGGAAACTGTTGCTTGACTCTGTCCAACCACATGCGAAACGATTAAATTTTGAATGTTCCGATTTAGTCCATATCCTGGAGCACCTTGTTGCTTATCAGCCATAAAATTCTCACAATTTATCATTACAAGTAGCACTAATAATTTTCATGTCACTTGAACGTAAACATTGAGATTTTTGAGTTGTTGTCTAGTTTTGCACGTTCGTACAGGTCCGGTAGTTGGCTGACATGCTTCTAGAATAAGTGATGGTGCTATTGTATTAGTTTTGGTGAGTGGAGAGAAGGCATTGCGAAAAACACGGGATATGTCTATTGCTACTCAGGAACAAGAGTTGTTTACAACATCTCCAACCATTGCTATTTCTAAAGTTATCTCCAAAGCAGGGTTGGAGATTTCACAACACTACAAAAATTCGGGTAAATTATGTTGTTTTTATTAGGGCGGTTATTTTATACCGCCATAATTTATGTGAAAAGTGGCGGTTTTTTAAAATGCCAAAATATTCTATAGTAAACGGCGGTTTAAACCGCCCTAACTTACATAATTTTTTTTAATTTAATTAACTTTTTTACGGACCCAAGACCCAAAATCCATAGCTGGCGCATATTTTATTTTAATTTTAATTTTTAAATTTTATTTCGACGCTTCTTTTATACTTTCTATTTCACTTGAACGCTCTCCCTTTCATCTCCCCTCTTTCAAATTAACTTTCCCTAATTTCATTTTCCTATTTTTCATTAGTTTTCTATCCAGCCTCAATCTCCAACATCATCCTTCGTCTACTCCAATTCTATACGTTTTCCCTTCTCGTTCTTCTTATTCTCCATGGCTAAGCAACTCTCACTGAAAGTTATGATTTCTTAATGGTATCCCGACTGACGTAAATAAATCTCGCATGAGGTGGAGATTTTCATTCTGCTTCAACTCTTACAACTTACAAGGTTTGATTTTTCTCACTCTATTCATATTCCTACTATGGATTAGGGTTTAATATAGGTTACTGAAACAAATGGGTAAATAGGGTTCAAAGTTTCTTTGCTATGAGATTATTATTTGGATCAGGGTTCAATTTCACTTTGTTAGGTTTCAGCTTGAGTATCAAAAATTGATGAACTGGAAATCACTGTTAATCCTAAGGTCACAGATTCGAGTTGTCTTGGTAAAGTTTTCTATTGAACTATTTTAGTGTTACAATAAAGAGATGGTAACATAGTTTTATTTATTTATTTATTTATAATGGTAATGGGACCTTATAAGTTGGCTCTTCTATTGATTTGCAGGAAATAAACATGGGCTTCTCTCGCCCCATATACAACCACAAACAAAGGTTATTTAAGCTATTATGCTATGTATTTAGTTTATTTTTAGTATTGTTGAGTGTTATAATGTAGTGTATCATTGTCTATCAAAACATATACATTCTTCAACCTAAAAATAACTCACTCAATTTAGGTCAGTAAATAACCTCTATTGCTTCTTTATATAGCCTTGTCAAGGTTATCTAACCTCAATTTCCAGGCACTGTAGATGGTAGAATATCTATGTATAAGACTTACGTATCTCCCTTTTTATTTATAAAGAAGATTCAGTTAGTATGAGGTTATCTTGGTTAATTATTGGTGGTTTGTGTGTTATACTAATATCTTCCATGTTTTCATTAATGGGAGTGAGAAATATTCAAAATTTAGAATATATTGAAACAGTGGTACGAAATATCTGCCATGGCAGAGTTTGGAGGATTCTGTGGGTGGACTTTTTGGGCCTTGTCATGCCATTTTCATTAAAGTGTACTTAATACCAAGAACTGAGTATAGTTTACCACTTTAATCTTCTTAGATTGACACATTCGTGCACCATATGGTACTATAATGAATTCTTCACCCTTCCTAAATAGTTATTAACTAGTAATTAAATTGAAAAAAATAAATTTCATGATGGAATGCAAATTTTACTTCTGTGATGTGTCCAACTATTGCCTCAGGTATTGGTTATAATTTACAACACTTACCTTAGGGCTAGGGGCCTTGGTACCTTGGAAGTTTCAGCTGTGTTGTGTCTGTGGAACTTCGTTCGTTGAAGTTTTGCTTTGATGGCCTGGAATTTTGTTTCGCATAACAAGAAGCCTTATAAATCTTCCTTTGGGAGGGTTTCGGTCTGGAAAGAAAATGGAGGTAGAGGAGCTGTTAATGGAGAAGAAGTTACTTCTTTTTTTTATTTCAGAGTTCCCGGATAATACTACTGCCAAGGAGTTGTTCGAGGTCTTTAAAGTCTTCGGTGTGATCTCGGAGGTCTTCATCCTGGGGAAGCGAGATATTAAGGGAAGACGCGATGGTTTCGCTAGATTTAGAAAAGTGCATGACGTTCGTATCTTGGCTGCTAAACTTGATGGTATTTTTTTCCATGGGAGAAAGCTACATGCGAATGTTCTAAGATTCCTTCTCACGCATCCTAAGGATTCAGGGGTTTCCAAAGAGTTCGAGTTCAGGAAAAGGTCTCTCGTGAGAGGTCCTGCTAATCTCTGTCGTGGTGCTGAATCTTTTGCCAACGTTGTGAGGAAGGGGAGAATAGAAGAAGTGGAAGCTGGGTTTCGAAGAGTTCCAAGCCCTCCTCATGTCATTAACTTTGATGCTGATTCAATTGACCTCTCCCCCTTCGATAGTGCAATGGTTGGGGAGGTCTTTTAAATGGGTAATCCTTTCTCTATTCAGAAAGAGTTATACGAAGCTGGCTTTTTCTACATTACAACCATTCCTCTAGGAGCTAGTCTTTGTCTTCTGAAATCCAAGGGAGAAGGGACCCTTTCCGATTTTTTGTCCCAGGCTAAGGGTTAGGGTGATGATAGATTTCAGAGAATTTACCCTTGGACCCCTGACGTGGTTGATAATGTTAGATTCTCTTGGGTCTCTTGTGTTGGCTTACCTTGTTTCGCATGGAATGGGAGTTGTTTCGAACTCCTGATTAAGAAATATGGTTCCTTTGTTAAAGGTGACTCTGTTACGGAAAATTTGAGTAATTTTGCGGTAGCTAGGTTGCTTATTAAACATAAGGGTGATCTGGTTATTAATGAGAAAGTGGTCGTTGAGTTTAAAGGTCTTAATTTTTCTGTTAGTCTCTCATCAGAGGAGAAGCATCCTTCTTTGAATGATTTTCAGGAGATTAATGGAAGGTATGAAGGTGCTCATCATTCGAAGGTTTGTTCGTCCTCCGATGGTGTAAGTGATTAGTCTTCTGATGATGAAGACGAGTTTGAAGAATCCCTTGTCAAAGGTGACAAAACGGAGGCTGACATGACCGTCCCTTTTGAGGTTTCTCCTGGGGTGTTGGGAAGTAGCGAATGCTCTGCTAATTCCTTTGTTGGTGATTCGTTGGAGAAAGTGGTTTCCCATGCAGATAGGTTTGATGTGAAGTGTGATGGGTCCCTGCCTAAAGATCCTGAGAATTTGAAGGTTAGTCTTAGGGTAGGGCCAGTCTACAGCGCCCCATTTAATGCTGAGGATACGTGTCGTAGGGATAACTTGGTGGAATTGGTTGACTTAGATCCGTCCATAAAGGCGTGTGAGGTTGATTTAGGGGCTGGTGGGACCCACCGAAGGGAGAGAGTTGTTTCTGACCTTTCTTCTCAGTCAGGCCCAATTCTTTCACCTTCTGTTGTTCCTTGTGGGCCCGTGGTTGGGCCGCTTGTTGGACCTAAAGGAAGGAAAAAGAAAGAACCTATTTCTAATTTCTATGACGAAGTCCAAATTCCGTATTGCCCATCTTTCTACTCCACTCTCTTACATTCTTCTTCAGTGGTTCCGCTAGCGGAACATTCTAAGTCTCCTAAGATTAAAGGTAAATCACGTTTGTCTAAGCTCAACCTTGGTCATCCCGTTCCACCTGATTTGGAGGTTGGAGATCATTCTCGTCTCGTCTCGGATCCTAGCTTGTCCATCGATGAATTTGATATCCTCAGGTGTAATCATAAATGTAAAGATGCCTTATCTGATGTCCATCAAAAGGTTAGGAAGTCGCTTGAAATTCTTGGAATTGAAGCCTTAGGAGCGGGTGATAAGTTTCATGAAGCTGTTAAAGTTTTTGAAGACAGAGATAAAGAGGTTTTGGCAGGTAAAAAGGTTGTAGCTACTGATTTCTTAGGATAATTGTTTCTTATAATGTTTGTGGCTGCTGTATTCCTCTTAAAAGGAAAAGAATTTGTCAAACCTTGAGGAAAGAAGGAGTGGAGATTTGTTTGAGTCAAGAGACGAAAGTTAAATTCATGATTGAGTCTCTTGTTAAGAGCTTGTGGGGCAATGATTCTTTCGGTTGGTCAGCTTGTGAGGCCCAGGGGTTGTCTGGTGGCCTTCTCACAGTCTGGAATTCAGACTCGTTTTTTCCCATTTCGAGCTTTAGGGGTTCTGGATTTCTTTGCACTAATCTTTCTTGGAAGGGGCTTAATGTTTACGTGATGAATGTTTATTCCGCTTGTGGTGCTGCTGAGAAGAGGAAGTTGTGGGTGGATCTTCTTTCGTTCAAAAATAAGGCTGCACCAGGAAAATGGCTTTTAGGAGGAGATTTTAACGCTACAAGGGCGGTAGAGGAGAGGAAGGGCAGAGGGACATCTTCAGTCAGAGACTGTGCTGATTTTAATTCCTTTTTGGAGGAGTTGGATTTGATTGATCTTCCTTCGGTGGGGAATCGTCTCACCTGGTATAATTCTAATGGTACTAGTTGTAGTAAGATTGACAGATTCCTTGTTAGTGAATCTCTGCTTGTTGTTTGGGGTTTTAAAGTTCAACATATTGGAGTGCGTGATATTTTTGATCATCGTCCCATTTGGCTTAAGTCTAATGCAGTCAACTGGGGACCTAAGCCCTTTAGGTTCTTTATTTGCTAGTTGGATCATAAAGATTTCCTTTCTTTTGCTAAGGAGTGTTGGGTTTCTTCTGAGATACGGGGTTCTCCTTCGTTTGTTCTTAAAGAAAAGTTCAAGGTCCTTAAGGCACGTTTTAAGTGGTGGAATCTTCATGTTTTCGGGTGGAGGGACCTCAAGATTGAGGAATGTGTGGAGAACATCAATGATATAGGACTGATGATGGACTCTTTTGATCTTAAAGTTTCAGATAAGTTGCTTAAGAAAAGGGTGGAGTTACAGGAGCAGTTCTGGAGTTATGTTCGAATAAAAGATAGTATGATTTTCCAGAAATCTAGGTCTAAGTGGCTAAAGGAGGGAGATGTTAACTCAAGTTTTTTTCATGCTTCCCTAAAGAAAAGGATTAGGGTGAATTCTCTTTTGGCTATGGGCGTTGATGCGAGCTGCTTGGAAGAGCCGGAACTTATTAAGAAGGCTACAGTGGAGTTCTTTAAGAAGAAATTCAATAGAGTTGATTCTTTCCGTCCTTCCATGGACTTATCAGCTTTAAACAAGTTGAGTTTGGAAGACAGGAATTCTTTGGAGGGTTCTTTTACGATTGAAGAGATTAGGTCTACTGTTTTCAATTGCGATGGAAATAAATCACCTGGACCAGATGGATTTTCCTTTCAATTCATCAAAGACAGCTGGGACTTTGTGGGCCATGATATTTCCAATTGTATTCAGCAATTTAGCAGGACTGGTGTTCTATCTAAGGCGTTTAACTCCTCTTTTCTTGCCCTGGTTCTGAAGGTGGATAACCCTGTGGAATTTGCGAATTTTAGGCCAATATCTCTTGTTGGTTGTATCTCCAAAATTATTTCTAAGGTTCTTGCTAAAAGGCTTTCCTTGGTTGTTAACAAGTTGGTTTCACCGTCTCAAACGACGTTTATTCCAGGAAGGAACTTACTCGATGGAGTTCTTGTGGCCAATGAGGTTATAGATTTGGCTAGACGAGAGAATAGAAGTTGTTTACTTTTTAAAGTAGATTTTGAGCAGGCCTATGATTGCGTGGACTGGGATTTTTTGCTTAATACCCTTGAAGCTATGAACTTTGGTCCGAATTGGATAAGGTGGGTTAAAGGGGCTGGTTGTTCTAGTTTCATCTCGGTCTTGATCAACGGGAGTCCTACGGAAGAATTTCAGGTTACTAGAGGGTTAAAACAGGGGGACCCTTTAGCCCCGTTCTTGTTTGCGCTTGTGGTGGAATCCTTGGCAGCATTGGTGAAGAGAGCCTCGTTGAATAATATTTTTTCAGGATTTAGTATAAGCGAAGCTGACTCTGTAGAGTTACTCCAGTTTGCGGACGATACCATATTGATTTGTGAAGGTAAGCATTCTAATTTGTGGGCTACTAAGGCTATCCTTCGTGGCTTTGAAATGGTTTCGGGTCTCAAAATAAATTTTGGGAAAAGTTGTCTTTTTGGCGTTGGTCTCGATAAATCATTTATGCTTGCAGCCAAAAATTTCTTGTATTGTAAATCTGGTCTGCTCCCGTTTAAGTTTCTTGGATTAGTCGTCGGAGGAGATCGTAGGAAAGTTGTGTTTTTGAAACCTGTTTTATCGTGTCTTAAAGCTAGACTTAACTCGTGGATTGGGAGAAATTTGTCGATTGGAGGAAGAGTCACCCTTATTAATTCCGTCCTCATTAATCTATCGATTCATTATTTATCCTTTTTCAAAGCTCCGTCGAAGATTGTCAAGGAAATGATAGCGATTCAAAGAAGATTTCTTTGGGGAGGTTTCAAAGATAATAAAGGTATAGCTTGGGTCAACTGGAATTATGTTTGAAAATCTAAGGAAGAGGGGGGACTGGGGATTAAGCATGTTGGTCTTTTCAATAAGGCACTGTTGGTCAAGTGGCTTTGGAAGTTCCTTAATAGTGGAGATTAAATTTGGAGGAAGATCTTGGTTTCTAGATATGGTAATTTATAGGTCAGAATGTTGGAAGGCGAATTTGAAGGTCTTAACAATAAAATTTCCATGTGGATGAAAGACTTGCTTAAGTTGAAGAATCTGTTAGTTGATAATCCTTTTTCTTCTTTGGTTAGACCTCAGGTTGGTGGAGTAGACTCATTATCTTTCTGGTTTAGTTCTTGGAGTGGTGACTTCTCCCTTAAATCTGTGTTTCCGAATCTTTTTTCTGCTGAACCTAGGAAAGATTGTACTATCTCTGATATGGGGTTTTGGGAAGAAGAAGATTGGAAGTGGAATTTCGACAGGCTGGAAGTTCAGCCTATGGTGGTCGACCATCGCGCGATATGCGTCCTCCGGGATTTAACTCATCAGGTGAGGCTGAAGTGTCAGGATAGAGACTCTTGGGTTTGGTTGCCGGATATTAATAATGGTTTCTCTGTTAGCTCTGTTTATTCTGAATTAAAGAAGAGGATTGAAGGTATGTTGCTGACTGTGGAAAATAAGGCTGCTATCACTAACCTTTGGAACACTCACTTGCTGACGAAGGTTAGTGTCTTTGCTTGGCGTGTGTTATTGAATAGATTGCCAACGCGAGTGAATCTTGCGAGAAGAGGTATCATTTCTTCTCCTCATTTAAAAGTCTGCGTTTTCTGTTTTTTGGAGGATGAGGAGGACACCCATCTTTTCTTTTCATGCAGTAAGGTCTCTAAGGTTTGGGATAGAGTTTTTACTTGGTTTGGTTTTTCTCCCAGTACTGCAGTTTCACCAGCATTACATTTGCTGGATTAGTTTTCTAATTTTGATAAATCTATTAAGGATGGAATGTCGTGTTTCGTTTGGGCGGTAGCTTTATGGTGCATTTGGATTACTAGAAATAATATCCTTTTTAGAGATGAAGTTTGTGATATTGAAACAATTTTCTTCAGGATTGTTTTAAATTCATGGAGATGGTTGGACATAGGAAGTGCTAAATGTAATCTTTATGAGTGGATGAAAAATCCCCTAGACTTTTTGTAGTCTTTCCTTGTTCTCTTTTTAGTTCCTTTTGATCCTTTTGTATTGGGTTGGAGATCCCCTTTATCTCCTATTAATACAATTGCTTATCAAAAAAAAAAAAAACACTTACCTTTTTTATAAAAAAAATATATCAAATATTACTCTTATCTGATATCCCACCATATACAACTTACTGCTTTTTAAAATTTTATTTAACAAAAATAAGATACGAATATCAAGACTGTTCCACAACAAAGATTTCTCTGCTAAGATTTTTGGAAATGACTAGAGTTTGGCTAAAAATTTAATCATTCCATCGTAGAGAATCCATTGTTTCGATATATTGTTATTTATTCTTTTAGATCTCATGGGGAAAGATATGAGAAAATGATAGACTATATTGTTGATCAACACAATATTGATATGGATCCTCAATTATTCAAAAAAGCAAAGGTTATTATAATTTTAGCCATTCTATATAGGGTGACCTGTTCTGTTTTGTATTGGCTTTGTGCATGGATTTGGCAGCTTTGAGGAAATGAGACAACCACAAAATACAAATGTTTTTAAATTTTAGTGGCATGTGAATGGCAAGTATTCTAAGTGGGAATTTCTAATATACTGCAGTAAAAAATATGTATAATAATTCATGACCCACTTGGAGTAAATATATCTACATCTAACTTTGAATTTATAAATTAGGATAGTTTTCACTTTTCAGCTCAAAACCATACAAGTACAACTAGAGAATAGATTACAATATCAGTTTAAGGTTAAATGCCGTTTAGAAAAAGTAATTAGATACAGATCTTCATCATTTTTCCATTCAAATGAAAAGATGA
The DNA here is from genome assembly GCA_022829125.1 of Lathyrus tuberosus. NCBI lineage: Eukaryota > Viridiplantae > Streptophyta > Magnoliopsida > Fabales > Fabaceae > Lathyrus > Lathyrus tuberosus. Next base: position 109,299 of record JALAZF010001049.1, read on the forward strand.
CGTCTAAGATAGAAACATGTTGAATGACCTTAGGAACTAGATATATGCATTTTTCGTTTTTATTTTCCCTTCAATCATCATTAGTTATGGCTTTTTCTGTATCAAGAACAACAATATTTTAGGCTTTTGTTTGTCATCCTTTAATCTTATCTCGTTCCATGTTGAAGGACTCGAGGAGTTTGGTTGGCCATAGGACACCATGGTTGAAATACCATGGATTTATAAAGAGAAACAGAAACCAGGTGATAAAAAAAAGTTGCTCCAAAATTACAAGTGAGTTTGTTATATTAAACAACATTAAGCTTAACACACTGTATGAACATATCTAATAGTTTCAGATTTACTTGCAAATTTGTATTGATGATCTATATTATATAAACAACCAATTTAATGTTGAATTTCATTTTGTGTTGTTTTAGGTCACTTATCTCTTGATTAGAAGTAAATCATGGGGTTTTGTAACACGACGGGAACTATCTTTCTGTATCAACATACACAACACTTTGAGTTATTTACGAGTTTCATAATTTAACTTTTCTCATCTAATTACATTTTAGTGTCTCTTGTGGTCACAGTGTGGTTATGTTGCAAACACAATTACATATGCCTTGGTTTTAGAAGTTGCAATGGAAGGTCAAGGATTTCAACAAATGAACCTATTATTATGGTCTGTGGAAATGGCTTGACTGAGTTTTTTTTCTTTATTATTTTGACATATCTTAGATAAAAACCAAGCTGAGGTAACTTTAAGTTATTAAACTTGACCAAAATTATTGTATTAGTCTATTTGTAATGATGTGCACTTCTACTTGAATATATACTTATTGATTATAATGGATGTTTCTACACTGACAACAATCTGCCTTAACTTAAATTATAATTTGTTGGCACTTGTTATCGTGAAGGAGAATATTAAAGCTTCTTGAGCCACCAAAAGGAATTGTCTGCATCTCTTTTATTCAATTGATGTATGCCATGTAAGGGAAAGTTAGATAAGATTGTCATAGTAAGGTGAGCTTATTATCTTATAATTATTTGGCCAATAATGGAAGCTTAGCATAACGAGTTACATAATCTACTTGATGTAGGTTTTTGAATAGCTTATGAAAGAAACTTAATTAGAAGCGTTGAAGTTTATGTGAATAATTAATGTGGGAGTAGGACATTGAACCTTTGGGCTATTATAGATATAGAAGTTTAAGTGAATAATTTATGTTGAAGTAGTACGTTTAACCTTTGGGTTATGTAACTTTATAATTGCATGCTTCAGTTTTGGAAGGTTAATTGTTTTTTTTTTTTGTAACAATTAACAATTTATGCTTAATTTGGTTAGTTCATAATATATATGAATTCTCGTGCTGAACTTGTTGATAGATTATTTTACTTGTTGACAATCCTAACTTCTATTTTCCTTTTGTCACCCCAAATTTCAGATGTTGAATTTAGACTGGTACAAAATGTTCGTAATAGTAGAGGTGTCATTTTTATTTGATTATTTCCAATACCTAAGCAAGGTTAACAGAACTTAAATAACTATATCTGTTTGAAGCATTGTTGATACTAATAAACAAAACTAACCAGGGAAACCAAGAATTTCTTAATAAAAAAGGGTTAGCTCTTATCTATAAGGACCATACAGGTTGGAGGCTCTTTCATATTTACATGAATAGGTTTGAATTTTACTTTTTTATCATGCAACATGAGCGTTTTCTATATAGTGGAAATATGACATGATTGTAAAGTTTTTTTTACTTTGCTTTATACTAGGTTCTCTTAACTTCTTTTGAATAAGTTCTGTCACCACTTCCGTCTCCATTGCTCACGGATGCTCAAATATTAAGGGACCGAGCAAAGAGTCTTTAACAAAAACACAACCTTTTTGGGAGCACTCACGGGCTAAACAAGCACACAACCTTTTTGGGAGCACTCACGGGCTTAACAAGCAAAGAAATGGCTTTGGATATTTTCAATGGCCTGTATTGGATTAGGGTGTTTAAAATAGTTAGGAAGATTGCTCTTATAGATTACCTTGAAGATGAAGGAGATTGAAGGTGATCCATTACTTGATGCAAGTGGGCTTAAAAGTTTTAATATGCGTCCTCTAATTGACAAAAGTAAATTTGGTGCTCTTACTTACACAAGTCTCTCTTGCTAGGTGTGAAATGAATTATGTATTTTATAAATTGTGGCATCAAATTACTTGACCCTGTAATTGTGTTATTTCTAACAGTGACAAAATATAGTGATTTACTCTTTATTAGGAGCATAATATATATTAAAAATGGTTTCTTATATATTGTGGTTGACTCATTATATGTAGTAGAATATATATATATACTCTTTGCTGGAGTTCGTTTTATTTTTTTTAGAAAAGCATTAAAATTAGGCCGGTTATAACCGACATATTTTTATAAATTCTTGAAAAGTTTGCTAGTTGTGGCGGTTCAAACTGTCAATAATTACAAAATATAACCGACGTTATATTCTGGATCTATTATGGCGGTTTGTATGGCGGATACTAGGAAACCGCCGTTTTATACCCAGCGGCAGCAAAATATATGGCGTTTTTAAAAAACGTCATTTTCGTAAATTATGACGGTTGAAACCGCCATAATATTATCTTTTTAGCCGCCACAATTAACCCAAATTTTTGTAGTGCAAATTGATTAATGAAGCCTTCGCGGTTGTGGCGCTTGCAAATCAGAAACTTCTCGGACTAAATTCGGGAAAAATAAACTTTGCAGGCATGTTGTTCGCAGGGGTTCCTTGGTTGTGACACAAGGTGAATGGTTGCTAAGAAAATCCCATATCTTTACCGTTTTATCTGTGTATTCGATGGCAAGGAGATTAGGTGCCGACGGAGGTATTGTTCTTAGATGTGGCACTTTCTGTCAACAATAGCTGCACTAGGTTCTCGTGATCAGAAGCAATAATTGGCTTAAAGTCCATGACAGTAATATGAGGAAGCCCTCCGTGAGTCGCCTTCATAACATCAGTATTTCTAGCAAATGATTCATCCAAAGGACTAACACAATCTCCGAAAATATCGCGTGCATTATTGTCATACCGCAAATTTTGACCAGGCATTTTAAACTTGCACTTCGCATCATCCACATAACATAACATGCTCTTCATCGTGCATACTGCCTAAAATATCTGCAGGATAAACTTGTCGGATTTACAGAAGTGTTTATGGAAGGTTTGTGGTGTTGGATGGTGGAAAGTTCGAGCCAAAACTCTTGCAACAATGTTCTTGCAGATTTGCAAGAGTAAGTGAGGGGGAAAATGGGGAGAGTATTCATCCTATGTTTTGGGTGAATCTGGTGTGTTTTGGAGTGGAGATTAAGTCTCTATTTATAGGAAAAGTGGAGAGCTTGATGTATGGTCAGATATCCAAATTTGCCAAATTTTCCCTTTTCCAAGTTTTCCCTCGTGCAAGTGAGCTGGCCGGGTCAAAAATTCTTCAAGAGATCTAGTAACTGATCAGGATAGGATTTGGTTTGCTTTTGTGTGCTGATGGGATTGGAGTAGTGTCCAAGTTTCAAGAAAAAGAGGAGCTGCCATGCTTTTGTTGAAAAGTTTCTCTTTCTTCTTGTGAAGTTGTATCCACTTGCATTAATTTGTTTAAAACACATTATTTTAAGTGTGCAGCTTGTGGAAATCGTGGTATTCGCCATATACACATCATGGCAAGTGCCATCACTTCTTCATGGCAGGCGCCATATTCTCATGGCAAGTGTCACCACCATCATGGCAAGCGCCACTATAGTGTAATACCCCGTATTATTTAAATGCTCAATTGGATACTAGATGAGATTAGATGAGTATCTATGTGCTATATCTTTGGTAATTTGGATTAATGGAATCCTCTAAGTACTTTAAGTATTGACATTTTGGATCAATAGAGCAACTAATGAACTCTGAAGAGAATAATTATTTTATTAATGAGACGAATTAATAATTGTTAGTTCAAGAGAGACTTTTATGATAACTCTAATAATTGATCAATTGGTTCAGATGGCAAAATATCAATTGGAGATATTTTAACTCTATTGGATTATATTATATAATATAAGTTTATATATATATAATTGTTATAAGAGAAAAGAAAAGAAAAGATAGTAAGAAGAAGAAGAAAGCAAAAAAGAGGAAATGGAGAGAAAGAAGAGAAGAAGCTTAAGGAAGAAGAAGAGAAAGTTGGAACATTGGATCATCATCTTCTTCAAACTCCTCTTCGATTATAAGGTGGGTTCTAGATAGAAACTTAAGTTCTAGTGTTAGAGATGATTTTAGCTTAAGTTAGGGTTTACGAGAAATTGCTTAAATTGCTAATCGATGAAATTTAACGGTCGAAATTTGTTACAAATTGAGTGGTATAAGCTATATGAGTGTAGAATCATCTGTATTTGATTTTTGTATGTTTGGGTATGTTTTGGATTGGTTTTGAACCCAAGGGAATTCAGCTGCACGCTGCAGAATTTCTGCATTTTCGCAGGTTCGTACTGCGAATCCCCTAGCGAAGGAGAAGCGAGCATTCGCTGGCTATTCGCACAACGAAGGTGAGGGCGAACGTTCGCCAGTGGTTCGCAATGCTAACTTTACCTCGTTTTAGTTCTGCCTTGGTTCGCTGGGAGCTTCGCAATGCGAATGGGAAAGCGAACATTCGCTGGTACCTCGCAAAGCGAACATGACAACTTTTTCCGTTTTGTTTCCTTCATAACTTTTGATCCATAAATCGGATCGAGACGTTCTTGGTACCGTTGGAAAGTTGGGATGACCCCCTACCCGATAAAAAGTGGAAATATTGGGTATGATGTGGGATAGAGTATTTAGTAGAAAACGAAGGAAAGTAATGTTTTGTGAAATGTTGGAATTGATATCTTTTGGATCATAAGTCCGATTTCGGCGTAGTGATAGCCTATGCAAAGCTGTAAAAAATATCCTACGGGATAAGAGTGAGAAATATTGATTTGATACTCGATTAAATGAATTGGAGGAAACCTACGTATTGTGTTAACTATGTAAATGTGAAAAGTGATGTTTTATGTGATGTGTGATTATGTGTGTTTACTTGTAATATTTGTGATTATACCATGTCTATCAAATTGTAAATTGTGAATGAGAAAATATGAATGTTAAAACGAATTAGGAAGAGTGAGGAAACCTTACCCCAAAACAAATGGCATAGTTTAGATTGTTATAATTCTAGGTTGTGAATAGAATTGTGAGAGAAACTCTGGATGACGAACGCTCGTGCTTGATGTGCCGAGACGTATGTCTGACAATGCTCGTGCGTGCGGGGCCGAGGCGTGTGTCAGATACAATGTCATAGAAAGAGTGAAACACTAGCATGTAACATGTGTGTAAACCTTTGTGGTTTTGTGAAAAGGCAAGAGGCCTTAAGGCATTATGGCCTTGTGATTGTCGAATACAATCATGTTTGTGTGTGTGATCACGTAATCGTAACCAGTTCTTTGAGTTGCAGTCTCATGAGTCTCGAGCTCCTCTGAAACAAGGCATGGTACATGGCAGGTTTGATTCCCGCGTGTAGTATGAATGGAACCTAAGGGTAGAGACTTGTGATGGTTAACATGCCATGTGAAGTGACGGTTCACGGCTAATAGGCCGATGTTCCCGAATCCATTTCGTATGCCAAGTAAATTGCAAGGATCCATGACTCGGGTCGACTTCTAGACATAGAAGAGGACTAGAAAAGGGGATGCCTTGGCACAGTTATCGATTAGTGATATTTTGAGTTGATGAACTCATGACATGTTTCCATATAGTGTGAGATAGTGAGATTGTGAACTCAAGGTCATTTCCCATCCCCTTGACTTGAGTTAGGATTGATAAAACCTTGTAAAGCCGAGAGGACCTATAAGATAGGGAACTCACTGAGATTTGATGTATCTCACCCCACTATAGTTGCTATATTTAAGGTACTTGCAGGTTTGATTTACAAGTGGAGCTATGCTTGGATGTTTCAAGAGAAGCTTAGTAGAGCTTATTCCGCTGTGTATTTGTTGTATACAATTGAGGATATTGTATATTCTTATATTTTATTTTCTTTGGATAGTTTCCATGACTTGTGCCATGGGTTGTACTTATGTTTTAGAAATGGACAAGTATGTGAACTAGGCCATTAGGCACTTTTGATGGGTCAGTACCAAATAAAATGCTTGTATTGTATTTATTCTTGGTATATATTATACAGGGCATTACAGTTTAGTTTGCTTTTGTGTGCTGATGGGATTGGAGCAGAGTCCAAGTTTCAAGAAAAAGAGGAGCTGCCATGCTTTTGTTGAAAAGTTTCTCTTTCTTCATGTCAAGTTGCATCCACTTGCATTAATTTGTTTAAAACACATTATTTTAAGTGTGCGGCTTGTGGAAATCGTGGCAGTCACCATATACACATCATGGCATGTGCCATCACTTCTTCATGGCAGGCGCCATATACACATCATGGCAGACACCATATTCTCATGGCAAGTGCCACCACCATCATGGCAAGCGCCACTATATCATGGCCAGTGCCATCTACAACCTTACCTTTTTCAGTTTTTAAACAAAATTCACAAATGCTTTGGTGATCAGAAGTGGTAATGCATCATTATGCACTAAGTGTGAAACTTGCATTTCAAGAAAAGACACCAAACTTCAACCAATCGAAACTCCCAGCTCACACCATAGATTGAGGAGTTGTACTAATTTTTGGAAAGCCCTAAAAATCCTTTAAAACTTTTATGTTCACTCCAAATTCTAGATCAAAAGGGATCTTGGTGAAAAATGGAGTTGAAGTCAGCTGGTTTTAAAGGCAAAATGTAGTGAAATTTCACTAAGTCCTTAAGTGTTTTGAACTTTCAAGCCTTATAACTCAAAAACCAAGCCTCAATTGGATAAGGTTCCTCTAATAGGTTTTGAACTTCATGATGAGAGCTTCAATTTGGGCTTTGAGTCACAAAAATTGGATGTGTGGTTTGAAAGTTATGACCTTCCTAATTTTGCACAAGGAGTGAATTCTTCCATACTTAGAAAAATTCTATAACCAAACCTTGCCCTTCATGTAAGGAACCTTTCAAATGGTGATCTCTCATGATCTAAGTCAAGGATTGAACATGTTAAGATGGGATGTGACTTGAATACTTCATTGTGGCTTGTGGAACTTGTGATGGTTGTATGGAGCCAAATAATGTCTTAGGAGACCTTGAAACATGTGAGAGTCTGGCTTATTGACTCAAAACTAGTTCACAAACATATATTAGATGAAATACATAAGGTATCAAAGGATTATATCCAAACCCAATAAGAAATCGAAGCTCTTATCTTCTCTCTCCTAGGGTTTGTGTTTCTCTCTCTAGAATATACTTGGAATGAAGAGAGATAAAGTTCTATTCTGAAAAATTACAAGTTATGAAAATTTGTTTCTAAAAAGTGAGAAAAGTACTTAAATAGTATTTACAAAGTTGGTTCAGTTCGCCTAGTGAGCACCCTCTTCGCCCAACCGAAGACTACTTTTGGGCACTTCAAGTGCCTCAGGAATAGTTAAACCACCCTTGGAAAATATATGAGTTCGTCGTGCGAGCACTTCTTCGCACAGTGAAACTCTTCGCTACAGATTCGCCCAGCGAACATTAGGTCCTTTTTCTACTTCCTATAATCTGGGACGGTTCACTAGGGCTTCGCCAAGACCTCGCACAACGAGCATTCGCTTTCCTCTTGCTGGTGTTTGCACAACAAACATGCTGATTCCACTTCATTTCTTTGGCTTCCTTGTCCAATCATTTGTGCCTTAATCATTGATGTTTTATGCCTAAATCCTGCACAATAACACATTAATCAAAGAATTCAAAGGTATTTGCAAAATAATTGAAGAATCACACAAGAACAAGAAATAAATCTATTAAAACATGAGAATTGAGTTGAAAAATACAAAGAAAGATGGTTCAATTTAAGTCAAAATTTGCACTTAATAAACTCCCCCCCAACTAGATTTTTGCTTGTCCTCAAATAAAGTATGCCCCTCATGAAAGCGAGAGAGATTTGCTCAAACAAGAGGATTTGCTCAAGCATAAGATTCAACCAAGAAAGGATTAATGGTTAAAATTCAAACAAGAGATATTTTCTCAAATAAGAGGATTTCGTCAAGCATGAGAATGCGCACAAGCAATGTTCACAACTCAATAGAATCGAACAATGATAAAGAATTTAGTTCTTAAACAAATGTCATCCAATGTTTCAAATAACAACTAAATTCTCATACTTGAATCACTATAACACTCCTTTTCAAAATAAGAATGAAGAAATTAACGCGTGTGCAACCGCGGGGCAATTTCACTCATCTGACAAACATTGCAAATAACAATCCAATTCATACATTTATCTAATTAATAAAAACTAAAATCATGGAAGCAAAAAGATCACAAAGGGCTTTTAAGGTTGTAGCTTGGTCGGGTTCACAACAAAGAGACATTTCTAAAGGTCATTAAGTCAAAGTTGCCAATGAAAAGAGACATTCACTATACAGGTTATTTACACATCCCAACTTATTTTCACCGACCATTTTCTTTCCTCTATTGCAAACCTTCTCAAACTTCCTTTTGAACAATTATTTAATTCCCTATTGTTCTTTTTCAAACAAGCATGCTTTTTCTTTTTCTTTTTCACATTCATATTCATAATTTTCTTTTGTTTTGTTTTTTCAATGTTTGTTTGAAATTTTTCAAAAGTTTGAGTAACCTACCACTTTTCTTTTCACTTTCCCCAACTTGGATTCAACAAAACCTCAAATGAATGCTCCTTGATTTTTATGGCAAAGAAGACAATTTAGAACAATGTTCAAAGGTTCAAGAATATTTTTTAGAATCTCACAAAATTCAATGATGAACTAAACTTTTAAATTATGTACATAAACCAAGTTCATCACTAAAATGAGATCTAAATTGTTTCGGCTCAAAGGAGGTTAACGAATTCTCACTACTCATGAGTAATTTACTTTTGGATATGGTTAATCTCACGAATTCTCACTACTCTTGAACCACACTACTACAAAACGCGCAAACAACAACGCCAGGTTTACAACGGATTCATCTAAAACGTTGTAATAGGTTAAAATTTTCGCGCCCAGTAACTAGCCATACATATAAACAGAAATATAATGACGGTTGTGTTAAAAGACCGTAGTAATTAATATGTTTCGATTCCTTGCAGTTACACTTTTTTCCATTTTTTTAGAGTACATAAAGCGTTTGTCACTTAAGTGCATTATTTATAAAATAAATTGTAAATGACTTTACAACGGTTTTTAAACCAAACCGTTGTTATAGAAATTAATTCCATTACTTTAAAAATAAATTGTAAAATAGTTTACAACGGTGAATTAAATGAACCGTTGTAAGAGGTCTTCAATTCCACTACGGTTGTTTTTCCCAACTGTAATTAAAGGTTTTCACTAATAAATTAAAATAAAACTTATTATGTATTATTTCTTCCAAAAGACGCCCTAGTTGAACAAGCGAGCCACCCGAGCTGATAGTGGCGGCGCAAACTTTACCCTCTTCATAGCACAAATCTTCACACCCTCTTCGTTCATTTGATTTTTCAACTTCGAAGTACGGTATTCTTCAATATCTTCATTCCTTTTTTCTTTGTTTATATGCTCAAGTCAGTATTAGTGTAAATGTTTTATATGTTTTAGGTTTAGATTTGCAAATGCATTAAGTTTTTGGTGTGTCATTCACAATATTATATGTGTATAAATTTCAGAAGTTGTTATGGATCGTAATTGGATGAAAGCCGATAGATTATGTCCTGTTTATAAGAAAGGATTTATTAAATTTCTTGAATACACTGATAAACATCTTCCCGAAAATAATGGTATCTTTTATTATCCTTGTGTTCTTTGCGCGAATATCAAAAAGTGCATAAAGGATGAAATATTTCATCACCTTTGTTGTGATGGTATATGTCAAAATTATATAATATGGACGTGGCATGGTGATGTGGAGGAAAGTCGTGCGTCACAAAGTCAAAGAGTCGAGGAAGATGAATATATGGATGATCAACTAGATGATATGTTCCGCGATATTGGGGAATCTTCTTTTAAGAATGCTTATATTTAAGATACTTTATGTAGTGATAAAGACACCCCTTTATATAAGGGATGCACAGATTTTACACGATTGTCTGCGGTGTTAAAGTTGTTTAATCTGAAGGCAAAAAATGGATGGTCGGATAAAGTTTCACGGAATTACTTGAAATGCTAAAGGAAATGTTACCAAAGGATAACAAATTGCCGGATCGTTGTTATGAGGCCAAGAAGATATTGTGTCCAATGGGTCTGGAGTATATCAAAATACATGCTTGCCCTAATGATTGCATATTATACTGGAAAGAGTATGTAGACTTGTATCAATGTCCGAAATGTGGCGTGTCGCGTTACAAGCTGAAAGCCAACAATGATGATGGCAATGCCTATGACAATGTTAGTAGGAAGCATCCTCCTGCTAAAGTGTTATGGTACGAGGTATTTAAGGTCTAAATTTTAAGTCAATGGCTCGGGATGTAGTTATTCAAGCACATTTCTATATATTGAATAATATACATGAAGCTCAACCTTTCATAGATACTCACAAAGGACTTTTGAGGAAAAAATATCCCCGAATGAGTGACAAGTTGTTGTTGATAGAGCATAACAAGAGATTCATAGAATGGTTTAATAAAAGTGTATCTAATGATCGTAGTGCATCCGATATACTTAAATGGTTGTCGTACGAGCCAAAATTTTGTGTCGTTCCTTGTACCGCATACGACATTGGTCATTATACCTTTTATACAAAATCAAAAGATGATCGTAGTACAATGCAAAATAGTGGGGTTATGGTTGAAGCCGAATCAATGTATTTCTCTTGTTCGAAAGATAAGAATCCTGTATTGGCAACTACCGCGTTTTATGGCGTCATTGATGAGATTTGGGAGATTGATTATGTTATTTTCAAAGTGGATTTATTTAAATGCAAATGGGTTCCCAATAATAGTAATGGTGTACACATTGATGACTTAGGATTCACACGGGTCGACCTTGGCAAGGCATCTTTTATAATCGAACCATTCATCATGGCTTGTCAAGCAAAACAAGTTTTCTATGTTACCGACCCATCGGACATATCAGGGAAATAATCAATCGTTCTCCAAGGAAAATACATTCCTCTTAGTGATGGAAGTCTTGATATTCTGTCCACACCTTCTTACACAACACAAGTCCCTAACTCATATGATGAAGTTGATGGAGATGTCGTGTACGCTGTTCGAATTGATCATGAAGAAGGCATATGGGAAAATTAACAAGTATTTAATTTACTCTTTATTCTAATATATTAATTGTATATTTCAGTTTCTAAATATTTTTACTAACAAGTATAATTATTTGAAATCATAGGTCTTTAGAGTCAAGACACCAAGAGACAAGAAACCAAAACACAAAGTTACAATTATGTGATGTTATGTACTGTGTAAACTGTAGGTTGTTTGTTCTGATAAATTGTAAGATATTTGTTACAATTGAATACAATTAACTATGTGATGTTATGTAATGTGTAAACTCTAGGTTGTTTGTCCTGATAAATTGTAAGATATTTGTTACAATTGAATATGATACAATTATGTGATGTTATGTAATGTGTAAACTGCATGTTGTTTACTCTGATATATTGTAAGATATTTGTTACAATTGCATATACAGTTATGTGATATTATGAATATGATACAATTACCATTATTGTGATTACTTTATCACAAATGTTAGTTGTATTTTCTGCTGTGATATGGTGAACAATAATACAGGTAAAAAAAAGGGGATTAATTATAAAATCAATAATCTTTTTCTTAAATCTGCAGAATATGTAACAACGGTTATACACGATAATCGTAATAATAACTTATGCTTTAACAACGGTTGTACTACACAACCGTTATAATATCTCGCGCGCTGTCTAGAAAAAAATAAATTTTAAAACAGCGCAGCTGGGAATTGAACCTTGGCCACTTGATTTATCACAACGGTTGTTTGTATCAACCATTCTGATATGTAGCGCTCTTTCCAGTTTAAAACAATGGTTACTGGTCTGTGATTGTATGTATCATATATACAACGACACTCTACATAACAATTCATGTGCACGCGTGAATACATACCTTTCCCAACCGTTGTTAATTAATGGGTTTTCCGTAGTAGTGCCACCTTCTTCATGATGCCATTAAGACCTTCCGAAATCAAGACAAAAAGGAAAGGGGAGAGAGAATCTCCCTGGCGCAGCCCCTTATGCAGAAGGGAAATCTCTCGTCGTGCCGCCATTCACCCAAACTAAACTTGAGCCTTGAAAAACAACTGATTTCATCCAATACCTGCATTTTGGTGAATGACCTGGATTCTGCGCCATTATCTTATTGAACTACTTTAATAATTGTGTTAAATTGTGTCTTGACAAAGTTGAGGAATAACGCTTGAAAAGGATCTAACTTGTGATGAAAAAATATATTCACGTATATTTTGTGAAAGCATCAACAAATTCTATATAATATGAGAATCCTGAGCAACTTAGTGGATGAGGCACATGGTCCAAAAGATCAGTATGGATCACTTTAAAAGGGCCATGATAGGTGGTGGAAGATAATGGTGCAGGAATCCTATGTGACTTGTAGTAATCTAGTGTTCATAACATGCTCTTCATCGTGCATACTGCCTAAAATGTCTGCCAGGATAAACTTGTCGGATTTACAGAAGAATCAGTCAAACGGAAAGTCAACCATGCGTAAAATCAGTGGATGAAAAGTTTCAAATTTTAGCTTGCAGTCAATTATATTAATCTACGTTTCGCGTAGTTTAACCTGGCATGCTCGTTTTAATTTTTGCGACTTTTTGACCTCGTTTCGATCAGTATGAGTCTTTTTACCAGTCCCGACTAGTTTCAAAATCGGACAAAATGATGTATTTTTTCTAGTGGTTTATTCCGCGCTGATAATTTTAGTGCAATCATTTTTTATTTTTGAGAATTTCGATACCCAACTTTTTATTCGTTTTTTATTCATTTATTTGTATTTTAGTTAAATAATCTTTTAATAAATTTAGATTTGCTTGGTTAGTTAGGATTTTAATTAACTTTAATTAATTTTATTTTTAATTTTTTAAGATAAATAATCTCTTAGTTTATTTAAATTTAATTAGAAGCTTAATCTAATTTTTTTAGTTGAGTTTTTTCTTTTTTACCAACACTTTTCTCTTTTTAAAAAATATACCAATAGTATTTTGGTCTTTTTATTATTTTATTTAGAGCATTCGTGGTGGTTAAGTTTGTTAGACGGGTATTTTTCTCTTGCTAAATAATGGATAACCCTAATTGTTTTTGTATATAAATCAGCATGGAACACAAACAGGAGACACGAAGAACCCCAGCAACAGACGCATAGAGACTTTACTTTTCATTTTGTTTTTATTTTATTTTTTCTGTTTTAAAATTAGAAAGAGAGGCGCATAGATCGAAGGAGGGGGATTCAAAACAAAAAGAAAGACCTGATTTGTCGGCCATTTCCACCACCAAATTTGTCGGCCAAATCCACTATTCACCTTCTGCAATCGACCATCAAACACACTCTCACACTTCCATCTTCACTCCAAACACACTCACTGTTACCTCCGATTTCCCTCCGTTGCCTCGACTTTTTGTTTGCAAGCTTTTCCGGCTAACCCGTTCTTCTTCTTTTCACCTACGCAACAACCACTTTGTATTACTCCCAGCCAACCTACAACCACCCTTGCGCCGCCACCGGAAACCACCATTTTATCCTCCAACCCACCTACTACTCTGACACCGCGTCTTTGTCATTGAGAAGGGAAGGAACTTGCAGAAAGTACAATCTTCTTTCCTCACCGTGTCGCCGATAGAACATGAGCTCAAGAACTGTGTCGAAGCGGCACATTTTGTTTTCGACAAGCTCGTCACGTTTAGTAGCAACAACAACAGATTGTGAAGAAGTACACCGTGTTTTTTCTCCCGACAATGGAAACTTCATCTTGCTTCACTAATAACTCCTGCAAAACTGCTTTGATTCGCAACATCAGTAGCCAACAACATTGACAGCAGCAACCACACCTTCAACAGCTTTGCACATTTCAGCTTGACTCGATTTGCATCACTCGCACCATCATGCTTACAACAACGACAACAACTCAACAATGTATAAGATATAGTGGTGACGACATTCAAATTTCACTTATGTATTATGTCATCTATTGCTTCAATGAATGACCCTGGTCCGATTTGCGATGTAGTTGTTTCATGCTTTGCTTTATTTTGGTTTCAATACTATAGTGATTTCAATATTTCATGGTTTTGGTTGATTTTGCGATTCAATGTTTCATGATCTGCTTCAAAGTATCAGATTTTGTTTGCTTACATTGCATATCCTCTGATTTGGTTTTCTGCGTGAGCTGTTATGTTTTTCTTTTTCGGCTCAAGTTTTGCTTGTTCTGTGTGAGCTCGATGTATGTATGCGATTTGATTTTATCATAACTGCTAGCATTTTAGTTACAGTTACCAATTTACAAATTATGTAAATAGTTAAATTGAGCTGCCGACCGGTTTTACGTTCATTTTGTTGCGTCTTTGCTGACTTTATCTCATATTTTGATCAAAGTTAGTATTCTATAGAATGGGATATGTTCTAATGTTTGTTCACACTACATAGTCAGTTCGTGTTTGACTTCAATGGCGTTGCGTTCTGCTGAGAGTACCTTGTACTGGAGTTATGTAAATGCTGAGAAAAATCATTATATGTTTGTTGCTGTGTTATGCAATTTTGAATTTGATTTCGATGTTGTCAATATTTTTGCTGCTGTGATAATGAGTTTGCGTTATGCCGACCTCTTGCACGGTTCAAATGTTGTATATTTCTCTTCAATTGCGTATTGCTGTAGCGTACGGTTTTTGTCAGTGACGCGGCCACCTTACCGCAATGATTGTTTTAGGTGCTATTTTCTGATTTCTGTATTTATCCTATGAAGCTGGTTAAGAAAGGGGAAGATATCTTAAATTAACCCTGCACGCAAATATTTTCTTTAACATATGTTAAGAGATAGGGGAACGGGGTCTGGTTATACAAAGGGAAGCTATTAACACCCAGTGTATCTATGGTAATCCATAGGAACCTTCTTTTGCATGTATTTCTGTTGACTTAAATGATTTCTTGTGTTTATCTGCTGTGGATTGGGAAAGTTTCTCCTTTGGGAGTGTTGGGAGAATGCTTTTGTTATTTTCGGGTTTTATGTTGTTTTTGGGAAGGTATTGGACCAAAAGTTTTTTATTTACGTGCTCGCTAAGATTTCAAAATCTTATGCCTACGTATTCTCGTAAAGGGATTTGGGAAATCAGAGCAATCGTAGTTCCTCCTATTCCATGGGAGGAAAATATTTGGTGTCTTGTTTAATGCCTAAGATTGAAGCTATCGGAGTATTTATGTCTTGATCAAAGCCCAAGATTGAAGCTAAAAGGGGGACTGACAGAGAGAATTTGTCATCTCTAAAGGGAGGTATCTCACCTATTTATCACAAAATATTGAGAAATTGATTATAAGGGAAATTAATTTAACTGGGATATGAGAAATCTAGCAATGCCATAATTTCCTTTATAAGAGAGATGTCATGAAGGAAGAAGCTTTAACTCGGTGTAGAGCAATGCAACTTTTTCCTTTATGAATTTTTCATGCTAAGAGAGGGACATTGGCTTGGATGTGAGGCATCCAGAGGCTTGCCAATTTCAACTGTTAGATGAAAGATAAGTTTTAGCCAGGATAAGAGAAGGACTCCAGCTTGGATTTTGAATCAACAAGTGTGCCACTTACAGCAATTATCCGGACAAAGGTTTTGATTGTTTGTTTTGATATGTGATGTATAGAGGAGGATATCTTCTTACAGAGTGGACTCATGGTCTCATCTGAGGAGATGTTGATTTTTATGTGCCTTGATCAAATCCCAAGGTTGAATCGAAAAGGGAAATGAACAAAATCTGTCTTGGAAATTAGATTGAGCAAGGCATGTTTCAATGCTTATAACTTCTTGCTCAAGTTTAATTAATGGGAATTCTTGTACTCTTTGGAAAGCTTGTATATCCTACTTTAACTTTGGTGTTTAACTTTGGTCTTGCATTGTTATGGAACATGGAGAAAAATGACCTCAAAGTTGGAAAAAAATGAAACAGATTCTGTCTCAAAATTTCACTAAGTGTCAAAGTGGACATCTCATGAAACCCTAACTTCATGGCTCAATAACTCAAAATCTATGCACTTTTTGGGAATTCACCCTCAGTGACAAAGTTGTAATATATATTGAGAGCTTTCATTTGAGCTTTGGATGGGATAAAATGGTTGCTTGGATCACACGTTATGGTCTTGCAAAGTTGGGTAAAATTCATCTTTTTAAGTTTCTTAAGATTACCCCTTTTGCAAGTAACCTCACTTTTATTGATTTTTCTTGATGGGTGATGATCCAAACCATAAGTTAACATTGTTTTTTACTGAAAGAAGCCATGTTTGTCAAAAAATCTCAAAAGTCAAACTTGGTTTTGGAAATAGTTGACTTTTTATCAGATGAATTTCAAACATTGTGATCCTTTATGAAATCAAACCCTTGGGCTAAATCAAACCTAATAGATGGATTTCATAGGTGTTTTAGAGTGTCTTGAATCATGTCCCAAGGTTTGAGATCATGTTTTGGTCAAAAGTCAAAGATATGGTTGACTTTTTTCCAAAAACCCTAGTTTGTGGTCCAGATGAATTTGAATCTTTATATTGCTCATGAATCAAGTTCTTTGTGTCAATTTAAACTTGTGAGAGGATCAATATAAGATATTGGAGGTCTCCAAAACATTCCATGAGGTCTTGGCTCATGTTTTGTTCCAAAAGTCAACTTAGGGGTGAATTAGGTCATGAAACCCTAATTCCTTATTTTTTATGAAAGCATCCCCTGAGGTTATTTTGAACTTATGATTGGATCCATGAGGTCCCATTTGAGCTTCTTGAATCATGTTTTGAAGTATTGGCTCATGCCAAGATGAAAATTTCTCTCTGGAGGCCTTGGTCGACCAAAACCCTAATTTGGTGACATTGGTGATCTGTAGGCTTTATCAACTTGAAATGTTGAATCCTTGTGCTTGATTCTTAATATGGGATACCTCTTGATTCCCCGTTAATGTTTGAGAGGCTTGGCAAGTCGAAGACCATGTCAATTTTTATTGATCATTTTCCTGAATGCTTTGAGAGGGCTCAATAACCATAATCCTTGGTTGAGGTGAATGCTCAACAATTTTTGAGAAGACTGATGAGGTATGAAGACACATCCATATTGTGATGATGATTTTCCCAATGACGCGAAATCTTGTGGTCAAAATTTAGGGTATGATAAACTGCTTTAATAATAGTGTTAAATTGTGTCTTGACAAAGTTGAGGAATAATGCTTGAAAAGGTTCTGACTTGTGATGAAAAAAATATCTTCACATATATTTTATGAAAGCATCAACAAATGTTATATAATATGAGAATCCTGAGCAGCATGGTGGATGAGGCACATGGTCCCGTAGATCAGTATGGATCATTATAAAAGGATCATGATAAGTGGTGAAAGATAATGGTGCATGAATCCTATATGACTTCTAGTAATCTAGTGTTCATAAAACATATGGCAGAATGAAATTGGATATATTTTGTGATAAAAATAAATCATTTTAGATAAGATACAAAAAATGTACCTTTTGATCTATTCATGAATCAGGAAAATTTAAATTTATGAAGACTCTATGTGTATCCACACTAAAACCAGTTTTTACTATCAACCTTTGATTAGTGAAAGAAGAATATTAAGAAAAATAAAATCTATATATAAACATATTATTTTAGAATTTATTTATAGACTTATAATTCTATCATACGTGTTAATTAGAAAAACTGTTTTCTATTCCGCACACATTAATATCATAAAACATAACATATATGTTAATAATTAGAACTATTTTCTATTCCCAACACATTAATATATCATAATGCATAATAATCATTATATCTAATAATGCCATATTATATCAGAAACCATTATTTTTTAAGAATCGAAGAATCACAATTAAAAATGAGGAGTTTGATATATATATATATATATATATATGTATATATATATATATATATATATATATATATATATATATATATATATATATATATATATATATATATAATAAAGTTAAGAAGGAAAAAATAGGTTTAAATGTACTTTTGTTCCCTGTAAGTTACTTAGTTAGAGTTTACTCCATGTAATTTTATTTTTGTCTAAGTCTCCATATCTCTCTTTTTTTGCGTGCGTTTTAATCTCTAAAGTCAAAATCCGCAAAAAAAAAAAATTGAAGGAAAATCCATAGGAAATTTGCGGATTTTGCCTTTAGAACTAAACCACGCGCAAAAGTAAGATATAGAAACTCTGATAAAAAAAATACATAGACTAAACTCAAAAACTCTCTAACTTACATGAACCAACCGACTATTTAAGGCAAAAAAATACATATATTTATTTTTTAAATTAATTGTTTTCATAAATAAAATATTATATCTAATTGATAATTTAACTAAGAGTAATGTTATATAGCGTGAAATAAATATACGACTATTAATGTTCTAGAATAGAATTTTAAATTTATTTATTTAGTTTTCTTTTTAATAGGAATTTTTAAATAGGAGTAATAATGAACCGTTGGGGTTTACCTATTGCCTTTTTTTTATTTTCATTCTTTAGTATTTTTAAGAATACCAATGTAATATTTATTATTTCTTTCCACTAATTTACCCTTATTTTTTGTATTTTAAATCATTTAACTACTCCACTATCTATTATTAATAAGGTTATTTTAGTAAATGATACTCGTTTTATTATTGAAATCAACACAATTAATCATTATCTTAAAAAGTGTGAAAATCTCATAGAGAACACCTATTGTGAGACGGAGGGAGTAATCAATAATAACAAAATTATCCCATTTTCAGGTGGTATAGTTAGGTTTGCCAAAAAATACCGGAAGACCGTAAGCATTAAATAGCGCACTAATAAGTTAATAACAAAGTTTTCCAATTTTCTCTCCTTATAATTTTAGGTTTGTAACAATAAAAAATGGGCCTTGACCAAGTCAAAATATAAGACACGTGGTGTAGTTAGGTTATAATAAGTCTTTGTAATTCATTCCTCAAACAGTTTACTGTGGCTGAAAGAAGAATCTAAGTCCTCTCATCCATTTAATCAAAGGTACTGCATCACTTTTTTTTACCCTCATGCATGCTATTCTTTTTCAATTTTATTATCTCTACAAATTTAGAAAGCTATGGATAATTGTTTGTGTTATATTAATATAGATACATGTTACTATTTTGCTAGAGAACAAAGCATGGAAAATCAAGTGATTGTGATTGTGGTTAATGAATCTAAAGAAAACAGCAGAAACGAATCCGATCCTGTGACTTTCATGGAAGAAATAGGGAGGACTAAGGTTATTGCCTTGCTCTCGGTGGCATTTTGCGTCCTAATGACAGTGAGCCCTAAGCCAAGTCACTGTCATGTTTCTAACGATTTCATAAGCGAAACATTCATGGTAGGGTTTTGTATGGTAGTACTCGGAGCTTTCGTTTTACTCTTTCAAATATCGATATTATGGATTACGGTAAACCACCCTGTTACCAGAAGCAACTTAAAAATCTTATGCATACTTGTGATAACAACTGCAATATCAGTAATTGAAGTCAGCTTCTTAGATTCCAACACAACTGCTATCATTGTTTTGATCTTATGGTGCATCGTACTCGCAGTCATTGCTATTGTTAGCCGCCAAGAGTTCTATAATTTATCTACTTATCTCAAAAAGCTCAATTGTTTTGATCTTATGGGGCATCGTAATCCCAGGGATTGCGATTCTCAGCTACCAACAGTTCTATAATTTTGTGTTTTTGTTTTGGCACCGCTTGTGCCATTTTTTTAGGGTTTATCTCCAATTTTTTCCCACCATTTATTATTGTACTATTCAAATAAATTTATGGTCCCTTCAATATTTTCCTTAATTATATAATTATTTTTCATTATCACATTCAGGAAGTAACGTTATAACTTGAAAAATAATAATGAAAATAAACTAATTATTTCTATACACAATAAATGAAATTATTTCAATTAAATGAACCTCTTATATAAACAAATAAACATACAATATACCATTACTGTGGAGAGGTACTAAAAATATTAAAAGAATTAATTTTCTTTTTTTTTAATATGCAAAATTGTGTATTATATATCAAGGATACAAAATGGTATCCAAACTATATACATGAGAATGCCTCTACCTAAAATTGAGACCTACAAAAAATCACAAGGGCATTAACCCATTCGTAGTAGTTACATTTAAATGCATTTTTGTGTTTCTTACCTATCCACCACCAAGAAAAAAGTATGACTCGATTAGTAATTGTATCGAGATCCCAAAACTCGTCTCTAAACATTATGTTGTTTCAAGACAACCCGATTACCCAACAAACAATTAGCCACATCCCAACCGCATTCCTAACACTAAGATTTTTCTGCACACAACCATTTGTCCAACTTGAGAAATGATTCATAATATCACCAAAATAAATTTCCTCAACACCTAACCACCTAGACACATACTTCCACACCAAAATAGATTTAGAGCAGTGAAAGAATACATGTTCAGCTTTTTCTTCTTCAAAGAAGCAAAATGAGCAGACCTTAGCATGAGTATTAGTTATGATACCTCTACGCGCGAGATTCTCACGGGTTGGAATTTTGTTGTGCGTAAACCTCCACCCAAATACATTAACTTTAAGGGGTGCCTGTGCTAACCAAACTAATTTGAGAGCTGCCCTCAAATCCTCCTCACAAATCCATCCACAGTCACCTTCATTAACCTGCAGCAAGCGGTACAGGGAGGAAACGGAAAATTGCCTGCTACTGTCATGCAACCAAACAACCTTATCTTGACCTCCTTCACGCACAGCGAAATCATTCAGCACGACCTGGAGAGTAATGAACTGCTGTCTGTGTTCTTCAGGCAGGTTTTGTTGTGACAGGTCCAGTTTCCATCGCCACATGCCGTCTTCTCGGAAGCCATTATCCACGACCCAACTAGCTTTGTTAGCAGCACTGTTCCATAGCTCCGGAAAAGAAGTTGCCAAAGCAGTTGTTCCTGCCTATCGGGACAACTAGAAAGAAACTTTAACTCCATTACCAATATTATAAAATAGCTGACCTGCAAAATGGTTAGTGCCACCAAAGATAGATTTATTAAACAAATCTCTCCACTATAATGATGCGGAGACATGATACTTAGGAAGCTCCCCAAGATGAAAATCGTGCACAGAATTAGGATATTTATAGTTACTAATGCCTCTCCACAAAAACTCATCCGACGACGAGATTTTCCAAATCCCTTTAAAGAGAAAAGCTATTTTGAAGAGCTTTATGTCTTTAACCCCTCGGCCATCGTCTTCTTTGGTTTTACAAACCGTACTCCACCGAACCCAAGATACACCTTTTTTTAACGTCGAACCGTTCCACAAGAATCTCTTTTGAATAGAAGTAAGGATACGTGTAACCCGACTAGGAAGCTTTGTAGAATGACATGTAATTAATTTTCCTTTTGATGCTAAAATATGATTATACAATAATTTAAAAATGTTACTACAGTATTGTTACTTTTAAATTGCCTCTTGTTTATTTTAATCTATATGTTTCAATTCATCATTAACAATTGAGCAAGTTATATCAAATTAAACCTCTGTCGTTAAAAGTAAAAGAAAAATTAATATATATAAACTATATATAATTCAGATACATTATTTCTTCAATGAATTTAAAATGTTAATTTTTTTTATATTAAAAATCAGAGGTAGTATTTGTTATCGTTAAAAAAAATAAAAAGTTACCCATGATCAAATTATTAAAGATGTGTCAATAAAATTTTTAAACTAGATGAATTGAGTTTACATTTTTTTATATTGACAGGGGCATTTATTTTTATTTGAAACCGTTAAAAAACTTAAAATCTTTAAGTGAACAGGTCATAAATCTCATGGTTGTTTTTTTTTATAAGCAAGATATATTAATACGAGAACAAAGGGTTCTCAAACCCACTTACAAAAAGCGAGACAAAGTTCAGCAAAAAGAAAGATTACAAACCAATTATGCCTTAAGATAAATAGAACAAATGAAATTTGCTAAATTCATAAAAGCAATAATTGGAACGTGTAATTTTCCCGATGAAAGACCATCTCCACACCAACGCCTTGATATTCCACACCGCATCTAAGACATTCCTATTATCGTTCCTAAAAATAATACCATTCCTCAAGATCCAGAAATACCAAGAAGTAGCCAACCAAATACAACATTCCTTCCCACTTTTCACCCCATTCCTCTTATAGAACAAACACCACTTCAAGAAACTTTCTTTGATATTTCCAGATCCAAAATCCGCGAAACCAATCCACTCGGCCACCTTCTTCCAAACCAATAAGGAAACACTACAATTCAAAAGAATATGGACCAAAGTTTCATTCACATTTAAACAAAGGAAGCACGCAATATCATTATTCGAGAAAGAACGTCCTCTAATAAGAAGGGAGTCCTTAGAAGGAAGCCAATTGATGAAACACCTCCAATCAAAAGCCTTGATTTTAAAGGGAACAACCATCTTCCAAATTAAACATAAAGCCTCTTCAAAATTATTACAAGGTCCAAAAGAAATGTGAGATTTACTTAAGATATCGAAAACACTACTCACCAAATAGCTTTTCGTCGGGTTAATAATCCAACTGGCCCTGTCCTTGCCTGCAACCGTCGGCTGCGCCTGAAGGAGCGCCAAACGTCTCTCCTGCTACTCGAAACTTGGTGAAAAACTTGCTGCTCGAAAACAAGTAAAAAAATAAGAGACATGAGCATGTGAGATATGCCAAATTCAGGGAAAAACTTGGTGAATGACCTGAATTCTCCCCCATTATCTTATTGAACTTCTTTAATAATAGTGTTAAATTGTGTCTTGACAAAGTCGAGGAATAACTTGAAGGCTTGAAAAGATTCTGACTTGTGATGGAAAAAATATATTCACGTATATTTTGTGAGAGCATCAACAAATGCTATATAATATGAGAATCCTGAGATTTGTGGAGGAGGCACATGGTCCCAAAGATCAGTATGGATCACTTTGAAAGGATCATGATATTAGGAATAATTTATATTTTAATTAATATTCACAAACTTGGTGACCAAGTTTGTTAGAGGGTATTTTAGTATTTTATTGTTGCTTTTGTAGCCCTAGTTTTAGCTTATAAATAGACTAGTGGTAGTGAGTAATTTTGTAATCCTTTTGTAATCCTTTGTAGCCGTCATTCTATTATAATATATTCTTCTCTTTTCATCCATTATTTCACCTTGTACACCAATAAGATTTTTGGTTCTTGATTCTTGTTGAATCTTGAACAAAATCTGATCAGAATCAGAATTTTTGATTCTGTGGGGTTGGGAAACACTATGTTCGGTGAGATTCTGAGTGTACTGTACAAGGTTGAAGATGATGAACAAAAACGGCGGCATGAACACCAAGCTTCCAGTATTTGATGGCAAAAACTGGACTCGTTGGATGATTCAGATGCGTGTACTGTTCGGTGCTCAAGATGTTCTGGATCTTGTCACTGAAGGTTATGTTCCAGTAGCAGCAGATGCGACAGAGGAACAGAAGAACGCGCAGAAGGATACAAGGAAGAAAGATCAGAAGGCATTGTTCTTCATCCATCAGTGTGTGGATACAAATGTATTTGAGAAGATTGCAGATTCAACGACGGAAAAGGTGGCGTGGGACACACTGGTCAGATGTTACGGTGGTGACGCATCAGTGAAAAAGGTGAAGCTTCAGTCTCTACGTAAGCAGTATGAGAATCTCAACATGAAGAACAATGAGAAAGTTTCTGAGTACATCTCCAGAATGATTCTGATCACTAATGAGATGAAGGCGTGTGGAGAAACTCTTTTTGAACAAGTAATCATTAAGAAGGTATTGAGATCCCTTACTTCCCAGTTTGTTTACATTATGGTAGCAATAGAACATTCTAAAGATCTGAGCACCATGAGAATTGAAGAGCTGCAAAGCAGTCTAGAAGCACAAGAGTTGCGTCTGACTGAGAGAACTTCTGAAAGGGAAGTAGAGCAGCAGGCTCTGAAAGCAGTTTCGGATAAGAAGCATCAGAAGCAGTCTTGGTCAGAAGCCAGGAGAAGATCTGATGGTGGTCAGAAGTCAGAAACCTCAACTTCTGATAGGCAAAAGAATGCTCAGAAGGGAAAAGAGAAGTATGACAAGAAGAAGATCCAATGTTACTGTTGCAAGAAGTTTGGTCACTTTGCTAGAGATTGCTGGTCAAACAAGGAAAAGAAGTCAGAAGAAGCAAATATAGCCAGAAGTTCTGATGATGAATCTGTGCTACTGATGGCTTTTGAATCTGATGATACGAATTTGACAGACTAGTGGTATATGGACACTGGCTGCTCAAATCATCTTACTGGAAATAAGAAATGGTTGGTTGATTTTGACTCTGAAAAGAGGACAAAGATCAGATGTGCTTATGTCAAATATCTTAACGCTTAAGGTATGGGAAATGTCAGAGTTATTCTGAACAATGGGAAAACAACATTGATTCAGAAAGTGTGGTATGTACCTGGCATAAAAAGCAATCTGATGAACGCGGGACAATTAATTGAGAAAGGTTTTTCAATTACCATGAAGGACAATCTTCTGAAGTTGTATGACTGTAATCAGAAGCTGATTATGCAGTCAGAACAGGGAAGGAATAGAACATTCAAGGTGAATGTCAGAACTTCTGACTCAGAATGCCTTAGTGCAACAAGTGTTGTGAAGGAAAGTGAGTTGTGGCACAGAAGATTTGGTCATCTGAATTTCAGAAGCTTAGAACATCTGAATTCGAAGAAGCTGGTACATGGAATTCCTACAATTATGAAGCCTGAAAAGTCACACAAAGTGTGCATGGAAGGAAAGCAACCAAGATTGCCATTTGCGTCAGAAGTTGCTCCAAGAGCAAAACATGCCTTGGGAGTAGTGCATTCTGATGTGTGTGGTCCATTTCCAGTAGCATCGATTAGAGGGAACAAATACTTTGTGTCATTTGTTAATGTGTTCACAAGGATGACGTGGGTATCCCTTATTATGTTCAAACACGAGGTGTTTGAGGAATTCAAGAAGTTCCGAATGAAGGTTCAGAATCAGAGTGGTCAGACTCTGAAGATTCTAAGAACCGATGGTGGGGGTGAGTATAACTCCAAAGAGTTTCAGATGTTCTGTGAGGAGAATGGAATTGAGCATGAGGTTACTGCTCCTTACACTCCTCAACACAATGGTCTTGCTGAAAGAAGAAATCGTACTTTGCTTGATATGGTGAGAAGCATGCCGAAGGAGAAGAAGCTTCCTCACAACTTGTGGGGAGAAACTGTTGCCACCGCAACATATGTGCTCAACAAATGTCCAACGAAGAAGCTGAAGGAAATAGTTCCTATTCAGAAGTGGACTGGAGAAAAGCAAAGTGTTAGTCATCTGAAGGTTTTTGGTTCTGTGTGTTACAAACATGTTCCAGAAGCTAGAAGACAGAAGCTGGATGATAGAAGCAAAGTGATGTTACTGGTGGGGTACCACAGTACAGGTGCATGCAAGCTTTATTGTCCAAAAACTAATAAAGTTGAATTCAGCAGAGATGTTGTCGTGAAGGAATCAGAAGTTTGGAATTGGGACAAGTCTCAATTTGATTCTGATGTGAGAACTTCTGAAGGAAGGTCAGAAATAAGAATTTCTAAAACTGATGGTGATTCTAACTCTGAAGGAGACTCAGAAGATGAAGGTGACTCTGATGATCCAGATTTTGATGATGATCCAGATTCTGGTGGTGATTTAGACTCTGGAAATATGCCAGATTCTGAAGATGGTCAAGGTTCTGGAGGAAGTCAACCTTCTGAAGCAAGAGCTTCTGAAGGAGAAACTTCTGAGGATAGAACTTCTGGGGTTCAAGCATCCGAAGAAAGATCTGAACGAGGTCAGATGCCACAGAGAATCAGAAACATTCCGAGAAGATTCGAAGAGTTCGACATGTTGCAAGACACAGAAGTAGATTCTGAAGGAGAGATTATTCAGTGTGCCATATTAGTGGACTCTGAACCTGTGAGTACAGACGAGGCTCTCAAGCAGAAGGTCTGGCTGAAGGCCATGAAAGAAGAACTTGATGCCATAGAGAGAAACAAGACTTGGAAGCTGTCAGAACTTCCAAAGGACAAGAAAGCCATCAACGTCAGATGGGTTTTCAAGCAGAAGCTAAAGCCAGATGGATCAATTGGAAAACATAAAGTGAGGTTAGTAGCAAGAGGATTTCTGCAGAAACCTGGGATGGATTATTCTGAAGTGTTTGCACCTGTAGCAAGACATGAAACAATCAGACTGGTGATTACAATAGCTGCTAACAGGAATTGGCCTCTGATACTTTTAGATGTGAAATCTGCATTTCTGAATGATCGATTAGAAGAAGAAGTTTATGTGTCACAACCTCCTGGATTTGTGAAAAAGAATCAGGAAGGGATGGTGTACAGATTACATAAAGCTTTGTATGGATTGAAGCAAGCGCCCAGAGATTGGAATCAGAAGATTGATTCATTTTTCAAGAAGTAGGGTTTTCAGAAATGTGAGATGGAATACGGGGTTTATGTTCAGCATATTTCTGAAGGCAATATGATTCTGGTGTGTTTGTACGTTGATGACATATTGCTGACCGGAAGTTCTGAACAAGAATTAGCTAAGTTCAAGAAGGTGCTGATGAATGAGTTTGAAATGACTGATCTCGGGAAAATGACATACTTTATAGGGATGAAGTTCAGATATTCAGAGAAAGGTATCATTTTGCATCGGCTGAAGTATGAACGAGAACTTCTGAAGAGATTTAAGCTTTGGAATTGTAAGGCTGCTATCACACCTGCAGATACAAATTAGAAACTGGATTCTGATTCTGATGGTGAGGATGTGGATGCTACAACCTTTAAACAGTTGGTTGGTTCTCTGTGGTATTTGTGTAAACCAGACCTGATATTTGCTATGTAGTTGGAATGGTTAGTAGGTTCATGAGTAAACCCAAGTGGTCCCATTACCAAGCTGCTGTCAGGATTCTGAGATATATCAAGGGAACTCTGAAGTATGGAGTGTTATTCCCTTCTGGAAGAAAGATGGAATCAGAACTTCTGAGTTATTCAGATTCTGATAGGTATGGAGACAGAGTTGATAGAAGAAGTACTTCTGGATACTTGTTCAAGTTTCTGGGAGGTCCTATTTCTTGGTGTTCAAAGAAGCAACATGTTGATGCGCTGTCAACCTGTGAAGCTGAATATATTGCAGGTGCTGTTACTGCATGCCAAGCTGTGTGGATTCTGAACTTGCTGCAGGATCTGAAGATCAAAGTTGACAAACCTCTGAAGCTGATGATTGATAACAAGTCTGCAATCAATCTTACCAGAAACCCAGTGTTGCATGGGAGAAGCAAGCATATTGAGACCAAGTATCACTTTCTGAGAAATCAGGTTCAGAATGGAGTGTTAGAAGTTGTGCACTATAGCACTCAGAAACAATTGGCAGATGTTCTGACGAAGGGTATCAAAACTGATCAATTCCTTCCCTTAAGGGATGGAATTGGAGTTGTTAGTTTTGAGGAAATATAAATTAAGGGATGGTATTAGGAATAATTTATATTTTAATTAATATTCACAAACTTGGTGACCAAGTTTGTTAGAGGGTATTTTAGTATTTTATTGTTGCTTTTGTAGCCCTAGTTTTAGCTTATAAATAGACTAGTGGTAGTGAGTATTTTTGTAATCCTTTGTAGCCGTCATTCTATTATAATATATTCTTCTCTTTTCATCCATCATTTCACCTTGTACACCAATACATGATATGTGGAGGAAGATAATGGTGCATGAATTCTATGTGACTTGTGTAGTAATCTAGTGTTCATAACACATATGTCAGAATAAAATTGGATCTATTTTGTGATAAAAATATATTATTTTAGATAAAATACAAAAAATTGTGCCTGTTGATTAGTTCATGAATCATGAAAATTCAAATCTATGAAGACTCTACGTGTATCCACACTGAGACCAATTTTTACTATCAACCTTTGACTAGTGGAAAAAGATTATCTTTGAGCGTGTAGAATATTAAGAAAAATAAAATATATATCTAAACATATTATTTTGGAATATATTTATAGACTCATATATCTATCATACGTGTTAATTAGAAAAATTATTTTCTATTCCCAACACATTTTTTTTTTAAAAGCAAATAAGTTATATATTATCGATTTGGCAAAAAGAGAAAAGAGGAGTTGTTTGTTATTGAAAGTGGACTACTAATACGCGTACGACAATTTCAATTAGAATTATTTTAGGTTTTTGCTTTCTAAGATGGGTGTGGAGATCGTTGGATTAGATGGATGGAAGGGTGCGTCTTCATTAGTTCCATGTCGGTGCTTGTCAACGATAGTACAACGAAGAACTTCAAGGTGGAGAGAGGTTTATGCCAAGGTGATCCACTCTCACCTTTTTTGTTCGTTCATTCTATGGAAGGTTTAACGACTTTAATGAGCAAGGCTGCGGAACAAGGGAATTTTAGAGGATTTCAGCTCAACGAAGAGGAAATAGTAGACATCTTGCAGTTCGCAGACAACACCATTATTATGGGAGATGGCAGTAGGGATAATTTATGGAGTATAAAAGCAATTTTGAGGGGCTTCAAAATGAAGTTTGGGATGAAAGTAAATTTTTGCAAAAGTAAGTTGTATGGCATTAATGTTGGTGACTGGTTTCTTAATGCAGCTTCTTTCTTTTTGGTGTGCAACATAGACCGTTTGCCGTTCAAATTTCTTGGCGTTATGGTGGGGGACAACCACATGAAATTACTTATGTGGAAGGAGTTACTCAAGAATTTTAGGTGTTGACTTGTTGTTTGGAGAGGGAGGCATATCTCTTTGGTTGGAAGAGTTGTGTTAATTAATTCGGTGTTGAACGCTATTCCAATATACGCGTTATCTTTCTATAAAGCTCCAGTTAAAGTGTTACAAGAGATTTGGCATATTTAAAGTAACTTTTTGTGGCACAGTTGTGAGAATAAACAAACCATTCATTGGGTAAGTTGGAACGCGGTGTGCAAGTCTAAAGATAAAGGTGGTCTCAGAATTAAAGATATTGAAGCTCTTAACAAGACTCTTATTATTAAGTGGAGGTGGAGGATTTTAAAAGAAACGAATGCGGTTCAATGCAACTTACTCAGGCATAGATACAAGAATACAGAAATTAAATTGATCATTGGAGACAAAAATGTGCTGAATAAAGGAGACTCAATTTAGTGGAGGGATTTGATTTTGTCGGACATTAAATTCGACACCGTTAATTCTTCTTTTGCTAGGCTTATTCATTGTATGGAAAAAGATGGTCTTCGGACAACTTTTTTGCATGTCATGTGGTTGGGTAATCAATCCTTGAAGAATGCAAGTCTAGAAGTTATATCTTGGACAGGAAACAATTTGGATTTTTCTTTTGAAGAGTTAGTAGACTACTTCTTGTTCTGTCAGAAGGTAAACAATAAGATCGATAAAAAAATAGTTAATGTGATTTGAATAGCCTCAGTTTGGAGCATTTGGTTGATGCGAAATGTTGTTATTATCAAAAGTCTCGTTTTCAACTTCGATGAATACATGACGACGATCATTCATATGTCTTGGATTTGGATGCGCATAGCTTGTAAATCCTATGTTTCTTGTACTTTTTATGATTGGAACATTTTATCTTTCTGCTTTAGGAAGATTGGGTAACTTGGTTTGTATGTAATTGGTTGGAGTATCCCTTATACTCTTTTTTATTGAATCATTGCTTATTGAAAAAAACATAAATATTTAAAAAAAACGACACATTTTTCCTGTGTTTGGATTAATACATTATTTTAAAAATATTCACCTTCTTTTTTAATTGTACAAAAAATGTATAACCCATGGATTTGCACAAATTCTGGTCTGATACCCATCTGTTGGAATGGGTACTGGTGTGTTACGCCCATTTGTTTCTAAAATGTAATAATAATGAAAAAGAGAAAGACAAAATTATTTAACCATGAAAGTTTATTATTATTAAAAGGAAATCATATTTTTATTTATATTTGGAGCATAAATATAGTTTTTTCATATATACAATTATTTGGATTAACCGTATATTTTCCAGTATGTAAATATTAATTTTGTTTTGACATTTTTTATAAAATATTTATGTGATCAATTAGTTTTATAAATATAAAATAATCACATAGTATTTGTAAATATTGTTTTAATTGTATAAAAAAATAGTAGTAACAAAAATAAATACTTTTTGCTCGTGTTTGGATTCAAACATAATTTTAAATATGTTTACATTTATTGTCTTTAATTGTAAAAAAATTGTAATAATCTGTGTGTTTGCACGAATATTAGTCTGGATACCCGTGCGTTCGTACGGGTAGTGGACATGTCACGTGCATTTGTTTTCAAAATATAATAAGAATGAATAGATAGAAAAACAAAATTGCTCATATATTAGTCAAATCATTACATCAATAATATAAAGCCCACCTTCCATTTTTTCTTAACAAATATTGTATTTTAAATTAAAAATAATCTTAAAATAAAAATATTAATAATAGAAATAATTAAAAAAAATCAATTTTTTCCGTACTTTATTTTCATTAATTGTACAAAAAAATGTAACAAATCGTGCGTTCGTACAGATACTGGTCAAGATACACGTGCGTTCGCACGAATACTAGTCTGTTACGCGTATTTTATTTCTAAAATAAAATAAGAATGAAAAAATAGAAAGACAAAATTATTTAACCAGTAAAGTTTATTATTTTTAAAAGAAAAACATATTTTTATTTATATTTGGCTCATAAACATAGTTTTTCCATATATATAAATATTTGGATCAACGGTATATTTTTCTGTCAATGTTCACCGTATTTGTGAACAATTAATACAGTATAGGGGTAAAAGAGGGGGTAAGAATAGCATAACTATAACTTAATAGATAATTATGTTTGCATCAATTATAAATATAACATTTTTAATAACAATATTTGGATCAACAACTCTGAATTTTTTATGTTTGCAGGGATTACACACAAATTATAACTATTATTGTAATTTTAATTGTATAGTATAAATAATATAAAATAATATTAGCCTCTTATAATATTTTTAAAATTCAATAACATTAATTATATTTTAATATGTAATAGTCTTTGTAAATGTAGTTAATACAATATACATTTTTAAGAAAAAGATCTTGAGATATTTGATTGCAAACATAAAAATAGGATAATGTGAAAATATGATATAAAAATGATAAAGTAATTTTATTTATACGAATAAGATATCATAAATGTGAAATTATATATTTCTATAAATCAATATATTTAACTCTTATAATATAAATAATAATGAAATTTGTATATAAAATATATTGAAGTAGATTTAAATTTAAACAAATGTTAAATTATATCAAATAAATTTTGAAAACTATATAAGTCAGATATTGATTATACAAACAAATAAAAATGTGATTTATTTTAATATTTAAAATAAACACTATTAATATATTTTTTAATAAATTGGAACAAATGGAGTATATTTTTAAATGGAGTATATCTTTAGTGATTTTTGTTATTAATTATACAGATTTTATTAATAACAAATTAATAATTAAATTAACTATTTCTTTTTTTATAAGCAATTAAATTGACTATTTAATAGTTTTAAAGATCAAGATGAATATTTAATTTGTGTTAACCTATAAATTTATTTATTAACTTCACACATATTCAAAAATGTAGCTAATACAAAATGGAAAAAAATATGAGTTGTTCTATAAAGATACTTTTTATAACTATGAATAATTAGAAAATAAATAAAAATAAATGATAAATAAAAATATTAATATTATTTATATATTTTTTCGTATAATTAAATTATATAGAAATAAAAAAAAAACTCTATTTATAGAGACATAAAATATATAATAAATTAAGAATTAAACTGAATATTTTTTATATGCAATTAAATTGACTATTTAATATTTTTAATGATCAATATGAATATTTAATTTGTATTAAATTATAAATTAATTTATTAATATATCAAAATAATATAGCTAACACAAAATGGAAACATATGAGTTTTGTTTGTGTAGAATCAAAGAGTTTAACATTGAATATCAATTTTATTTTATTAGATTTTAATTTTTATTAGTATTATAATAAAAATTTACATAGAAACAGTCACTACAACAAATAACGCTTTTTATGACGAAACTTTCACAACGAACAATATAAAATCGAGGATGTATGTAACGGGAGTGCTTTGTTTTAAAAAAAAAACAATTTGTTACCTATATTCTTTGTAAAGGCGACATAACAATATGCTCAGTGTTTGAGATTCGATTCTCAACTCCTACAGTTTTATGTTTTATATGGAACCAAAAAGGCGCCTTTAATTTTCATAGATTTTACGTCGGATATGTTACCTCGGTTTTTAAGAAAATCGAGATAAATAATCTCTAATTTTTTTTATCTTTTTGGAACCAAAAAGACGCCTTCAATTAGGCATTTGATGGATCAGCATCGACAGAACTAGGGAGGCCGAGAGACAGGTAAGTTGTTCTTTGCTGGCTGTTCTGAATTGGAGTATTTCCTGAACCAGTTAGCAATACACTTGCATTCATGATAGTTGGTTCTACAGTGTAGTTTGCATTTGTGAGGATCTCATGGTTCTGTAAACCTTCAATACATATTGATCTTGGAGAACAATGGAAACTGTTGCTTGACTCTGTCCAACCACATGCGAAACGATTAAATTTTGAATGTTCCGATTTAGTCCATATCCTGGAGCACCTTGTTGCTTATCAGCCATAAAATTCTCACAATTTATCATTACAAGTAGCACTAATAATTTTCATGTCACTTGAACGTAAACATTGAGATTTTTGAGTTGTTGTCTAGTTTTGCACGTTCGTACAGGTCCGGTAGTTGGCTGACATGCTTCTAGAATAAGTGATGGTGCTATTGTATTAGTTTTGGTGAGTGGAGAGAAGGCATTGCGAAAAACACGGGATATGTCTATTGCTACTCAGGAACAAGAGTTGTTTACAACATCTCCAACCATTGCTATTTCTAAAGTTATCTCCAAAGCAGGGTTGGAGATTTCACAACACTACAAAAATTCGGGTAAATTATGTTGTTTTTATTAGGGCGGTTATTTTATACCGCCATAATTTATGTGAAAAGTGGCGGTTTTTTAAAATGCCAAAATATTCTATAGTAAACGGTGGTTTAAACCGCCCTAACTTACATAATTTTTTTTAATTTAATTAACTTTTTTACGGACCCAAGACCCAAAATCCATAGCTGGCGCATATTTTATTTTAATTTTAATTTTTAAATTTTATTTCGACGCTTCTTTTATACTTTCTATTTCACTTCAACGCTCTCCCTTTCATCTCCCCTCTTTCAAATTAACTTTCCCTAATTTCATTTTCCTATTTTTCATTAGTTTTCTATCCAGCCTCAATCTCCAACATCATCCTTCGTCTACTCCAATTCTATACGTTTTCCCTTCTCATTCTTCTTATTCTCCATGGCTAAGCAACTCTCACTGAAAGTTATGATTTCTTAATGGTATCCCGACTGACGTAAATCAATCTCGCATGAGGTGGAGATTTTCATTCTGCTTCAACTCTTACAACTTACAAGGTTTGATTTTTCTCACTCTATTCATATTTCTACTATGGATTAGGGTTTAATATAGGTTACCGAAACAAATGGGTAAATAGGGTTCAAAGTTTCTTTGCTATGAGATTATTATTTGGATCAAGGTTCAATTTCACTTTGTTAGGTTTCAGCTTGAGTATCAAAAAGTGACGAACTGGAAATCACTGGTAATCCTAAGGTCACAGATTCGAGTTGTCTTGGTAAAGTTTTCTATTGAACTATTTTAGTGTTACAATAAAGAGATGGTAACATAGTTTTATTTATTTATTTATTTATAATGGTAATGGGACCTTATAAGTTGGCTCTTCTATTGATTTGCAGGAAATAAACATGGGCTTCTCTCGCCCCATATACAACCACAAACAAAGGTTATTTAAGCTATTATGCTATGTATTTAGTTTATTTTTAGTATTGTTGAGTGTTATAATGTAGTGTATCATTGTCTATCAAAACATATACATTCTTCAACCTAAAAATAACTCACTCAATTTAGGTCAGTAAATAACCTCTATTGCTTCTTTATATAGCCTTGTCAAGGTTATCTAACCTCAATTTCCAGGCACTGTAGATGGTAGAATATCTATGTATAAGACTTACGTATCTCCCTTTTTATTTATAAAGAAGATTCAGTTAGTATGAGGTTATCTTGGTTAATTATTGGTGGTTTGTGTGTTATACTAATATCTTCCATGTTTTCATTAATGGGAGTGAGAAATATTCAAAATTTAGAATATATTGAAACAGTAGTACGAAATATCTGCCATGGCAGAGTTTGGAGGATTCTGTGGGTGGACTTTTTGGGCCTTGTCATGCCATTTTCATTAAAGTGTACTTAATACCAAGAACTGAGTATAGTTTACCACTTTAATCTTCTTAGATTGACACATTCGTGCACCATATGGTACTATAATGAATTCTTCACCCTTCCTAAATAGTTATTAACTAGTAATTAAATTGAAAAAAATAACTTTCATGATGGAATGCAAATTTTACTTCTGTGATGTGTCCAACTATTGCCTCAGGTATTGGTTATAATTTACAACACTTACCTTAGGGCTAGGGGCCTTGGTACCTTGGAAGTTTCAGCTGTGATGTGTCTGTGGGACTTCGTTCGTTGAAGTTTTGCTTTGATGGCCTGGAATTTTGTTTCGCATAACAAGAAGCCTTATAAATCTTCCTTTGGGAGGGTTTCGGTCTGGAAAGAAAATGGAGGTAGAGGAGCTGTTAATGGAGAAGAAGTTACTTCTTTTTTTATTTCAGAGTTCCCGGATAATACTACTGCCAAGGAGTTGTTCGAGGTCTTTAAAGTCTTCGGTGTGATCTCGGAGGTCTTCATCCCGGGGAAGCGAGATATTAGGGGAAGACGCTATGGTTTCGCTAGATTTAGAAAAGTGCATGACGTTCGTATCTTGGCTGCTAAACTTGATGGTATTTTTTTCCATGGGAGAAAGCTACATGCGAATGTTCCAAGATTCCTTCTCACGCATCCTAAGGATTCAGGGGTTTCCAAAGAGTTCGAGTTCAGGAAAAGGTCTCTCGTGAGAGGTCCTGCTAATCTCTGTCGTGGTGCTGAAACTTTTGCCAACGTTGTGAGGAAGGGGAGAATAGAAGAAGTGGAAGTTGGGTTTCGAAGAGTTCCAAGCCCTCCTCATGTCATTAACTTTGATGCTGATTCAATTGACCTCTCCCCCTTCGATAGTGCAATGGTTGGGGAGATCTTTGATATGGGTAATCCTTTCTCTATTCAGAAAGAGTTATACGAAGCTGGCTTTTTCAACATTACAGCCATTCCTCTAGGAGCTAGTCTTTGTCTTCTGAAATCCAAGGGAGAAGGGACCCTTTCCGATTTTTTGTCCCAGGCTAAGGGTTGGGGTGATGATAGATTTCAGAGAATTTACCCTTGGACCCCTAACGTGGTTGATAATGTTAGATTCTCTTGGGTCTCTTGTGTTGGCTTACCTTGTTTCGCATGGAATAGGAGTTGTTTCGACCTCCTGATTAAGAAATATGGTTCCTTTGTTAAAGGTGACTCTGTTACGGAAAATTTGAGTAATTTTGCGGTAGCTAGGTTGCTTATTAAACATAAGGGTGATCTGGTTATTAATGAGAAAGTGGTCGTTGAGTTTAAAGGTCTTAATTTTTCGGTTAGTCTCTCATCAGAGGAGAAGCATCCTTCTTTGAATGATTTTCAGGAGATTAATGGAAGGTATGAAGGTGCTCATCATTGGAAGGTTTCTTCGTCCTCCGATGGTGTAAGTGATTGGTCTTCTGATGATGAAGACGAGTTTGAAGAATCCCTTGTCAAAGGTGACAAAACGGAGGCTGACATGACCGTCCCTTTTGACGTTTCTCCTGGGGTGTTGGGAAGTAGCGAATGCTCTGCTAATTCCTTTGTTGGTGATTCGTTGGAGAAAGTGGTTTCCCATGCAGAAAGGTTTGATGTAAAGTGTGATGGGTCCCTGCCTAAAGATCCTGAGAATTTGAAGGTTAGTCTTAGGGTAGGGCCAGTCTACAGCGCCCCATTTAATGCTGAGGATACGTGTCGTAGGGATAACTTGGTGGAATTGGTTGACTTAGATTCGTCCATAAAGGCGCGTGAGGTTGATTTAGGGGCTGGTGGGACCCACCAAAGGGAGAGAGTTGTTTCTGACCTTTCTTCTCAGTCAGGCCCAATTCTTTCACCTTCTGTTGTTCCTTGTGGGCCTGTGGTTGGGCCGCTTGTTGGACCTAAAGGAAGGAAAAAGAAAAAACCTATTTCTAATTTCTATGACGAAGTCCAAATTCCGTATTGCCCATCTTTCTACTCCACTCTCTTACATTCTTCTTCAGTGGTTCCGCTAGCGAAACATTCTAAGTCTCCTAAGATTAAAGGTAAATCGCGTTTGTCTAAGCTCAACCTTGGTCATCCCGTTCCACCTGATTTGGAGGTTGGAGATCATTCTTGTCTCGTCTCGGATCCTAGCTTGTCCATCGATGAATTTGATATCCTCAGGTGTAATCATAAATGTAAAGATGCCTTATCTGATGTCCATCAAAAGGTTAGGAAGTCGCTTGAAATTCTTGGAATTGAAGCCTTAGGAGCGGGTGATAAGTTTAATGAAGCTGTTAAAGTTTTGGAAGACAGAGATAAAGAGGTTTTGGCAGGTAAAAAGGTTGTAGCTACTGAGTTCTTATGATAATTGTTTCTTATAATGTTCGTGGCTGCTGTATTCCTCTTAAAAGGAAAAGAATTTGTCAAACCTTGAGGAAAGAAGGAGTGGAGATTTGTTTGATTCAAGAGACAAAAGTTAAATTCATGATTGAGTCTCTTGTTAAGAGCTTGTGGGGCAATGATTCTTTCGGTTGGTCAGCTTGTGATGCCCAGGGGTTGTCTGGTGGCCTTCTCACAGTCTGGAATTCAGACTCGTTTTTTCCCATTTCGAGCTTTAGGGGTTCTGGATTTCTTTGCACTAATCTTTCTTGGAAGGGGCTTAATGTTAACGTGATGAATGTTTATTCCGCTTGTGGTGCTGCTGAGAAGAGGAAGTTGTGGGTGGATCTTCTTTCGTTCAAAAATAAGGCTGCACCAGGAAAATGGCTTTTAGGAGGAGATTTTAACGCTACAAGGGCGGTAGAGGAGAGGAAGGGCAGAGGGACATCTTCAGTCAGAAACTGTGCTGATTTTAATTCCTTTTTAGAGGAGTTGGATTTGATTGATCTTCCTTCGGTGGGGAATCATCTCACCTGGTATAATTCTAATGGTACTAGTTGTAGTAAGATTGGCAGATTCCTTGTTAGTGAATCTCTGCTTGTTGTTTGGGGTTTTAAAGTTCAACATATTGGAGTGCGTGATATTTTTTATCATCGTCCCATTTGGCTTAAGTCTAATGCAGTCAACTGGGGACCTAAGCCCTTTAGGTTCTTTAATTGCTGGTTGGATCATAAAGATTTCCTTTCTTTTGCTAAGGAGTGTTGGGTTTCTTCTGAGATACGGGGTTCTCCTTAGTTTGTTCTTAAAGAAAAGTTCAAGGTCCTTAAGGCGCATTTTAAGTGGTGGAATCTTCATGTTTTCGGGTGGAGGGACCTCAAGATTGAGGAATGTGTGGAGAACATCAATGATATAGGACTGATGATGGACTCTTTTGATCTTAAAGTTTCAGATAAGTTGCTTAAGAAAAGGGTGGAGTTACAGGAGCAGTTCTGGAGTTATGTTCGAATAAAATATAGTATGATTTTCCAGAAATCTATGTCTAAGTGGCTAAAGGAGGGAGATGTTAACTCAAGTTTTTTTCATGCTTCCCTAAAGAAAAGGATTAGGGTGAATTCTCTTTTGGCTGTGGGCGTTGATGCGAGCTGCTTGGAAGAGCCGGAACTTATTAAGAAGGCTGCAGTGGAGTTCTTTAAGAAGAAATTCAATAGAGTTGAATCTTTCCGTCCTTCCATGGACTTATCAGCTTTAAACAAGTTGAGTTTGGAAGACAGGAATTCTTTGGAGGGTTCTTTTACGATTGAAGAGATTAGGTCAGCTGTTTTCAATTGCGATGGAAATAAATCACCTGGACCAGATGGAATTTCCTTTCAATTCATCAAAGACAGCTGGGACTTTGTGGGCCATGATATTTCCAATTGTATTCAACAATTTAGCAGGACTGGTGTTCTATCTAAGGCGTTTAACTCCTCTTTTCTTGCCCTGGTTCTGAAGGTGGATAACCCTGTGGAATTTGCGAATTTTAGGCCAATATCTCTTGTTGGTTGTATCTCCAAAATTATTTCTAAGGTTCTTGCTAAAAGGCTTTCCTTGGTTGTTAACAAGTTGGTTTCACCGTCTCAAACGACGTTTATTCCAGAGAAGAGAAGTTGTTTACTTTTTAAAGTAGATTTTAAGCAGGCCTATGATTGCGTGGACTGGGATTTTTTGCTTAATACCCTTGAAGCTATGAACTTTGGTCTGAATTGGATAAGGTGGGTTAAAGGGGCTGTTTGTTCTAGTTTCATCTCGGTCTTGATCAACGGGAGTCCTACGGAAGAATTTCAGGCTACTAGAGGGTTAAAACAGGGGGACCCTTTAGCCTCGTTCTTGTTTGCGCTTGTGGTGGAATCCTTGGCTGCATTGGTGAAGAGAGCCTCGTTGAATAATATTTTTTCAGGATTTAGTATAAGCGAAGCTGACTCTGTAGAGTTACTCCAGTTTGCGGACGATACCATATTGATTTGTGAAGGTAAGCATTCTAATTTGTGGGCTACTAAGGCTATCCTTCGTTACTTTGAAATGGTTTCGGGTCTCAAAATAAATTTTGGGAAAAGTTGTCTTTTTGGCGTTGGTCTCGATAAATCATTTATGCTTGCAGCCGAAAATTTCTTGTATTATAAATCTGGTCTGCTCCCGTTTAAGTTTCTTGGATTAGTCGTCGGAGGAGATCTTAGGAAACTTGTGTTTTTGAAACCTGTTTTATCGTGTCTTAAAGCTAGACTTAACTCGTGGATTGGGAGAAATTTGTCGATTGGAGGAAGAGTCACCCTTATTAATTCCGTCCTCATTAATCTATCGATTCATTATTTATCCTTTTTCAAAGCTCCGTCGAAGATTGTCAAGGAAATGATAGCGATTCAAAGAAGATTTCTTTGGGGAGGTTTCAAAGATAATAAAAGTATAGCTTGGGTCAAGTGGAATCATGTTTGTAAATCTAAGGAAGAGGGGGGACTGGAGATTAAGCATGTTGGTCTTTTCAATAAGGCACTGTTGGTCAAGTGGCTTTGGAAGTTCCTTAATAGTGGAGATTAAATTTGGAGGAAGATCTTGGTTTCTAGATATGGTAATTTATAGGTCAGAATGTTGGAAGGCGAATTTGAAGGTCTTAACAATAAATTTTCCCTGTGGATGAAAGACTTGCTTAAGTTGAAGAATCTGTTAGTTGATAATCCTTTTTCTTCTTTGGTTAGACCTCAGGTTGGTGGAGTAGACTCATTATCTTTCTGGTTTAGTTCTTGGAGTGGTGACTTCTCCCTTAAATCTGTGTTTCCGAATCTTTTTTCTGCTGAACCTAGGAAAGATTGTACTATCTCTGATATGGGGTTTTAGGAAGAAGAAGATTGGAAGTGGAATTTCGACAGGCTGGAAGTTCAGCCTATGGTGGTCGACCATCGCGCGATATGCGTCCTCCGGGATTTAACTCATCAGGTGAGGCTGAAGTGTCAGGATAGAGATTCTTGGGTTTGGTTGCTGGATATTAATAATGGTTTCTCTGTTAGCTCTGTTTATTCTGAATTAAAGAAGAGGATTGAAGGTATGTTGCTGACTGTGGAAAATAAGGCTGCTATCACTAACCTTTGGAACACTCACTTGCTGACGAAGGTTAGTGTCTTTGCTTGGCGTGTGTTATTGAATAGATTGCCAACGCGAGTGAATCTTGCGAGAAGAGGTATCATTTCTTCTCCTCATTTAAAAGTCTGCGTTTTCTGTTTTTTGGAGGATGAGGAGGACACCCATCTTTTCTTTTCATGCAGTAAGGTCTCTAAGGTTTGGGATAGAGTTTTTACTTAGTTTGGTTTTTCTCCCAGTGCTGCAGTTTCACCAACATTACATTTGCTGGATTGGTTTTCTAATTTTGATAAATCTATTAAGGATGGAATGTCGTGTTTCGTTTGGGCGGTAGCTTTATGGTGCATTTGGATTACTAGAAATAATATCCTTTTTAGAGATGAAGTTTGTGATATTGAAACAATTTTCTTCAAGATTGTTTTAAATTCATGGAGATGGTTGGAGATAGGAAGTGCTAAATGTAATCTTTATGAGTGGATGAAAATCCCCTAGACTTTTTGTAGTCTTTCCTTGTTCTCTTTTTAGTTCCTTTTGATCCTTTTGTATTGGGTTGGAGATCCCCTTTATCTCCTATTAATACAATTGCTTATCAAAAAAAAAAAACACTTACCTTTTTTATAAAAAAATATATCAAATATTACTCTTATCTGATATCCCACCATATACAACTTACTGCTTTTTAAAATTTTATTTAACAAAAATAAGATACGAATATCAAGACTGTTCCACAACAAAGATTTCTCTGCTAAGATTTTTGGAAATGACTAGAGTTTGGCTAAAAATTTAATCATTCCATCGTAGAGAATCCATTGTTTTGATATATTGTTATTTATTCTTTTAGATCTCATGGGGAAAGATATGAGAAAATGATAGACTATATTGTTGATCAACACAATATTGATATGGATCCTCAATTATTCAAAAAAGCAAAGGTTATTACAATTTTAGCCATTCTATATAGGGTGACCTGTTCTGTTTTGTATTGGCTTTGTGCATGGATTTGGCAGCTTTGAGGAAATGAGACAACCACAAAATACAAATGTTTTTAAATTTTAGTGGCATGTGAATGGCAAGTATTCTAAGTGGGAATTTCTAATATACTGCAGTAAAAAATATGTATAATAATTCATGACCCACTTGGAGTAAATATATCTACATCTAACTTTGAATTTATAAATTAGGATAGTTTTCACTTTTCAGCTCAAAACCATACAAGTACAACTAGAGAATAGATTACAATATCAGTTTAAGGTTAAATGCCGTTTAGAAAAAGTAATTCGATACAAATCTTCATCATTTTTCCATTCAAATGAAAAGATGACGTCTAAGATAGAAACATGTTGAATGACCTTAGGAACTAGATATATGCATTTTTCGTTTTTATTTTCCCTTCAATCATCATTAGTTATGGCTTTTTCTGTATCAAGAACAACAATATTTTAGGCTTTTGTTTGTCATCCTTTAATCTTATCTCGCTCCATGTTGAAGGACTCGAGGAGTTTGGTTGGCCATAGGACACCATGGTTGAAATACCATGGATTTATAAAGAGAAACAGAAACCAGGTGATAAAAAAAAGTTGCTCCAAAATTACAAGTGAGTTTGTTATATTAAACAACATTAAGCTTAACACACTGTATGAACATATCTAATAGTTTCAGATTTACTTGCAAATTTGTATTGATGATCTATATTATTTAAACAACCAATTTAATGTTGAATTTCATTTTGTGTTGTTTTAGGTCACTTATCTCTTGATTAGAAGTAAATCATGGGGTTTTGTAACACGACGGGAACTATCTTTCTGTATCAACATACACAACACTTTGAGTTATTTACGAGTTTCATAATTTAACTTTTCTCATCTTATTACATTTTAGTGTCTCTTGTGGTCACAGTGTGGTTATGTTGCAAACACAATTACATATGCCTTGGTTTTAGAAGTTGCAATGGAAGGTCAAGGATTTCAACAAATGAACCTATTATTATGGTCTGTGGAAATGGCTTGACTGAGTTTTTTTTCTTTATTATTTTGACATATCTTAGATAAAAACCAAGCTGAGGTAACTTTAAGTTATTAAACTTGACCAAAATTATTGTATTAGTCTATTTGTAATGATGTGCACTTCTACTTGAATATATACTTATTGATTATAATGGATGTTTCTACACTGACAACAATCTGCCTTAACTTAAATTATAATTTGTTGGCACTTGTTATCGTGAAGGAGAATATTAAAGCTTCTTGAGCCACCAAAAGGAATTGTCTGCATCTCTTTTATTCAATTGATGTATGCCATGTAAGGGAAAGTTAGATAAGATTGTCATAGTAAGGTGAGCTTATTATCTTATAATTATTTGGCCAATAATGGAAGCTTAGCATAACGAGTTACATAATCTACTTGATGTAGGTTTTTGAATAGCTTATGAAAGAAACTTAATTAGAAGCGTTGAAGTTTATGTGAACAATTAATGTGGGAGTAGGACATTGAACCTTTGGGCTATTATAGATATAGAAGTTTAAGTGAATAATTTATGTTGAAGTAGTACGTTTAACCTTTGGGTTATGTAACTTTATAATTGCATGCTTCAGTTTTGGAAGGTTAATTATTTTTTTTTTGTAACAATTAACAATTTATGCTTAATTTGGTTAGTTCATAATATATATGAATTCTCGTGCTGAACTTGTTGATAGATTATTTTACTTGTTGACAATCCTAACTTCTATTTTCCTTTTGTCACCCCAAATTTCAGATGTTGAATTTAGACTGGTACAAAATGTTCGTAATAGTAGAGGTGTCATTTTTATTTGATTATTTCCAATACCTAAGCAAGGTTAACAGAACTTAAATAACTATATCTGTTTGAAGCATTGTTGATACTAATAAACAAAACTAACCAGGGAAACCAAGAATTTCATAATAAAAAAGGGTTATCTATAAGGACCATACAGGTTGGAGGCTCTTTCATATTTACATGAATAGGTTTGAATTTTACTTTTTTATCATGCAACAGGAGCGTTTTCTATATAGTGGAAATATGACATGATTGTAAAGTTTTTTTTACTTTGCTTTATACTAGGTTCTCTTAACTTCTTTTGAATAAGTTCTGTCACCACTTCCGTCTCCATTGCTCACGGATGCTCAAATATTAAGGGACCGAGCAAAGAGTCTTTAACAAGAATACAACCTTTTTGGGAGCACTCACGGGCTAAACAAGCACACAACCTTTTTGGGAGCACTCACGGGCTTAACAAGCAAAGAAATGGCTTTGGATATTTTCAATGGCCTGTATTGGATTAGGGTGTTTAAAATAGTTAGGAAGATTGCTCTTAT
Source organism: Lathyrus tuberosus (assembly GCA_022829125.1). Lineage (NCBI taxonomy): Eukaryota > Viridiplantae > Streptophyta > Magnoliopsida > Fabales > Fabaceae > Lathyrus > Lathyrus tuberosus. The sequence continues at coordinate 152,899 of JALAZF010001049.1, forward strand.
AGATTACCTTGAAGATGAAGGAGATTGAAGGTGATCCATTACTTGATGCAAGTGGGCTTAAAAGTTTTAATATGCGTCCTCTAATTGACAAAAGTAAATTTGGTGCTCTTACTTACACAAGTCTCTCTTGCTAGGTGTGAAATGAATTATGTATTTTATAAATTGTGGCATCAAATTACTTGACCCTGTAATTGTGTTATTTCTAACAGTGACAAAATATAGTGATTTACTCTTTATTAGGAGCATAATATATATTAAAAATGGTTTCTTATATATTGTGGTTGACTCATTATATGTAGTAGAATATATATATATATACTCTTTGCTGGAGTTCGTTTTATTTTTTTTAGAAAAGCATTAAAATTAGGCCGGTTATAACCGACATATTTTTATAAATTCTTGAAAAGTTTGCTAGTTGTGGCGGTTCAAACTGTCAATAATTACAAAATATAACCGACGTTATATTCTGGATCTATTATGGCGGTTTGTATGTCGGATACTAGGAAACCGCCGTTTTATACCCAACGGCAGCAAAATATATGGCGTTTTTAAAAAACGTCATTTTCGTAAATTATGACGGTTGAAACCGCCATAATATTATCTTTTTAGCCGCCACAATTAACCCGAATTTTTGTAGTGCAAATTGATTAATGAAGCCTTCGCGGTTGTGGCGCTTGCAAATCAGAAACTTCTCGGACTAAATTCGGGAAAAATAAACTTTGCAGGCATGTTGTTCGCAGGGGTTCCTTGGTTGTGACACAAGGTGAACGGTTGCTAAGAAAATCCCATATCTTTACCGTTTTATCGGTGTATTCGATGGCAAGGAGATTAGGTGCCGACGGAGGTATTGTTCTTAGATGTGGCACTTTCTGTCAACAATAGCTGCACTAGGTTCTCATGATCAGAAGCAATAATTGGCTTAAAGTCCATGACAGTAATATGAGGAAGCCCTCTGTGAGTCGCCTTCATAACATCAGTATTTCTAGCAAATGATTCATCCAAAGGACTAACACAATCTCCGAAAATATCGCGTGCATTATTGTCATACCGCAAATTTTGACCAGGCATTTTAAACTTGCACTTCGCATCATCCTCATAACATAACATTCTCTTCATCGTGCATACTGCCTAAAATATCTGCCAGGATAAACTTGTCGGATTTACAGAAGTGTTTATGGAAGGTTTGTGGTGTTGGATGGTGGAAAGTTCGAGCCAAAACTCTTGCAACAATGTTCTTGCAGATTTGCAAGAGTAAGTGAGGGGGAAAATGGGGAGAGTATTCATCCTAAGTTTTGGGTGAATCTGGTGTGTTTTGGAGTGGAGATTAAGTCTCTATTTATAGGAAAAGTGGAGAGCTTGATGTATGGTCAGATATCCAAATTTGCCAAATTTGCCCTTTTCCAAGTTTTCCCTCGTGCAAGTGAGCTGGCCGGGTCAAAAATTCTTCAAGAGATCTAGTAACTGATCAGGATAGGATTTGGTTTGCTTTTGTGTGCTGATGGGATTGGAGTAGAGTCCAAGTTTCAAGAAAAAGAGGAGCTGCCATGCTTTTGTTGAAAAGTTTCTCTTTCTTCTTGTGAAGTTGTATCCACTTGCATTAATTTGTTTAAAACACATTATTTTAAGTGTGCAGCTTGTGGAAATCGTGGTATTCGCCATATACACATCATGGCAAGTGCCATCACTTCTTCATGGCAGGCGCCATATTCTCATGGCAAGTGCCACCACCATCATGGCAAGCGCCACTATAGTGTAATACCCCGTATTATTTAAATGCTCAATTGGATACTAGATGAGATTAGATGAGTATCTATGTGCTATATCTTTGGTAATTTGGATTAATGGAATCCTCTAAGTACTTTAAGTATTGACATTTCGGATCAATAGAGCAACTAATGAACTCTGAAGAGAATAATTATTTTATTAATGAGACGGATTAATAATTGTTAGTTCAAGAGAGACTTTTATGATAACTCTAATAATTGATCAATTGGTTGAGATGGCAAAATATCAATTGGAGATATTTTACTCTATTGGATTATATTATATAATATAAGTTTATATATATATAATTGTTATAAGAGAAAAGAAAAGAAAAGATAGTAAGAAGAAGAAGAAAGCAAAAAAGAGGAAATGGAGAGAAAGAAGAGAAGAAGCTTAAGGAAGAAGAAGAGAAAGTTGGAACATTGGATCATCATCTTCTTCAAACTCCTCTTCGATTATAAGGTGGGTTCTAGATAGAAACTTAAGTTCTAGTGTTAGAGATGATTTTAGCTTAAGTTAGGGTTTAGGAGAAATTGCTTAAATTGCTAATCGATGAAATTTAACGGTCGAAATTTGTTACAAATTGAGTGGTATAAGCTATATGAGTGTAGAATCATCTGTATTTGATTTTTGTATGTTTGGGTATGTTTTGGATTGGTTTTGAACCCAAGGGAACTCAGCTGCACGCTGCAGAATTTCTGCATTTTCGCAGGTTCGTACTGCGAATCCCCTAACGAAGGGGAAGCGAGCATTCGCTGGCTATTCGCACAACGAAGGTGAGGGCGAACGTTCGCCAGAGGTTCGCAATGCTAACTTTACCTCGTTTTAGTTCTGCCTTGGTTCACTGGGAGCTTCGCAATGCGAATGGGAAAGCGAACATTCGCTGGTACCTCGCAAAGCGAACATGACAACTTTTTCTGTTTTGTTTCCTTCATAACTTTTGATCCATAAATCGGATCGAGACGTTCTTGGTACCGTTGGAAAGTTGGGATGACCCCCTACCCGATAAAAAGTGGAAATATTGGGTATGATGTGGGATAGAGTATTTAGTAGAAAACGAAGGAAAGTAATGTTTTGTGAAATGTTGGAATTGATATCTTTTGGATCATAAGTCCGATTTCGGCGTAGTGATAGCCTATGCAAAGCTGTAAAAAATATCCTACGGGATAAGAGTGAGAAATATTGATTTGATACTCGATTAAATGAATTGGAGGAAACCTACGTATTGTGTTAACTATGTAAATGTGAAAAGTGATGTTTTATGTGATGTGTGATTATGTGTGTTTACTTGTAATATTTGTGATTATACCATGTCTATCAAATTGTAAATTGTGAATGAGAAAATATGAATGTTAAAACGAATTAGGAAGAGTGAGGAAACCTTACCCCAAAACAAATGGCATAGTTTAGATTGTTATAATTCTAGGTTGTGAATAGAATTGTGAGAGAAACTCTGGATGACGAACGCTCGTGCTTGATGTGCCGAGACGTATGTCTGACAATGCTCGTGCGTGCGGGGCCGAGGCGTGTGTCAGATACAATGTCATAGAAAGAGTGAAACACTAGCATGTAACATGTGTGTAAACCTTTGTGGTTTTGTGAAAAGGCAAGAGGCCTTAAGGCATTATGGCCTTGTGATTGTCGAATACAATCATGTTTGTGTGTGTGATCACGTAATCGTAACCAGTTCTTTGAGTTGCAGTCTCATGAGTCTCGAGCTCCTCTGAAACAAGGCATGGTACATGGCAGGTTTGATTCCCGCGTGTAGTATGAATGGAACCTAAGGGTAGAGACTTGTGATGGTTAACATGCCATGTGAAGTGACGGTTCACGGCTAATAGGCCGATGTTCCCGAATCCATTTCGTATGCCAAGTAAATTGCAAGGATCCATGACTCGGGTCGACTTCTAGACATAGAAGAGGACTAGAAAAGGGGATGCCTTGGCACAGTTATCGATTAGTGATATTTTGAGTTGATGAACTCATGACATGTTTCCATATAGTGTGAGATAGTGAGATTGTGAACTCAAGGTCATTTCCCTTCCCCTTGACTTGAGTTAGGATTGATAAAACCTTGTAAAGCCGAGAGGACCTATAAGATAGGGAACTCACTGAGATTTGATGTATCTCACCCCACTATAGTTGCTATATTTAAGGTACTTGCAGGTTTGATTTACAAGTGGAGCTATGCTTGGATGTTTCAAGAGAAGCTTAGTAGAGCTTATTCCGCTGTGTATTTGTTGTATACAATTGAGGATATTGTATATTCTTATATTTTATTTTCTTTGGATAGTTTCCATGACTTGTGCCATGGGTTGTACTTATGTTTTAGAAATGGACAAGTATGTGAACTAGGCCATTAGGCACTTTTGATGGGTCAGTACCAAATAAAATGCTTGTATTGTATTTATTCTTGGTATATATTATACAGGGCATTACAATTTAGTTTGCTTTTGTGTGCTGATGGGATTGGAGCAGAGTCCAAGTTTCAAGAAAAAGAGGAGCTGCCATGCTTTTGTTGAAAAGTTTCTCTTTCTTCATGTCAAGTTGCATCCACTTGCATTAATTTGTTTAAAACACATTATTTTAAGTGTGCGGCTTGTGGAAATCGTGGCAGTCACCATATACACATCATGGCATGTGCCATCACTTCTTCATGGCAGGCGCCATATACACATCATGGCAGACACCATATTCTCATGGCAAGTGCCACCACCATCATGGCAAGCGCCACTATATCATGGCCAGTGCCATCTACAACCTTACCTTTTTCAATTTTTAAACAACATTCACAAATGCTTTGGTGATCAGAAGTGGTAATGCATCATTATGCACTAAGTGTGAAACTTGCATTTCAAGAAAAGACACCAAACTTCAACCAATCGAAACTCCCAGCTCACACCATAGATTGAGGAGTTGTACTAATTTTTGGAAAGCCCTAAAAATCCTTTAAAACTTTTATGTTCACTCCAAATTCTAGATCAAAAGGGATCTTGGTGAAAAATGGAGTTGAAGTCAGCTGGTTTTAAAGGCAAAATGTAGTGAAATTTCACTAAGTCCTTAAGTGTTTTGAACTTTCAAGCCTTATAACTCAAAAACCAAGCCTCAATTGGATAAGGTTCCTCTAATAGGTTTTGAACTTCATGATGAGAGCTTCAATTTGGGCTTTGAGTCACAAAAATTGGATGTGTGGTTTGAAAGTTATGACCTTCCTAATTTTGCACAAGGAGTGAATTCTTCCATACTTAGAAAAATTCTATAACCAAACCTTGCCCTTCTTGTAAGGAACCTTTCAAATGGTGATCTCTCATGATCTAAGTCAAGGATTGAACATGTTAAGATGGGATGTGACTTGAATACTTCATTGTGGCTTGTGGAACTTGTGATGGTTGTATGGAGCCAAATAATGTCTTAGGAGACCTTGAAACATGTGAGAGTCTGGCTTATTGACTCAAAACTAGTTCACAAACATATATTAGATGAAATACATAAGGTATCAAAGGATTATATCCAAACCCAATAAGAAATCGAAGCTCTTATCTTCTCTCTCCTAGGGTTTGTGTTTCTCTCTCTAGAATATACTTGGAATGAAGAGAGATAATGTTCTATTCTGAAAAATTACAAGTTATGAAAAGTTGTTTCTAAAAAGTGAGAAAAGTACTTAAATAGTATTTACAAAGTTGGTTTAGTTCGCCTAGTGAGCACCCTCTTCGCCCAACGAAGACTACTTTTGGGCACTTCAAGTGCCTCAGGAATAGCTAAACCACCCTTGGAAAATATATGAGTTCGTCGTGCGAGCACTTCTTCGCACAGTGAAACTCTTCGCTACAGATTCGCCCAGCGAACATTAGGTCCTTTTTCTACTTCCTATAATCTGGGACGGTTCACTAGGGCTTCGCCAAGACCTCGCACAACGAGCATTCGCTTTCCTCTTGCTGGTGTTTGCACAACAAACATGCTGATTCCACTTCATTTCTTTGGCTTCCTTGTCCAATCATTTGTGTCTTAATCATTGATGTTTTATGCCTAAATCCTGCACAATAACACATTAATCAAAGAATTCAAAGGTATTTGCAAAATAATTGAAGAATCACACAAGAACAAGAAATAAATCTATTAAAACATGAGAATTGAGTTGAAAAATACAAAGAAAGATGGTTCAATTTAAGTCAAAATTTGCACTTAATAAACTCCCCCCAACTAGATTTTTGCTTGTCCTCAAATAAAGTATGCCCCTCATGAAAGCGAGAGAGATTTGCTCAAACAAGAGGATTTGCTCAAGCATAAGATTCAACCAAGAAAGGATTAATGGTTAAAATTCAAACAAGAGATATTTTCTCAAATAAGAGGATTTCGTCAAGCATGAGAATGCGCACAAGCAATGTTCACAACTCAATAGAATCGAACAATGATAAAGAATTTAGTTCTTAAACAAATGTCATCCAATGTTTCAAATAACAACTAAATTCTCATACTTGAATAACTATAACACTCCTTTTCAAAATAAGAATGAAGAAATTAACGCGTGTGCAACCGCGGGGCAATTTCACTCATCTGACAAACATTGCAAATAACAATCCAATTCATACATTCATCTAATTAATAAAAACTAAAATCATGGAAGCAAAAAGATCACAAAGGGCTTTTAAGGTTGTAGCTTGGTCGGGTTCACAACAAAGAGACATTTCTAAAGGTCATTAAGTCAAAGTTGCCAATGGAAAAGAGACATTCACTATACAGGTTATTTACACATCCCAACTTATTTTCACCGACCATTTTCTTTCCTCTATTGCAAACCTTCTCAAACTTACTTTTGCACAATTATTTAATTCCCTATTGTTCTTTTTCAAACAAGCATGCTTTTTCTTTTTCTTTTTCACATTCATATTCATAATTTTCTTTTGTTTTGTTTTTTCAATGTTTGTTTGAAATTTTTCAAAAGTTTGAGTAACCTACCACTTTTCTTTTCACTTTCCCCAACTTGGATTCAACAAAACCTCAAATGAATGCTCCTTGATTTTTATGGCAAAGAAGACAATTTAGAACAATGTTCAAAGGTTCAAGAATATTTTTTAGAATCTCACAAAATTCAATGATGAACTAAACTTTTAAATTATGTACATAAACCAAGTTCATCACTAAAATGAGATCTAAATTGTTTCGGCTCAAAGGAGGTTAACGAATTCTCACTACTCATGAGTAATTTACTTTTGGATATGGTTAATCTCACGAATTCTCACTACTCTTGAACCACACTACTACAAAACGCGCAAACAACAACGCCAGGTTTACAACGGATTCATCTAAAACGTTGTAATAGGTTAAAATTTTCGCGCCCAGTAACTAGCCATACATATAAACAGAAATATAATGACGGTTGTGTTAAAAGACCGTAGTAATTAATATGCTTCGATTCCTTGCAGTTACACTTTTTTCCATTTTTTTAGAGTACATAAAGCGTTTGTCACTTAAGTGCATTATTTATAAAATAAATTGTAAATGACTTTACAATGGTTTTTAAACCAACCGTTGTTATAGAAATTAATTCCATTACTTTAAAAATAAATTGTAAAATAGTTTACAACGGTGAATTAAATGAACCGTTGTAAGAGGTCTTCAATTCCACTACGGTTGTTTTTCCCAACTGTAATTAAAGGTTTTCACTAATAAATTAAAACAAAACTTATTATGTATTATTTCTTCCAAAAGACGCCCTAGTTGAACAAGCGAGCCACCCGAGCCGATAGTGGCGGCGCAAACTTTACCCTCTTCATAGCACAAATCTTCACACCCTCTTCGTTCATTTGATTTTTCAACTTCGAAGTACGGTATTCTTCAATATCTTCATTCCTTTTTTCTTTGTTTATATGCTCAAGTCAGTATTAGTGTAAATGTTTTATATGTTTTAGGTTTAGATTTGCAAATGCATTAAGTTTTTGGTGTGTCATTCACAATATTATATGTGTATAAATTTCAGAAGTTGTTATGGATCGTAATTGGATGAAAGCCGATAGATTATGTCCTGTTTATAAGAAAGGATTTATTAAATTTCTTGAATACACTGATAAACATCTTCCCGAAAATAATGGTATCTTTTATTATCCTTGTGTTCTTTGCGCGAATATCAAAAAGTGCATAAAGGATGAAATATTTCATCACCTTTGTTGTGATGGTATATGTCAAAATTATATAATATGGACGTGGCATGGTGATGTGGAGGAAAGTCGTGCGTCAGAAAGTCAAAGAGTCGAGGAAGATGAATATATGGATGATCAACTAGATGATATGTTCCGCGATATTGGGGAATCTTCTTTTAAGAATGCTTATATTTAAGATACTTTATGTAGTGATAAAGACACCCCTTTATATAAGGGATGCACAGATTTTACACGATTGTCTGCGGTGTTAAAGTTGTTTAATCTGAAGGCAAAAAATGGATGGTCGGATAAAGTTTCACGGAATTACTTGAAATGCTAAAGGAAATGTTACCAAAGGATAACAAATTGCCGGATCGTTGTTATGAGGCCAAGAAGATATTGTGTCCAATGGGTCTGGAGTATATCAAAATACATGCTTGCCCTAATGATTGCATATTATACTGGAAAGAGTATGTAGACTTGTATCAATGTCCGAAATGTGGCGTGTCGCGTTACAAGCTGAAAGCTAACAATGATGATGGCAATGCCTATGACAATGTTAGTAGGAAGCATCCTCCTGCTAAAGTGTTATGGTACGAGGTATTTAAGGTCTAAATTTTAAGTCAATGGCTCGGGATGTAGTTATTCAAGCACATTTCTATATATTGAATAATATACATGAAGCTCAACCTTTCATAGATACTCACAAAGGACTTTTGAGGAAAAAATATCCCCGAATGAGTGACAAGTTGTTGTTGATAGAGCATAACAAGAGATTCATAGAATGGTTTAATAAAAGTGTATCTAATGATCGTAGTGCATCCGATATACTTAAATGGTTGTCCTACGAGCCAAAATTTTGTGTCGTTCCTTGTACCGCATACGACATTGGTCATTATACCTTTTATACAAAATCAAAAGATGATCGTAGTACAATGCAAAATAGTGGGGTTATGGTTGAAGCCGAATCAATGTATTTCTCTTGTTCGAAAGATAAGAATCCTGTATTGGCAACTACCGCGTTTTATGGCGTCATTGATGAGATTTGGGAGATTGATTATGTTATTTTCAAAGTGGATTTATTTAAATGCAAATGGGTTCCCAATAATAGTAATGGTGTACACATTGATGACTTAGGATTCACACGGGTCGACCTTGGCAAGGCATCTTTTATAATCGAACCATTCATCATGGCTTGTCAAGCAAAACAAGTTTTCTATGTTACCGACCCATCGGACATATCAGGGAAATAATCAATCGTTCTCCAAGGAAAATACATTCCTCTTAGTGATGGAAGTCTTGATATTCTGTCCACACCTTCTTACACAACACAAGTCCCTAACTCATATGATGAAGTTGATGGAGATGTCGTGTACACTGTTCGAATTGATCATGAAGAAGGCATATGGGAAAATTAACAAGTATGTAATTTACTCTTTATTGTAATATATTAATTGTATATTTCAGTTTCTAAATATTTTTACTAACAAGTATAATTATTTGAAATCATAGGTCTTTAGAGTCAAGACACCAAGAGACAAGAAACCAAAACACAAAGTTACAATTATGTGATGTTATGTACTGTGTAAACTGTAGGTTGTTTGTTCTGATAAATTGTAAGATATTTGTTACAATTGAATACAATTAACTATGTGATGTTATGTAATGTGTAAACTCTAGGTTGTTTGTCCTGATAAATTGTAAGATATTTGTTACAATTGAATATGATACAATTATGTGATGTTATGTAATGTGTAAACTGCATGTTGTTTACTCTGATATATTGTAAGATATTTGTTACAATTGCATATACAGTTATGTGATATTATGAATATGATACAATTACCATTATTGTGATTACTTTATCACAAATGTTAGTTGTATTTTCTGCTGTGATATGGTGAACAATAATACAGGTAAAAAAAAGGGGATTAATTATAAAATCAATAATCTTTTTCTTAAATCTGCAGAATATGTAACAACGGTTATACACGATAATCGTAATAATAACTTATGCTTTAACAACGGTTGTACTACACAACCGTTATAATATCTCGCGCGCTGTCCAGAAAAAAATAAATTTCAAAACAGCGCAGCTGGGAATTGAACCTTGGCCACTTGATTTATCACAACGGTTGTTTGTATCAACCATTCTGATATGTAGCGCTCTTTCCAGTTTAAAACAATGGTTACTGGTCTGTGATTGTATGTATCATATATACAACGACACTCTACATAACAATTCATGTGCACGCATGAATACATACCTTTCCCAACCGTTGTTAATTAATGGGTTTTCCGTAGTAGTGCCACCTTCTTCATGATGCCATTAAGACCTTCCGAAATCAAGACAAAAAGGAAAGGGGAGAGAGAATCTCCCTGGCGCAGCCCCTTATGCAGAAGGGAAATCTCTCGTCGTGCCGCCATTCACCAAAACTAAACTTGAGCCCTGAAAAACAACTGATTTCATCCAATACCTGCATTTTGGTGAATGACCTGGATTCTGCGCCATTATCTTATTGAACTACTTTAATAATTGTGTTAAATTGTGTCTTGACAAAGTTGAGGAATAACGCTTGAAAAGGATCTAACTTGTGATGAAAAAATATATTCACGTATATTTTGTGAAAGCATCAACAAATTCTATATAATATGAGAATCCTGAGCAACTAAGTGGATGAGGCACATGGTCCAAAAGATCAGTATGGATCACTTTAAAAGGGCCATGATAGGTGGTGGAAGATAATGGTGCAGGAATCCTATGTGACTTGTAGTAATCTAGTGTTCATAACATGCTCTTCATCGTGCATACTGCCTAAAATGTCTGCCAGGATAAACTTGTCGGATTTACAGAAGAATCAGTCAAACGGAAAGTCAACCATGCGTAAAATCAGTGGATGAAAAGTTTCAAATTTTAGCTTGCAGTCAATTATATTAATCTACGTTTCACGTAGTTTAACCTGGCATGCTCGTTTTAATTTTTGCGACTTTTTGACCTCGTTTCGATCAGTATGAGTCTTTTTACCGGTCCCGACTAGTTTCAAAATCGGACAAAATGCTGTATTTTTTCTAGTGGTTTATTCCGCGCTGATAATTTTAGTGCAATCATTTTTTATTTTTGAGAATTTCGATACCCAACTTTTTATTCGTTTTTTATTCATTTATTTGTATTTTAGTTAAATAATCTTTTAATAAATTTAGATTTGCTTGGTTAGTTAGGATTTTAATTAACTTTAATTAATTTTATTTTTAATTTTTTAAGATAAATAATCTCTTAGTTTATTTAAATTTAATTAGAAGCTTAATCTAATTTTTTTAGTTGAGTTTTTTCTTTTTTACCAACACTTTTCTCTTTTTAAAAAATATACCAATAGTATTTTGGTCTTTTTATTATTTTATTTAGAGCATTCGTGGTGGTTAAGTTTGTTAGACGGGTATTTTTCTCTTGCTAAATAATGGATAACCCTAATTGTTTTTGTATATAAATCAGCATGGAACACAAACAGGAGACACGAAGAACCCCAACAACAGACGCATAGAGACTTTACTTTTCATTTTGTTTTTATTTTATTTTTTCTGTTTTAAAATTAGAAAGAGAGGCGCATAGATCGAAGGAGGGGGATTCAAAACAAAAAGAAAGACCTGATTTGTCGGCCATTTCCACCACCAAATTTGTCGGCCAAATCCACTATTCACCTTCTGCAATCGACCATCAAACACACTCTCACACTTCCATCTTCACTCCAAACACACTCACTGTTACCTCCGATTTCCCTCCGTTGCCTCGACTTTTTGTTTGCAAGCTTTTCCGGCTAACCCGTTCTTCTTCTTTTCACCTACGCAACAACCACTTTGTATTACTCTCAGCCAACCTACAACCACTCTTGCGCCGCCACCGGAAACCACCATTTTATCCTCCAACCCACGTACTACTCTGACACCGCGTCTTTGTCATTGAGAAGGGAAGGAACTTGCAGAAAGTACAATCTTCTTTCCTTACCGTGTCGCCGATAGAACACGAGCTCAAGAACTGTGTCGAAGCGGCACATTTTGTTTTCGACAAGCTCGTCACGTTTAGTAGCAACAACAACAGATTGTGAAGCAGTACACCGTGTTTTTTCTCCCGACAATGGAAACTTCATCTTGCTTCACTAATAACTCCTGCAAAACTGCTTTGATTCGCAACATCAGTAGCCAACAACATTGACAGCAGCAACCACACCTTCAACAGCTTTGCACATTTCAGCTTGACTCGATTTGCATCACTCGCACCATCATGCTTACAACAACGACAACAACTCAACAATGTATAAGATATAGTGGTGACGACATTCAAATTTCACTTATGTATTATGTCATCTATTGCTTCAATGAATGACCCTGGTCTGATTTGCGATGTAGTTGTTTCATGCTTTGCTTTATTTTGGTTTCAATACTATAGTGATTTCAATGTTTCATGGTTTTGGTTGATTTTGCGATTCAATGTTTCATGCTCTGCTTCAAAGTATCAGATTTTGTTTGCTTACATTGCATATCCTCTGATTTGGTTTTCTGCGTGAGCTGTTATGTTTTTCTTTTTCGGCTCAAGTTTTGCTTGTTCTGTGTGAGCTCGATGTATGTATGCGATTTGATTTTATCATAACTGCTAGCATTTTAGTTACAGTTACCAATTTACAAATTATGTAAATAGTTAAATTGAGCTGCCGACCAGTTTTACGTTCATTTTGTTGCGTCTTTGCTGACTTTATCTCATATTTTGATCAAAGTTAGTATTCTATAGAATGGGATATGTTCTAATGTTTGTTCACACTACATAGTCAGTTCGTGTTTGACTTCAATGGCGTTGCGTTCTGCTGAGAGTACCTTGTACTGGAGTTATGTAAATGCTGAGAAAAATCATTATATGTTTGTTGCTGTGTTATGCAATTTTGAATTTGATTTCGATGTTGTCAATATTTTTGCTACTGTGATAATGAGTTTGCGTTATGCCGACCTCTTGCACGGTTCAAATGTTGTATATTTCTCTTCAATTACGTATTGTTGTAGCGTACGGTTTTTGTCAGTGACGCGGCCACCTTACCGCAATGATTGTTTTAGGTGCTATTTTCTGATTTCTGTATTTATCCTATGAAGCTGGTTAAGAAAGGGGAAGATATCTTAAATTAACCCTGCACGCAAATATTTTCTTTAACATATGTTAAGAGATCGGGGAACGGGGTCTGGTTATACAAAGGGAAGCTATTAACACCCAGTGTATCTATGGATATCCATAGGGACCTTCTTTTGCATGTATTTCTGTTGACTTAAATGATTTCTTGTGTTTATCCGCTGTGGATTGGGAAAGTTTCTCCTTTGGGAGTGTTGAGAGAATGCTTTTGTTATTTTCGGGTTTTATGTTGTTTTTGGGAAGGTATTGGACCAAAAGTTTTTTATTTGCGTGCTCGCTAAGATTTCAAAATCTTATGCCTACGTATTCTCGTAAAGGGATTTGGGAAATCAGAGCAATCGTAGTTCCTCCTATTCCATGGGAGGAAAATATTTGGTGTCTTGTTTAATGCCTAAGATTGAAGCTATCGGAGTATTTATGTCTTGATCAAAGCCCAAGATTGAAGCTAAAAGGGGGACTGACAGAGAGAATTTGTCATCTCTAAAGGGAGGTATCTCACCTATTTATCACAAAATATTGAGAAATTGATTATAAGGGAAATTAATTTAACTGGGATATGAGAAATCTAGCAATGCCATAATTTCCTTTATAAGAGAGATGTCATGAAGGAAGAAGCTTTAACTCGGTGTAGAGCAATGCCACTTTTTCCTTTATGAATTTTTCATGCTAAGAGAGGGACATTGGCTTGGATGTGAGGCATCCAGAGGCTTGCCAATTTCAACTGTTAGATGAAAGATAAGTTTTAGCCAGGATAAGAGAAGGACTCCAGCTTGGATTTTGAATCAACAAGTGTGCCACTTACAGCAATTATCTGGACAAAGGTTTTGATTGTTTGTTTTGATATGTGATGTATAGAGGAGGATATCTTCTTACAGAGTGGACTCATGGTCTCATCTGAGGAGATGTTGATTTTTATGTGCCTTGATCAAATCCCAAGGTTGAATCGAAAAGGGAAATGAACAAAATCTGTCTTGGAAATTAGATTGAGCAAGGCATGTTTCAATGCTTATAACTTCTTGCTCAAGTTTAATTAATGGGAATTCTTGTACTCTTTGGAAAGCTTGTATATCCTACTTTAACTTTGGTGTTTAACTTTGGTCTTGCATTGTTATGGAACATGGAGAAAAATGACCTCAAAGTTGGGAAAAAATGAAACAGATTCTGTCTCAAAATTTCACTAAGTGTCAAAGTAGACATCTCATGAAACCCTAACTTCATGGCTCAATAACTCAAAATCTATGCACTTTTTGGGAATTCACCCTCAGTGACAAAGTTGTAATATATATTGAGAGCTTTCATTTGAGCTTTGGATGGGATAAAATGGTTGCTTGGATCACAAGTTATGGACTTGCAAAGTTGGGTAAAATTCATCTTTTTAAGTTTCTTAAGATTACCCCTTTTGCAAGTAACCTCACTTTTATTGATTTTTCTTGATGGGTGATGATCCAAACCATAAGTTAACATTGTTTTTTACTGAAAGAAACCATGTTTGTCAAAAAATCTCAAAAGTCAAACTTGGTTTTGGAAATAGTTGACTTTTTATCAGATGAATTTCAAACATTGTGATCCTTTATGAAATCAAACCCTTGGGCTAAATCAAACCTAATGGATGGATTTCATAGGTGTTTTAGAGTGTCTTGAATCATGTCCCAAGGTTTGAGATCATGTTTTGGTCAAAAGTCAAAGATATGGTTGACTTTTTTCCAAAAACCCTAGTTTGTGGTCCAGATGAATTTGAATCTTTATATTGCTCATGAATCAAGTTCTTTGTGTCAATTTAAACTTGTGAGAGGATCAATATAAGATATTGGAGGTCTCCAAAACATTCCATGAGGTCTTGGCTCATGTTTTGCTCCAAAAGTCAACTTAGGGGTGAATTAGGTCAAGAAACCCTAATTCCTTATTTTTTATGAAAGCATCCCCTGAGGTTATTTTGAACTTATGATTGGATCCATGAGGTCCCATTTGAGCTTCTTGAATCATGTTTTGAAGTATTGGCTCATGCCAAGATGAAAATTTCTCTCTGGAGGCCTTGGTCGACCAAAACCCTAATTTGGTGACACTGGTGATCTGTAGGCTTTATCAACTTGAAATGTTGAATCCTTGTGCTTGATTCTTAATATGGGATACCTCTTGATTCCCCGTTAATGTTTGAGAGGCTTGGCAAGTCGAAGATCATGTAAATTTTTATTGATCATTTTCCTGAATGCTTTGAGAGGGCTCAATAACCATAATCCTTGGTTGAGGTGAATGCTCAACAATTTTTTAGAAGACTGATGAGGTATGAAGACACATCCATATTGTGATGATGATTTTCCCAATGACGCGAAATCTTGTGGTCAAAATTTAGGGTATGATAAACTGCTTTAATAATAGTGTTAAATTGTGTCTTGACAAAGTTGAGGAATAATGCTTGAAAAGGTTCTGACTTGTGATGAAAAAAATATCTTCACATATATTTTATGAAAGCATCAACAAATGTTATATAATATGAGAATCCTGAGCAGCTTGGTGGATGAGGCACATGGTCCCGTAGATCAGTATGGATCATTATAAAAGGATCATGATAATTGGTGAAAGATAATGGTGCATGAATCCTATATGACTTCTAGTAATCTAGTGTTCATAAAACATATGGCAGAATGAAATTGGATATATTTTGTGATAAAAATAAATCATTTTAGATAAGATACAAAAAATCTACCTTTTGATCTATTCATGAATCAGGAAAATTTAAATTTATGAAGACTCTATGTGTATCCACACTAAAACCAGTTTTTACTATCAACCTTTGATTAGTGAAAGAAGAATATTAAGAAAAATAAAATCTATATATAAACATATTATTTTAGAATTTATTTATAGACTTATAATTCTCTCATACGTGTTAATTAGAAAAACTGTTTTCTATTCCGCACACATTAATTTCATAAAACATAACATATATGTTAATAATTAGAACTATTTTCTATTCCCAACACATTAATATATCATAATGCATAATAATCATTATATCTAATAATGCCATATTATATCAGAAACCATTATTTTTTAAGAATCGAAGAATCACAATTAAAAATGAGGAGTTTGATATATATATATATATATATATATATATATATATATATATATATAATAAAGTTAAGAAGGAAAAAATAGGTTTAAATGTACTTTTGTTCCCTGTAAGTTACTTAGTTAGAGTTTACTCCATGTAATTTTATTTTTGTCTAAGTCTCCATATCTCTCTTTTTTTTGCGTGCGTTTTAATCTCTAAAGTCAAAATCCGCAAAAAAAAAATTGAAGGAAAATCCATAGGAAATTTGCGGATTTTGCCTTTAGAACTAAACCACGCGCAAAAGTAAGATATAGAAACTCAGATAAAAAAAAATACATAGACTAAACTCAAAAACTCTCTAACTTACATGAACCAACCGACTATTTAAGGCAAAAAAATACATATATTTATTTTTTAAATTAATTGTTTTCATAAATAAAATATTATATCTAATTGATAATTTAACTAAGAGTAATGTTATATAGCGTGAAATAAATATACGACTATTAATGTTCTAGAATAGAATTTTAAATTTATTTATTTAGTTTTCTTTTTAATAGGAATTTTTAAATAGGAGTAATAATGAACCGTTGGGGTTTACCTATTGCCTTTTTTTTATTTTCATTCTTTAGTATTTTTAAGAATACCAATGTAATATTTATTATTTCTTTCCACTAATTTACCCTTATTTATTGTATTTTAAATCATTTAACTACTCCACTATCTATTATTAATAAGGTTATTTTAGTAAATGATACTCGTTTTATTATTGAAATCAACACAATTAATCATTATCTTAAAAAGTGTGAAAATCTCATAGAAGACACCTATTGTGAGACGGAGGGAGTAATCAATAATAACAAAATTATCCCATCTTCAGGTGGTATAGTTAGGTTTGCCAAAAAATACCGGAAGACCGTAAGCATTAAATAGCGCACTAATAAGTTAATAACAAAGTTTTCCAATTTTCTCCCCTTATAATTTTAGGTTTGTAACAATAAAAAATGGGCCTTGACCAAGTCAAAATATAAGACACGTGGTGTAGTTAGGTTATAATAAGTCTTTGTAATTCATTCCTCAAACAGTTTACTGTGGCTGAAAGAAGAATCTAAGTCCTCTCATCCATTTAATCAAAGGTACTGCATCACTTTTTTTTACCCTCATGCATGCTATTCTTTTTCAATTTTATTATCTCTACAAATTTAGAAAGCTATGGATAATTGTTTGTGTTATATTAATATAGATACATGTTACTATTTTGCTAGAGAACAAAGCATGGAAAATCAAGTGATTGTGATTGTGGTTAATGAATCTAAAGAAAACAGCAGAAACGAATCCGATCCTGTGACTTTCATGGAAGAAATAGGGAGGACTAAGGTTATTGCCTTGCTCTCGGTGGTATTTTGTGTCCTAATGACAGTGAGCCCTAAGCCAAGTCACTGTCATGTTTCTAATGATTTCATAAGCGAAACATTCATGGTAGGGTTTTGTATGGTAGTACTCGGAGCTTTCGTTTTACTCTTTCAAATATCGATATTATGGATTACGGTAAACCACCCTGTTACCAGAAGCAACTTAAAAATCTTATGCATACTTGTGATAACAACTGCAATATCAGTAATTGAAGTCAGCTTCTTAGATTCCAACACAACTGCTATCATTGTTTTGATCTTATGGTGCATCGTACTCGCAGTCATTGCTATTGTTAGCCGCCAAGAGTTCTATAATTTATCTACTTATCTCAAAAAGCTCAATTGTTTTGATCTTATGGGGCATCGTAATCCCAGAGATTGCGATTCTCAGCTACCAACAGTTCTATAATTTTGTGTTTTTGTTTTGGCACCGCTTGTGCCATTTTTTAGGGTTTATCTCCAATTTTTTTTATTTTACTATCTGAAATAAATTTATCGTCTCCTCAATATTTTCCTTAATTATATAATTATTTGTCATTATCACATTCAGGAAGTGACCGTATGACTTTAAAAATAATATTGAAAATAAACTAATTATTTCTGTACACAATAAATGAAATTATTTCAATTAAATGAACCTCTTATTTTAAAAAATAAACATAGAATCAGCATGATAAATTAAAAATAATATTTTAAATAACAACTCAAAGTATACCATTACTGTGGAGAGGTAATAAAAATATTAAAAGAATTAATTTTCCTTTTGATGCTCAAATATGATTATACAATGATTTTAAAATGTTACTATAATATTGTTAATTTTAAATTGCCTCTATTTTATTTTAATCTATATGTTTTCAATTCATCGTTAACAATTGAACAAATTAGGAAGTGAATTGGTTTTTGAAGATTTTTTGGATTTAGATTCGGGGTGCTTTCAAGATAGTTTCTCGAGATGGTTTATTTTTTGCAAATCTCGGAAGGTGAAACCGGGAAAAGCGGGTGTAATTGGGTTGGGGGCTTGGTGGAATATTTGGTCTCTCAAAAATGGTATTATTTTCGAGAATCAAATGTGGAATGTGCTTGACACGGTTTGGAATATCAAGATTTTATCTTGGAAGTGGTCTTTTATAGGCGATATTGTTAAAACCAATTGTAATTTTTACGAGTTTTGTAAAAACCCGTTGTACTACTTAGCGTAGGTTCAATTGATTTTCAATATCCTTTTGTCGAGAGTTTCTCTTTCGTTCTCTTTTGTATCAGGTTTGAGAACCCTTAGTTCTCGTTCTTAATGAATTAAGTTGCTTACAAAAAAAATCAATTATATCAAATTAAACCTCTGTCGTTATAAGTAAAAGAAAAATTATATATCATGGTTAAAGATTATATTTGTGAGATTCAACTTAGTAGAGTATGTTTTTTTAACCTATTCTAAATTATAGTATTTAAATTGAATTTAATAATTAACTTAGTATATTATTTAATTAACCATTCGAATAAATCTAATTTAAAACTTATGATTTGGAATAAGTTTTTTTTTTTTTAATAAGCAAGGATTATATTAATAAGAGAACTAAGGGTTCTCAACCTTCTTACAAAAACGCGAGAACAAAGCTCGGAAAAGAAAATTACTCTCCAATTGAAACTTAAGATAAATACAACAAAGGGAATTTGCTAAATTCATAGAAGTTATAATTGGGTCGAGTAATCTTTCCGATGAAAGATCATCTCCAAACTAAAGCTTTAATGCTCCAAACCATATCCAATACGTTCCAAGTATCATTCCTAAAAATAATAGCATTTCTCTTCAACCAAATAAACCAAATCGTAGCTAGCCAAACACAACCCTCCTTCCCTCTCTTCATTCTCCTCCATTTACCAAATCTACTCCAATGCAAAAAACTCTCTTTTAAAGTAATATCCTCTACAACATTTAAGCCGATCCAATCCGCCACCTCCTTCCACACCAACTTAGAATAAGTTGAATATATATATATATATATATATATATATATATATATATATATATATATATATATATATATATATATATATATATATATATTCCAAAAAGGATCCTCTCTATTGAAAAATCCAAACTACAGACCCATCAACCAAAACACAAATTTCACCCCACTTTTCTCCTATTTGTGATTTGAGATAGGATAAATCCTATGAAAAGTTAATCTAAGTGGAACATTAAGTTAAGGTGGTTAATTGAATTAATTGTTATAGATTTTTGTTTTGGCTTCTCTCGATTTTGAGATCTGAGGGAGTAGTGGACGATGAAATCAAAAAGCGAGTATAGATTCGTAGAAACACTTGGAATCATAAGTTAAACGTGTTTTCAATACAGTAGTCTAAGGAATTTGTTGTTCTTGTTGTTCTTGATCATATTCTTGTTGTTTTTGTTCTTGTTGTTCTTGATCTTGTTCTTGTTCTTGTTCTTATTCTTATTGTTCTTGTTTTTGTTTTTGTTGTTCTTGATCTTGTTCTTGTTCTTGTTCTTGTTATTCTTTTTTTCTTTTTGATAAGCAATTGTATTAAAAGGAGAAATAGGGATTCTCCAACCCAATACAAAGGATCAAAAGAAGGCAAAAACGCCACGGGAAAGGAAAATTACAGGAAATCGGAAGGACATTTAGTCCTATCATACAAACTACACTTAACTCTACCAATCTCTAACCATCTCCAAGATAAAATCTGGATACGATAGAAAAGAACTTCTATGTCACAAACCTCATCACAAAAAATAATATTGTTTCTTAAAGACCAAATAATATACCACACAAAATTAGTCGTTCCTTCCTTAGAAGAAGCACTGAACAGCATGCTCCACGCCTTAACATGAGAAAGAGTAGTTTCGGCAAGAATCGGCAAAACACCCAGCCAAGAATAAATCTTATTCAACAGGTGCTTAATCTTAGGACAAGACAAAAAGAGGTGGGAAACATCTTCGTCTTCCATAAAGAAAAATACGCAAACTCTGTCATGAACAGAAGTAATCATCCCTCTTGCAGCCAAGTTATTACGGGTCGGCAATTTATTAAGCATCAATCTCCAAACAAAAGCTTTAATTTTCATTGGAATTAAGGATCTCCACATCTCATGGAAAACCTCAAGAACCTCATATGGAATGTCTAAACCTCTCATAACCAAGCAGCTCAAACTGTAATAAGCATTGACAGAAAAAATGGAGCTGTTATCCGTCTTCCACGACCAGAAATCATCCTCCAACTTCTTTATCATAACCGTAGTGACAATCGCAACTAACGCCTGAACGGCTCTGCCTTCAATTACGATATTATCCGACCAAAGGGAAGTTAGATTCCACTGCCAACTGTCATTGATCCAATATCCCAAATTTGCTATGTGACAATGTTGAAGGTGAGAGGCTTCAAACAGAACCGGAAAAACCGATTTTAATTCGAAATCGCCACACCATTGATGCTGCCAGAAGAGAATAGTGTCACCTCTCCCGACGGTAGGGTACACGCAATCGGAAAACTGAGTAGAAGGATTGATGGCTTTTAAGGAAAGCACATCCCTCATCCTAAGAGAAAATTTAGCAGAATTAAATTCAGCCTCAGCACATAAAACAAGGTTGTGAAGGCTACCATACCTGCTGCACAATAATTTCCTCCAAATCTCGTTCCTTCCGTTGAGAAATTTCCAAAGCCATTTTGCGACTAACGCCTTGTTAAACAGCCCTACATGTTTAATCCCTAAACCACCTTCCTCTCGTGTCTTACAAACGGAAGCCCAATTCACCCATGCCGTTTTCTTCTTGTCCACCGAACCCGACCATAAAAACTGACGCTGAATCGAAATGATTTTTTTTACAATTATGGAAGGCGCCTTATAGAAAGAGAGGCTATGAATAGGCATACTAGACAAAACGGAGTTAATCAGGGTAATTCTGCCTCCTAACGAGAGGTTCCTACCAACCCACGAGGAAAGTCTTGACTTGAGCGAAGAAATAACCAGGTTCCAAAACGAAGCCCTTCGGTGATTTCCTCCAACAACAATTCCCAGGAATTTAAAATGCAAATTACCTGCCTTGCAGAAAAGGAAAGATGCGGCTGCGTTGAGGAAAGAATGATGAAGGACAACTCCATACAGACAGCTTTTGAAGAAATTTATCTGCAGACCCGAAATCATCTCGAACCCACGGAGGATAGACTTTAGGGCCCAAAGGTTATGGAACTCACCATCACAAATCATTAAGGTGTCGTCGGAAAACTGGAGAAGCTTTATAGTATCCTCTCCATTAAAACGAAAACCAGTCAGAAGATTCCTTTCTGTAGCTCTTCTAACCAACAGAGCAAGACCTTCGGCCACGATAGAGAAGAGTAACGGGGCTAATGGATCCCCCTGTTTCAGCCCCCTAGTTACCTTAAAGTCCTTAGAAGGACTCCCATTTATAAGGACTGAGATGTAACTAGCACAGGCAGTACCTTTGATCCACATAATCCATTTAGGCCCGAAGTTCATAGCTTCCAAAATGGAAATCATGAAATCCCAATCAACGCAATCATAGGCTTGCGCAAAATCAACCTTGAACACTGTTGAAGCTAGAATAGCAGTAAACAAAAATATATAAGTAGCCCAGTTTTGTCGTCTCCACAGGGATCAGTGCGAGGGAAAGAATTGCCATTCAACGGTTTCTATATTTCTAAGCTCATGGGTTTGGATTAAAATGGTTTAAAAGGAAATGCGAAAAAGTAAAAGTATTAACATAAAAAGAATACGTTTTTCAAATAGAAGGAAACTATCAAGCATTGTATATAATCGACCTCTCACAAATGTAAACTTATCGACCAAGTATGCTCAACATACAATACTCATCAAAATCAACACGTATCGCTCACAACAAGTTTCTCTCAAACACATGGTTGAGATATCAACCGCATCTCTCGTCGTCACTCTCGCGCACGACTCAGACACACGGAAGCATTAAGTTCCGATACTCAAGTGAATATTAAGCCTAAAACTATCTCTAGCCTTTAGTCCTAATAGATTTCCTTCCCTAATCAAAAGAGTTATTTGTGATGTTTATTTCTAACACAACACAAATTCAATACAAATGCAAAAAGATCAAGGAAAGCACAATAATGATTTGTAAAGCATATTAAATACACCATGGAGACAAAAATAAAAATGATTAATATGCATTCAACTAATTCGCCAAACATATGTGAACAAAGTTCTTCATCACTATTATCACGCATCCTCGCAATACCGTTCGTTACGCGTTATCACGGCTTTTACCGTGTTAATCCTACTCATGCTACTTAATCAACACAATAAAAAATAGGTGATGCAAATGAATATCAACTCACAAACCATGTCAAAAGCTTGCTCATCGATAGATGAAAATCAAAGATTTAAGATTTGATAAGGTTTTGTCAATACCACAAATACCAAATCAAAGATAACATCAATAATAATTCAAAAACTAATTCACAATACATAGATGAGTTGAAATACATACATGATTCAAAGTCTATACATATACAAAACTCCACAAAAGAGAATCAAAGAGAAGAAAATAGAGAACAACCCAAAAATCACCCGGTTTACCAAAAATCTACCGGTTAATCGGCTCCGATTGATGAAGGATTCAACCCCGGATCATCCTTTTGACAGCTCCAATGTGTTTTCTAGCCTAATTCCACTCAAAAAATGCTATTGGATGGTATGGAACTCTCAAAAATCCAACCATAACCTAAAAAATGAGTTTTTGGGGCTTTAATGGAGTTTCTGATCGTCAAAAATCGCCTGGCGGAAATCTGGCATCGCCCGGCGGCGAATGGCCTTCATTCTGTAAGTTTTTCACAATTCTGGAGTGTCCGGACCGCCCCTGCACCGCCCGGCGGCGCAGAGGCGCAGCGCACCAGTCTGCAGAATTTTTCTGCACTGTTTTATTCGTAACTTTTGAACCGTAACTCCGTTTGACGCACGGTTTGAAGCGCTGGAAAGCTTATTCAATGCTCTATACAACAATGGCAAGACATCCTTGATTGGATACCTGCAAAAATGAGAGAAAATCAATTAAACTCATTGATATTTACACGATACGCAATATATACACTAAAACGTAAAGTAAACGTATTTACAAACAAAGCGGGTTTTATTCGCACGATATTTACCATAAAGCATTGATAAGTGCAACAAAACATATATACAAAAATAGATACAATTTGCACTTATCAAACACCAGGCATTTTCTCTTCTCACGTTTCGCAAAGTCAAGAACTTCGTTAGCAACAAGGACGTCATCAAGAAGATTTCTGCCAGGAATGAAAGCGGTTTGCGACGGCGAAATAAGTTTATAAATGACAGAGGAAAGTCTCCTGGCTAGCATCTTGGAAACCACCTTCGAAACACAACCCACTAAGCTTATAGGTCTAAAGTCGGAAAATTGTTGAGGATTATCCACCTTAGGAACCAAAGCCAAGAAAGATGAGGAGAAAGCTTTTGGAAGGTATCCAGTAGAGAAAAAGTGGATAACACATTTGGAAAAATCAGTCCCTATAGTATCCCAAGCAGCCTTGATGAAATTGAAAGAAAACCCGTCCGAGCCTGGAGACTTGTCCCCATCGCAAGCAAACACAGACTCACGAATATCTTCATACGAGAAAGCTGAATCCAAGGTTTCCCTATCCATAGTATTTAACTTCACAACACCATTAAGATCCATGAGAGGTCTTTTTGCAGCAGACTTTTTGAATTTAGCATGGAAGAAATCAAAAGCAGCATCCTTGATAAGCTGGGGATCCTCAACTAAATCTCCGCTAGACCCAATAGCAGAGATCGAATTCAGCCTAGTCCTAGATTTAAGGCTAGCATGAAAGTATTTAGAATTTACATCACCATCTCTTGCCCATTTAGACCGAGATTTTTGGAAAATCATACTTTCTTTGATACGAAGACTACTCCAAATTTGTTCCTGAATTTCCAACCTTTTCTTGAACAAGTCAGAAGACTCAGGAAAATTGGAAGAAACCAAATCCAATTCCAACGCGTTGATGTTCTCCACGCAATCCTCCAATCTAAGGTCAATCCAACCAAACACATGATGGTTCCACCACCTCAACCTGTTCTTTAAAAACTTAAACTTTTCCTTTAACACAAAGGATGGTGAACCATTCAAATCGACCGAGTTCCACTGATTTCTAACAAAATCCAGAAAATCCTTATGCTCAAGCTAGGCATTGAAAATTCTGAAAGGTTTCGGACCCGAGTTACCAGAATTGGATTTAATCCAAATAGGACGGTGATCGGACACGTCACGATTCCCAACCAGCTGAACTTTGAGCTGACAGGCTTCAATTAGGGACTCATCCACCAGAATTCTATCAATTTTACTACAACTCTTCCCATTTGAATTAAACCAGGAGAAACGATTACCCACGAAAGGGAGGTCAACCAGGTCCAACTCATTAAGAAACAAACTAAAATCCGAGCAATCCTGATAGCTGTAAGTTCCTTGACCCTTCCTTTCCCCTCTAGATTTGACTGAATTAAAGTCACCCCCCGACCAGTCAAAACCCATCCTGGCAAGAATTCTTAAAGGCCAAGATATCTGACCAAAGAGATCTCTTCTCCCTCATCCCACAAGGCTAATAGACATTCAAAATGAAAAGATTCGCACCTTTCCAAATAAGATTACAACACAGGAAACCTTTACCTCTAAAGCTAGAAATATGGATAAAAATACCCGTCTTCCATATAGTAAGAATATCACCCGAAAGTCCTTCTGAATCAATAGCCGACCAACCACAATCTTGATTACCCCACCGGCCCATGACAATCCTATCATTCATTTTCTTAATTTTTGTTTCTTGAATAAGACACAAATCCGCTCCACCTCTTAGAAAAGTTTGGCAGATTCTTCTTCTTTTCAAAGAGGTGTTGCAGCCTCGGACATTATAGGTCACCAGAATCATGATTTCTTATTTCCAACATCCTTCAAACCAGCTGAAACCTTCTTATCTCTGTCCTCCAACAATTTGATAATTCCTTCAAAAGCTTCTTCATCTTCATCTGCTTCTATACCCAGAATCTTCATGGAATCCCACACTCTCTGAGGGACAAGATCCAAATTCTTAATACATCTGGCGTTGCTTCTAACGACATCCGATTCGTCCACTGAAGGACACATTGACAATTCCTGAAGCTTAGACGTTCCACCCTTATCTATCTTCGCAGGAAGCTTGGATAGTTTCGAAGACTTCTTGTTTGAGGCTTGCTTCACCCTTTTAGGCATAACAGCAGAAGAGTTAAGCAAACTAGCGAAACAAGACGGAGAAAAGGGGATTTGGAATTCCTCATAAATCTCAGAGAATAATTTTTTCTTTTTAGCAATTGGCCCATTACGAGGCCCAATTTCCACAGCTTGAGAATTCGAAATTGGGTCCGAGTCCAGAGTGGTCTCAGAAATAAAATGGTCCAATCCACAAGAAGAATTTATGTCCAAAGTGGGTGCCACGTCACCCCCAATTGAATGCAATCCATTTGGTTGAGAATGAACTTTTCCAAGAGTAACAGACTTAACCAAACCAGGTTTAACTTGAGCGAGTGAAGACCTATTGGGGGAAAGCAACTCCTTGGGGCGATCAATCGAAAAAGTTCCTTCCTTAAAAGTGTTAGAAACATAGTCAACCTCTGACCCCCTGAGGTTGGAAACTGGGTCAAGCAAAGTATCACTCAATAAAGGATTTTCACATCCGGCACTACTTCCCACCTCTTCATGTGATACAGAACAAACCTTTTTGCCTATCACATCCCTGACGTCCATTTTTCCTTTTGACGGAATAGTCTCATCTTCTTCATTTGTATGCCACGTGCTACAGTCACCAGACGATATCGAATCATCACTTCCAAACTAATCAATAGTAGAATCACGAGGAGGATAAACTTCCGGGTCTTCAATGACAAATACATTGAATTCAAGCCCATTAATCTCAACCAAAACCTCCTCTTTAATGACTTCTAACCTATCTACAATTATCAAGAACCTCGCCATATCGAATCTAAGGAAGTTAGCCGTATCCTCGCCACATTTAATAAAGGTTCCAATGTTCTCCACTAACTTCCCAAACACACCATCACTCCAGACGTGACAAGGGAGTCCCAAACACCTTACCCAAGTAAACCTGGATTTATCCACAAACGCAGGGGACCAAGGTTTGAGGGATGAAAACCGTTCGTCGGACCAGGTCCTAGCAAAATTGATAAAATCAAGGATATCTTCTTCATTGCTTGATTCTAATAAACAAGATCTTGCCCCTAATGGTGTAGCCTTAACTTCAAAAAACCCAGCTTCAAATAGATCTTTTTGAATCTGAAAAGGATTCCCTAGCTTGTGCAACTCTCCGACAACATCCTTGGCGAACCTATCAGAATCAGGGGTTTCAATCTTCAATCTCCTAGGAACAAAAGAGTGTGGCCTATCCTTTTCGAACACAATTTCGTTTGCACCTGTTCTCAAGGCCTCATCGTAAGAAGAAATATTGTTATTACGGCTATAGAAACCTCTCTTAAGGGTGTTCACCCTCCTTCTATTGTCAACAACAAAGCCACCATTTCGATTAATAGGATCAAGCTCAAACCTTGGAACATTAGCGAACAGTTTTTTCCCTTGAATATAAATACTATCTAGTTTTACCGCTAGAATGCGAGCGTCGTGCACCTTCCTGAATCTCGCAAATCCATATCTCCGTCCATGTTTATCCCTCTTAGCCAGAATGTAAACTTCCGAAATAACACTGTAAACCTGGAAGACGTCAAAAAGATCTCTCGCTGACGACTTGTCCGGAAATTCCGTTATGAAGAAGGATGTTAAAGCTTCACCCTGAGCCGCTCCCTTTCCACCGTTTTCTTTCCAAAACGAACTTCCAGACTGGGGAGATTTCTTTTTCTTGCTAGTTACCCTCTTCCAATCCATTCTTAAACAAAGAAACTTTAAACGCAAGCTCAACTAAACAATAGAAGAAGTCCAAATGCCAAGGTCCCTATACCTAAGTATAGGAGTTTAATCCGAAGACAACAACACGCCTACATTATCAAGAATCACTTGCAAAAGTCTTAGTAGGTTACTGCATGAAGAAAAGGAGAAGAATGGTTAGAGAGAAGGAAGAGCTTCTTATTGTTGTTCTTATTGTTGTTGTTGTCGTTGTTATTGTTCTTCTTATTGTGTATGTTATTGTATTAAAAAGTTTAATATTCTATATTGTGCTTGAAGTTCTTATATATGGTCGCCCAAAGCATGTGGCAAAAAATAAAAAATTAGGTTGACTGACTTTTCACCACGTTTTGAATTTTCAATTGTGGTGAAAATTGGGCTGACTGACATTTTACCACGGTTGAAAGTTCCAACTATGGTGAAAAGTGGGATGACTATATTTCACCACAGTTGAAATTTCCAATCGTGGTTAAATGTAGCGCACTATCTAGTTTTTCACCAGCTAGAGGTGGAAATTAGCGCACTTACTATCACGCCCTACATTACCACGAGCCACCATCAGTGATGGAATGCATCTCCTAATCGTGTTAATAGATACTTTTTGTAGTAGTGTTGGATCAGAAATTATGGAAATCTTAGGAATCAAAAGTTAATTCCCATAGACGGCGCCACTATTGCGTTCGGGGACCAGAAATGGATGATCTAGCTCCAAGAAGGAACTAGAAATTAAGAAAGTTGGATAACCGTGGTCTTAAATGGTGACTCTGATCTCCTTAACGGTGGTGTAGGGAGGACCTGCTTGGTTAACACTCCAACGACCATGTCAATTCAAGATTCAAGATAAGTATAGTTAAATTCAAGATCAAAGATTGTGTACCTTCTCATAGTGTGTGAGCTATTTTTATATGTTGGGCCAAATATAGTGGGTTTTTTGATAGATTGGGTCTCGATTCATTGGTACTTTGGCCGGTCTGGAATAGTTGTCCATAAGACTTGGTCGAACACTAAAAGAGTCGAGGAAAGCCTTAAGTATCATTGATTTGCCTATATGTCATAGTCTGATGTGGAATAGAATTAAATCGCGTGGGATCAAATTTTCAAGAACTATTGGGGAATAGGCGGTTTCATCATTGATACGTTTCTCCACCCATTTCTGACACATACAATGACAGGACCAGCTAGGGTGTGGCGCATTTTATAGATTGCTTATGTGCACATGAGTTTGGCGTGTTTCCATGAGACGAAATCTAGCTGTTGATCTTGTGGTCTCTATTCATGGTTGGTCTTGATCCTTCAACTATCCTTGCTTATAAATAGGGTGAGTTGTATATTTGGAAGTTTTTCGCAACCTTTTAACTTTCAAGCTTTCATTTACATTTCCAAAGAGACGATTTCGTTATTTTCTCTGAGAATATCGCTTAGAGTTATTTAGAGCTTCTCTTGAAGCTTTCGTCTTTTTCATTCATCTTGATTCATCAATCTCTTCCAACCATGTAATCTTCTAACATGAGTTTTTCTTCAGAATTTCCTGCTTTTAGTAAGGATGAGTGATAACCTCGTCGATTTAATGAGTGGTTCTAAAGTGGAAACTTCATCTGGGTCATCCCATGATTATCATAGTCATTCTCTTAATAGTGATCCCGTAGGACCTTGAAATTACATCCATATATGACGATTCTGGGTCAAAAGATATGTTTGATACTTCCTCGGAGTGAGGAATTTCTTCTTTTAGGTCGTTAGTCTCCCTTATATGAAGTGTGGGCAAAGGAATAAATCGCACCAAGGTCCCAATTCCACCTTATGTTCTTTCGAAAGAGGGCGTAAAAATATATTTGCTAAGGAGGGAACACACTAAAGATTTTGTTCAATTTCTTATGATAACTGAAGGTTGCGATTTTAGCGACATTGAGGTGCCAGAACATTTAAATCTTCATCTTCGATCGGGTGCGTCGATGCATTATTGGATAGATGCAACTGTGGCATGCACTTCTATGGCTTTGAGCACTGAGGCTTCCACTTCATGATGTTGACATTCTGGTCGGTGATCCTTCAGAGTAGTTGATCCTTTCGGTGCCAGATGAGAAGAGGATATGAGCATTTGTTTATAAGAATAGGACTTCGACTTCCCTTTTCTGAATTTTAGCTAGCTAGGTGTTCTTAAACATTTGAATATTTCCGCTTCCCATATTCATCCGAGGTCGTGGGTGTATGTGAATTTCTTCCAATCGTGTATCGATTACAAGTCCTAGAAGCATTCTATTAACTTATTCTTTGATCTTTTTTCTCCAAGGCGTACTTCTCGAGACAACTTTCGTAACCAGGGGATGCTCCTATTAAATTATCATCCCGTAGGACCTTGGTGGAATATTTGGTCTCTCAGGAATGGTATTATTTTCGAGAATCAAATGTGGAATGTGCTTGACACGGTTTGGAATATCAAGATTTTATCTTGGAAGTGGTCTTTTATAGGCGGTATTGTTAAAACCAATTGTAATTTTTATGAGTTTTGTAAAAACCCGTTGTACTACTTAGCGTAGGTTCAATTTATTTTCAATATCCTTTTGTCGAGAGTTTCTCTCTCGTTCTCTTTTTTATCAGGTTTGAGAACGTTTAGTTCTCGTTCTTAATGAATTAAGTTGCTTAAAAAAAATCAATTGAACAAATTATATCAAATTAAACCTCTGTCGTTAAAAGTAAAAGAAAAATTATATACCATGGTTAAATATTATATTTGTGAGATTCAACTTAGTAGAGTATGTTTTTTAACCTATTCTAAATTATAGTATTTAAATTGAATTTAATAATTAACTTAGTATATTATTTAATTAACCATTCGAATAAATCTAATTTAAAAATTATGATTTGGAATAAGTTGAATATATATATATATATATTAAAGAATTGTAACTTTTATTTAAAAAAAATTCATTCTAATTACATTTTTAAAATTATATAATAGTGTAATAGTTCATACAAATATAATCATTAATCTATATATATATATATATATATATATATATATATATATATATATATTCAAAGAAGGATCCCCTCTATTGAAAAACTCAAACTACAGACCCATCAACCAAAACACAAATTTCACCCCCACTTTTCTCCTATTTGTGATTTGAGATAGGATAAATCCTATGGAAAGTTAATCTAAGTGGAACATTAAGTTAAGGTGGTTAATTGAATTAATTGTTATAGATTTTTGTTTTGGCTTCTCTCGATTTTGAGATCTGAGGGAGTAGTGGACGATGAAATCAAAAAGCGAGTATAGATTCGTAAAAACAGTTGGAATCATGAGTTAAACGTGTTTTCAATACGGTAATCTAAGGAATTTGTTGTCCTTGTTGTTCTTGTTCTTATTCTTGTTATTTTTGTTCTTGTTGTTCTTGATCTTGTTCTTGTTCCTATTGTTCTTGTTTTTGTTTTTGTTGTTCTTGATCTTGTTCTTGTTCTTGTTATTCTTATTGTTGTTCTTATTGTTGTTCTTATTATTGTTGTCGTCGTTGTTATTGTTCTTATTATTTTGTATGTTATTGTATTAAAAAGTTTAATATTATATATTGTGCTTGAAGTTCTTATATATGGTCGCCCAAAGCATGTTGCAAAAAATAAAAAATTAGGTTGACTGACTTTTCACCACGTTTTGAATTTTCAATTGTGGTGAAAATTGGGCTGACTGACATTTTACCACGGTTGAAAGTTCCAACTATGGTGAAAAGTGGGATGACTATATTTCACCACAGTTGAAATTTCCAATCGTGGTTAAATGTAGCGCACTATCTAGTTTTTCACCAGCTAGAGGTGGAAATTAGCGCACTTACTATCACGCCCTACATTACCACGAGCCACCATCAGTGATGGAATGCATCTCCTAATCGTGTTAATAGATACTTTTTGTAGTAGTGTTGGATAAGAAATTATGGAAATCTTAGGAATCAAAAGTCAATTCCCATAGACGGCGCCACTATTGCGTTCGGGGACCAGAAATGGATGATCTAGCTCCACGAAGGAACTAGAAATGAAGAAAGTTGGATAATCGTGGTCTTAAATGGTGTCTCTGATCTCCTTAACGGTGGCGTATAGAGGACCTGCATGGTTAACACTCCAACGGCCAAGTCAATTCAAGATTCAAGATGAGTATAGTTAAATTCAAGATCAAAGATTGTGTATCTTCTCATAGTGTGTGAGCTATTTTTATATGTTGGGTCAAATATAGTGGGTTTTTTTATAGATTGGGTCTTGATTCATTGGTACTTTGGCCGGTCTAGAATAGTTGTCCATAAGACTTGGTCGAACACTAAAAGAGTCGAGGAAAGCCTTAAGTATCATTGATTGGCCTACATGTCATAGTCTGATGTGGAATAGAATTAAATCGCGTGGGATCAATTTTTCAAGAACTAATGGGGAACATGCGGTTTCCTCATTGAGACGTTTCTCCACCTATTTCTGACACATACAATGACAGGACCAGCTAGGGTGTGGTGCATTTTATAGAGTGCTTATGTGCACATGATTTTGGCGTGTTTCCATGAGACAAAATCTGGCTGTTGATCTTGTGGTCTCTATTCATGGTTGGTCTTGATCCTTCAACTATCATTGCGTATAAATAGGGTGAGTTGTATATTTGGCCGCAACCTTTTAACTTTCAAGCTTTCATTTACATTTCCAAAGAGACGTTTTCGTTATTTTCTCTAAGAATGTCGCTTAGAGTTATTTAGAGCTTCTCTTGAAGCTTTCGTCTTTTTCATTCATCTTGATTCATCAATCTCTTCTAACCAGGTAACCTTCTAACATGAGTTTTTCTTCAGAATTTCCTGCTTTTAGTAAGGATGAGTGATAACATCGTCGATTTAATGAGTGGTTCTAAAGTGGAAACTTCATCTGGGTCATCCCATGATTATCATAGTCATTCTCTTAATAGTCATCCCATGATTATCAAATTATCATCCAAGACCCTGTGCTAATTAAAAGGGCGGCTCGCGATTACTTTATGGCCAAGTTTTCCAAGGCTGACTTTACCAGACCTACCCTTCATCTTAACGATGTCAACAAACTCAGTTCGGAGGATAAGCTCAATCTGGATGCTCCTTTCTCTCTTGAAGAAATTCGCAATGTTGTTTTTGCGTGTGAGGGAGGTAAGTCCCCTGGCCCTGATGGTTTCTCATTCAAATTCATCAAGGATTGTTGGGATATTATCGGCATGGGCTTTACTAAGTGCCTGGTTCATTTTTCCTCCTCTGGTACGTTACCGAAAGCTTTCTCTTTGTCGTTTATAGCTTTGATCCATAAAGTAGACAGCCCCCATGATTTCGGTGATTATAGGCCCATTAGCCTTGTTGGGTGTATTTCTAAAGTTATATCGAAGATTCTCGCGACTAGACTGTCTCCTGTTATTTCTAGTCTTGTTTCACCGGTTCAGATGGCTTTCATTCCTGGTAGAAGTTTAATGGACGGTTTGCTCCTAGCGAACGAGATAATAGATTCAGCTAGAAGAGATAACAAAAGTTGCCTTCTCCTTAAGGTAGAATTCGCCAAAGCCTACGATTGTGTTGATTGGAATTTCTTGTTACACGTTCTTAGATCAATGAATTTCGGGCCAAATTGGATTAAGTGGATTCAAGGTTCTATTTGTTCCAGCTTTGTCTCCATCTTGGTTAATGATAGCCCTTCGGGTGATTTCAAGGTTTTCAGAGGTCTTAAGCAAGGCGGCCCACTTGCCCCCTTCCTTTTTGTCCTTATTGCTGAAACTCTGGCTGTTTTGGTTAGACGCGCGTCTAGCCTTAACGCGTTTTCAGGTTATGGATTTAAAGATGAAGTGTCTGCTGAGATTTTGCAATTTTCCGACGATACTTTGTTGATTTGCGATGGAGAATATAATAATCTTTAGACGTTGAAGTCTATTCTTAGAGGTTTCGAAGCTGTTTCGGGTCTCAAGATTAATTTTTCGAAGAGCTGCATCTTTGGTATAGGCCTGCAGCCTGAATTCATTAAAGCTGCTGAAAGCTTTTGTTTTTGCAGCTCTGGCTCTTTCCCGTTCAAGTTTCTTGGTGTTACCATTGGAGGTAACCATAGACGATTGTTGTTCTGGAACCCGGTTTTAGTTTTGTTAAAATCTCATCGAAACTCTTGGGCTGGTAGAAACTTGTCTATTGGTGGCAGAGTTACGTTACTAAACTTTGTACTTGTTAATATGCCTGTCCACTTCTTGTCGTTTTACAAGGCTCCCTCGAAAGTAGTCAAAGATATGATTGCGATTCAACGTAGGTTCCTTTGGTCTGGATCCGCGGTTAAACGTAGCATTGCTTGGATAAGTTGGAATAAGTTGTGTAAACTTATCAATAAGGGTGGGATTGATATTAAACATATAGGGATGTTCAACAAAGCGCTATTGTGCAAATGGCTGTGGAAATTCCTTGTCGGTGGAAATGAAATTTGGCGTGAATTCTTGACTTGTCGTTATGGAAGCCTCTCCTTTTGGGCGCAGAACTCAGACTCTGCTACCCTCCCTGCTGCTGCATCGCTTTGGATGCGAGACATCCTTAGCCTTGGAAGGATTGGAACCGGCTTCTATTTCTAGACTGCTTATGCTCCTGTTTTAGGTTACGGTAACAGTGTTCTTTTTTGACAGTCCTACTGGTGCGGGAATCGTGCGTTAAAAGATATTTTTCCAGGCCTATTCTTAGCAGCGAACAACCAAATCAGTGTGGTAGCTGATTATGGTTTTTGGGAGCAGGATTCTTAGCATTGGTCTTTTGATGACTGTTGGCTGCCTGCGACTGGAATAGACTTGTCTTCTATTTCCCTCCTGCATAATTTTGTGAAGCATTTCCAGGTGAAACGTAATGCGGAGGATGCTTGGGTCTGGAACTTGGATTCTTCCAAGGTTTTCTCGGTGCGTTCTTGCTATGTTAACTTGATTGATGTTTATCAGGGTATTATTCTTCAAGATTCTGATGCGTTGATGCTAAGGGTCGTCTGGAAATCTAGCACACCCTTGAAGATTAAGATATTTTGCTGGAGGATGATTTGCAACAAGCTTTCTACTCGTGATAACCTTGCTTTAGAGGGTATCGTTGCCTACTCTCACGATAAGGTTTGTGTGTTATGTTTTCTCGAGGATGAGAATGTTACACACTTATTTCTTAACTGTCCTAAGGCTCACCAATTGTGGATTAAAATTGCTGATTGGTTAGGATATCCTCCGGTATCGTCTAATTCTATTAGCAATCACGCCTTGCGGTGGTTCTTGGCTTTGTACGATAAAGGTAAGGAGGATATGAGCTGTTTTGTGTGGATTATTAATGTTTGGTGCATTTGGAGCATAAGAAGCAATATTCTTTTTAGTGATGGTTTCTTCGATGTCGAGGTCTTATTTAACAGTGTTGTTACCCTTTCTTGGAGATGGTTGGAACTCGGCCGAAGGAGATGTAGTTTTTACGATTAGTTGAAACATCCTACAGATTTCTTGTAATTTTTAGGAATTCGTTTTCCCCTCTCTTTTGATTGGTTTTTTGTATCGGGTTGGAGAATCCCTGTTTCTCCCTTTTAATACAAATTGCTTATAAAAAAAAAAACTTCACCCGGTCGTCTTTTGGTTCAACCCATTCATTCTGAATGAGGGTGATTTCTTCAGACATTCTATATTGGTGAAGCCCCTCACTCTTATGACTCATTGTGTTTTCTGGTATATCCCTGCCGATTTTCCTTGCTACTGTCATTTTTTGTATCTCAGCTACTGGTCCAAGCTTCACTTTAACTAGGATGTTAGCTCCTATTGTACCCAACCGATCTTTGTTTCTCCAGACGACGTGACAATGGAGGAGGAAATGCATTATTGGTTTTGGGGACTTGGCTATGAGGAAGGGTTCGTCCCTATTGAGGTGCCCTCTACCAAATTGAGGAAAAAGCAAATTGATACTCATGGTATCTTGAGTGCAGTTACTCTTGAGGAGAAGAGGGAGATTTTTGGTGAGATCAGAGTCCTCACGCTTTTCTTTTTACATGCGTGATTGCGTTTTGAAAATATCATGGATAAAATAATCAAGTTGAACATGTTTTATAACCTTACTGATGCTCAAGGTATCAGGATGTTATGCATACTGTAACTTTTTGTGACGCCCCTATTCTTGCTCTGGCCCCTTCTCCTACCCCCTATAGAAGCTTCAGCTCATGTGCTCGAGGTGGATCATCATACGGAGGCGGCAACCACTTTGACATTTATAAAAATAATTTTACCTTAATGATTCATGTGTTATTTAGCTTAGAGCCATATATTTGGCTCCATGTCATTTATTGTTGTTATACTACGCCTTTGTTTGTTTGCGAATTAATGTAACACCAGAGCTTGCTTGTTATCCATGCAATGCAAAGTTTTTTGTCTTGGTGGAAGCACCGATGTTTATTAAGGTATCCTTGGGTCTGCTTCATGTCAGCTGCGAAGTGCGTTCTGCCTTTTTGAAGAGAAAAAAAAGAAAAAGATTGAGGTGGACGTGTCCGGGCTCCACCGCCTAACACCCTTAAATTGTATAGAATCTAAGGTTGGGGTGCGCCATCTACGCACAAATGCGTGTAATATATGTATATACAAAAATGTATGAATTCTTTGTCTACGCAAAATGTGTGTATTCTTTGTTTACGCATAAATGTGTGTATTCATTGTTATCCATGTCTTTAGCATTCTACAGGAAGATATACAAGGAAGCATACAACAGAGGAACAAAATAGAAGATGGATAAGCATTTATATTAATAATAAGTTGAATTTGTTACAGTGACATAACGGAACAACTAAATAAAAAGACATTCAATAACAATTCTACTGTAAATGGATGGTGTCCCAATCTTTGGTACATGTCCTCCTAAGGGAGGAACTTCGGTGAGTATGTTCTTTATTCGGATAATATCTCTTTTGGTTAGGTGGGACGTCAAGGCACTCCGCCTTATCTTAGGAATTTGGTGTACCGCTGTATGGTTGACCCCGTCGAGGACGTCTCTGAAGAACAACCGCTAGAATCCTTGGGCCCTAGAACCTATATGAATATTCTGGTATGACAACTTCTGGCAACTAGGATGGATATTCGCTCTAGATGGTCGACATGTGACTAACGATCAACTTATAGGCGATTCGATTTTTTGGTTGACTTCCCTTGGACCCAAAAGGATTGTCGAATGTGAACGATGTTCCTTGAGAGACCCACATCTCTGACCTTTGTCACTGGAACTTGGATTGTTTTTCTCGTCTAGTCTTTCCTTTGAAACAGACAATCTGGGAGAGGATTGGAGGTATTTTTTGACCGATTTTTGTGCCGCTAGATTCTGGGGTACCTTCCTCTTAGTGTATTTCGTGGACCATTGTCATTTGACTGTCCCAAGCGATAAGAGAAAAATCTAATGGGGTCGACATGCTTAACAATGAACAATTATGTAACTCAAGTGCGCTCTGCTTTTCCGGGTGAGGTAGCTTGAGTTGTGATTTGAGCTTCATCGCAACCTGTTGAATTCGGCCTGAAGAGGTCTCCATTCCTCGGTTGGACATAATTTGGTACCTATAAATGGAGCTTCCTAACTAAATCCACGCCTTAAATTAACTATGAACTCGTCATATCTTCAACGTCATTAACTATGAAGTAGTCGTATCTTCGCGCTACCATGGTGAGTATCACGTTAGTAGTGGAAAGTTTCGACGACGCTAGATTTGAGTATACATTGTTAACCTTTGGCATGATCTCTAAGGAAATTTCCTTCAACCTCTAGTGTAGATCCAGATTTGGATCTAGGATCCTTTCTTCCATTGTTTAATAGAGTTCTATATGGAATGAGATACATGAGAATCCGACAAATCACTTTTCGGTTATTTTGTGGTATGAAAATCAGTTTTGACACAACCCAAAACCCTAAATTTTTCATAAAATTCACATACTTGAGTTTCGCATACTAATACCCAACAACACACAACATCATAATCATTCACCATCACACATTTCAAGCAAACATACATTCCTAATAACATCATCATACAAATTACATGGTTCATAGCATAGAGAAGAAAATGAAAATCAAAGAGAAACCAATTCACCCACCCAAATGATGCCATACAATCCCTTATACGAGAGGAAGTCCTACCCTTATCTTAATTTTCCAGTAAGAGCACTTCAACAATGAGGTTTTCTCTGCTTCTTCATCTTCCTCAAAGCCCTAACTCCATCTCCTCTTTCTCTTCTTTCTTATTCACGTGTTCTGACTCTCTTTTCCATATTCCCCTATTTTCTTATTCTTATTCAATTATTTCTCATTAATTCTTATTCCAACAAAATAATTAAATATTATTATGAACATTATAATTAAAATAAAATCTTAATTACTACTATTACTATTGATTGTGAAGGCTGGATCAGATCCTGTTGAAGTGGGCCACCAAGTACGTCTGAGATGCTGGGCGTATGGAGGAGGAGGAGGGGTGTACCTGCAAGGCACTCCGACGCTCAAGTAAGAAAAGGTCAGAGAAAAGGGCAAGTACAAAGTGTGTTCTTAGGATGATTATTGGATATCTGACCCTCTCAAGTGAGAGAGTTTATATAGTGCCCCCAGCGCGTGGCCAACGGTCCTATTTTCGGGGCGAAATAACCGTTTTCTCGAAGAGTAGGTAACTGCCCAAACTAGCCGTTATGTCGGGCAGGGTGCCCAAAACTAGCTGTTGCGTCGGGAAACAACACGATTTCGGGCACATGCCCTTAGCTGTTCGAGGAGTGGGGAAGTCGTGCGGAACGGGCAGCAATTCTGGGGAGGACCGTTTAGTCCTTGCCCGGATGGAGGGGCAGAAAGGTAACTTTCGCCCTTCTGTGGATTTGACCCAAGAAATTGGGTCGTTATTGGAGTAGAAGTGGATTGGGTCGTGCCTGGCCATTGGTCCAGTCTAGAACAGGAGCCCCCCAAGTCGTTGCTCCCGAGCATGGGAGTGATGACTTAAGGGTAGCTCGTGACTCCGGGGAGCTAGTGTAACTTCTCCGTTTGGTGACAGAGGAAGCTGCCTCGTGGTACCCGTAACCCTTGGTGTCCGTGATGTTCATGATTGTGATAGGACTGCCCGTTGTACGGGGAGACCAACGGTTAGAAGGAATTGGAAGCGTTGGGGGCGCCACGTGTGCCTAGAGCCTTGTGCAGCAGTTGCTAGGCAATGATGGCTAGTTAATAGCCATCATGATCTACGAGGGCGGGCTTCCTTGTATAAAAGGAGGGCGGTCTACTTCATTTTTCGCTCTTGTTTCTCCTCGTTTTCTCAGAGCTTCCTGCCTGTTTCATCTTCAGTCGTTCCGGACACCGCATCAAGCTCCGGGTAACCACTTTTCATCTTCTTAATTCAAGTAAGTTTTCTGATTTTGTACTTTTTACTTCTTTTGATGATTAATAGTAGATTGCATGCGGTTAGGATTAGGTTTAGAGAACGATTTGCCTTTTTTCCGGTGGTTGTTGGTGGTGGACGGTGGTTCTGTCATTTTCCTCCGCCAATGCGTTGCTGGGCGTCTAGGATGCTTTAGTGAGGAGGGCGGTCTCCGGCGTCATCGCGATGATGATGCATGTGTGACTGCCGTGGTTGTTCATATTCTGGAGTGATAATGAAGTTTTCGGCTGAGCATTTTCTAGTTTCCGGTGAAGCTTTGCGGTTTCCGGCGGCACTTTAAATGGAAACTGGGAAATAAGCTCGGGGACGTTCCTCGCCTGGGAGTGGATTGTCCTGAGCATCTCCTCGGAGGAAGGTCCTTTAATTTTCCATTTGATGTTAGGGCTTAGGCCGGGGACGTTGTCCTTAGCCCTTAGCGAGCCCTTTCACTTGACTAGCGGTGGAAGGGTGGATTTGATTCTCCGTCGAATTCACTTTTTTCTCTGCTTTTCAGGTGATCAACATGGAGACGGGGCTAGATGGGGAAATTATATTGACTTCATCTGAAGAGGAAGCGAGTTCTTCGGATAGCAGTAGTTCGAAGGCCTCAAGTGTCCCCAGCGATGTCGGGGAGGAGGAAGAGATGGACGAGATGGAAGAGGATGTCGTGGAAGACTCTTCGGAAGAGTGGATGGTGGCCGAACCAGCCGAGAATGTGTCCACTTTTGCGTCGTATCTGGGTGACGTTTTTATGGTAGTCGGGCCAGAGGGGGAGTGGAAGGTGCACTTCCCCTCTGAGGACGATAGGGTCAGCACGAACTTCGGGGAACGCTTTACCATGTATAAATATGCCTTCAAGGAGCTGGGACTGAGGCTGCTGTTCACTGATTTCCAGCAATCGGTGTTCGTACACTTGAATTTGGCCCCAACGCAGTTGCATTCGAACTCGTTGGCCTTCATCCGTGCGTTTGAGTTGACGTGCGATTTTCTGAAGATAGGTACTACTCTTCCCTTGTTTTTTACCGTCTTCCATCTTCAACGGCAGCTGGCGGGGAAGAAGTACGGCTGGGTTTTGTTGAAGCAGCCTCACAAGCTATTCAAGTCGTTCTCGGAATCGATACGGACGTTCAAGGAGAGATACTATGTTATAGAGCCCGTATCGGAAACTGCCCAGGACAGTACTTATATCTGGGAGATCGAGGTGGACGAGGATGGCAACAATCTGCGCGATGAGGATGGGAGGTTCATTAGGGAGAGACTGCTGAAGTTCCCATTTCACCAAGAGGCCCAACGAGTATGTCTTTCAGCCGCATAACCTGGACGGGAAGGACGCTGCTTCTTATGATGCTCTGGTGAACTTCGTTGGCTCATTTCGTCTGGATGAGTGTGTTACGAAGAAAGGGGCCATGATTTACGAGGATGATGGTAGCAAACGCGTGTAGATCCGTTTCATTAACACCAAGGCACTTCTGGAGTGCAATACTCTTGCAGACGTCCATAAATTGCTCGGTAGTCTTAGTGTTTTGACTTGCCCGACGTATTTTATCTTCGTTGTCTAATGTTTTTATTTTGTTTGTGCAGGTGACATGCCTTTTGCTCATGAGAGGATGATGAAGAACGCTACAACGAGGAACAAACCTGGAATGGTTGCCCCCAAATTTCGGTCTACTCAGCGTGCCCCTCCTCCTCAAATAGCTTCGGGGAGTGCCTCGCCTGTCCCCGTTCAAAGATCTCCCTTGCCTCTGACTTCGAGATTTAAATGGGCAAGGCCCAGTGAAGCGGTGGATCTCAGCCGGGCACCTGAAAAGGGGAAGTTTGAGTTACCTCCGTGCATCCTCGACAGGAAGTTCTTTAAAGGGACGTCTCTGGTTGTGCCTTGGGCGGAATCTTTGCAGTTGCAGGGCATGGACCATCCAAGCAAGAGGGCGCTGGTGGCCCAGGATGTCTCTGCCCTGGTCAGAGTCTTGGAGATGGCCGCCATTTACGCCGAGGGGGACTCTGCAACTGAGTCTGAATTGATAGCTGTCCGGGCCACTTTAGCTAACCTTGAGGAGACGGTGAAGAAAGCCAAGGAGGAGCCCAGGAGTACTGACGATGCTCGGAAGAAAACTGACGAGGAGGTGACCAGGTTAAAGGGGGAGAACTCTACGCTGGTTACGGAGGGGAAGGCAGCTGAGGAGATGGTTGAGCAACTGAGGTCGGCCAATGCTTCTGGCGAAGATGAGCCCGAAGACGTGAAGGAATTAAAGATAAGGTCTGAGTTGGTTGCTCGGATGTTGGCGGCCGAGGATGACAATATCGTCATTGCGGACTAATCCTTCAAGAACGCCGTGTCTCAACTGCGAGTAGTGAATCCTGAACTTGATATTACCACTGAGGGTACCCACTACTTGGCGCACGTTGAAGATGGTCGTATCTTCATGCCGAACTCCCTCCTTGAAGAGTGTGTTGAAAACAAACCAAGGAAACCCCGGAGCCTCAACCCAACTCCGAGCAGACTGATCAGATAGATGCTTGAAGTGTTTTCTTGTTGTTGTTATTTTGTCCTGTCTGTGTGCTGTGGACTTGTTGTAATCTTATTTCTTGGGGGGGCATGGGCCCCGGTTTATGTAATTCCATACAATAATGGTCCTAGTGGCCATTACTTTTTAAATTATGTGCCCGGTCCTCGTGGCGGGTTTTGCTATTTGCATTGCTTTGTTTGCTTTTAATATTTCACTAAGTGTTGTACTTATGCTCGGTGTGTATGTATGCCTGCCCGTGATAGGGAGTATTTCGATTTATGTTAAGTTTCAGGGGATTGCTTGTTGTAGATGTGTTCGGCAGTGAGGGGTACTGATCGAACGGCCGGGGAATATCCTGGCGGGGATGCGGAGCTCAGGTTGCGCTTGAGGCCTGAGTTCACGGCGTGAACGTCCCATCGCGAGCTGGGTGTTCTGCCAATCTTGGTACTTTAATGACGGCGATGCTCGATTTAGGACCGTTGTCGAGCAGATGCCTGGCTCGTTCACTGAGCGAGGCTTTACTTTACTTGCATGCGACGCTTGTACCTGGGCATGCATCATGGTCGGTAGGCGATGCCCACCATCGTGACGGGTCGAACCGAAGATTAGGGTCTTAGCTGTAGTATTGTTTCAGCTTCTCGGCGTTCCATGGTCGAGCAAGTTCCTCCCCGTTGAGGTGTTTTAGGTAATAGGCCCCATTTTCCGTTTTTGCTCGGACGCGATAGGGTCCTTCCCAGTTAGCGGCCAATTTGCCTTCGCGAGAGTATTTATGGTTTCTTCTAAAGACGAGGCTGCTCACGTCGAACTCTTATCGTAAAACTTTAGTGTTGTGCCTGATTGCAATCTTTTGTTTTAAAGAGGCTTCGCGAAGGGTTGCTCCTGTTCATATTTCCTCGACGAGGTCGAGTTCCTCTCTTAATGCTTCACCGTTCATTTCCTCGTCTAGGGCGATTCTGTTCGCCTAGAGGGTACATGAACTTCGACGGGGATCACGGCCTTTGTCCTGTATGCTAGACGAAAGGGCGTTTCCCCGGTTGTAGAGTGTGGAGTTGTACGGTATGCCCATAAGTCGCTGTGCAGCTCCTCGACCCAAGCCTTCTTTGTTTCGTCCAACCTTCGTATAAGGCCTTGAAGGATGACCCGGTTTGCTGCTTCAGCTTGCCCGTTCGTTTGAGGGTGTTCGACGGATGCTAAGTGTTGCTTCATGCCTAGCTGGACGACGAAGTCCTAGAATTTCCTATCCGTGAACTGCGTTCCATTTGAAGGTGCGAGAAAGACACAAGAAAGGGGGGTTTGAATTGTGTATTTACTCTTTTTGTAACTTTTTGCATCTTGTTAAAGAGACGCTCAAGAACCTTCAATGTTAGTTGAGAGATTCTGATCTCTTAACTATGGAGCATGAGAACCATATAGGTTCTGATCATAAGATACGATTCTCAGAACTTGCAGTGCGGAAGCTTATCAAAGTTAGGCTGCAAGGTTCTAACTTTGCTTAATCTGAGGTTCTGATATTCAATGCAGAAACATAAATAGAGATACTAAGCAAGAGAGTAAAGGACACACGATATATCCAGGTTCACCACGCGGGCTAATCCAGTCCACCCTCCTCAGGTGATTTCGCCTTGAACACAAGGACTTAATCCACTATAATCAATCTCGATTACAGATGCACGGGAAACAACAGGTGACTAACCACTTGCACAGCCACACTGTGACTAACATGCAATGAACCGTTCATGGATTCAACTTAATGAATATAACGAACATTGACCTGCAGGGTCCAATCTCGTAAGATCTACTGCTAGGCTTTCACAGCTAGACGTTCAGGGATTCATCACACTGAATATAACGCTACTGGCCATATTTCAGGATTTTCCACAATGACACCCAGCCATTGTCATCTCAAGTATCTGATCACCACATGATCTACTCAAGGGCCTCAACTCACAGCTGAACCGTTCAGGGATCCCATCAGGATATAACGTTCGCTTGAGGAGTCTCAATTCATTTAGTTGAATTGGCAAACTGGAGATTACATATTGTGCTTCTTAATAAGCAAATTTCTACTAAATTTAAGTACAAAGAACACACACATGTGTTCAAGCAAGTTTTGAGCAATCATCTCCTTACTTTCCTAAGAAACTACAAAGATGTATTTAGATATTACAATTGTTGACATCTTGTAGATCTTCTTCTTCTTCGTCTTCTGGTTGAGCAAGCTTTGAGCAGCAA
The DNA here is from genome assembly GCA_022829125.1 of Lathyrus tuberosus. Lineage (NCBI taxonomy): Eukaryota > Viridiplantae > Streptophyta > Magnoliopsida > Fabales > Fabaceae > Lathyrus > Lathyrus tuberosus. The sequence goes on from JALAZF010001049.1 coordinate 196,525, forward strand.
CTCCTTGCTTCAGATCTTCAATGTAGTCCTGACGAGAAGGTAGGTTGATGACTTGACAGATCTTCAATGTTGTATTCTTCATCAACAGCTTCTGTTTGATTGTTGTTGTCGTGTTGATTTGTCTTCTTGAGTTTCAACAACAATTGCCATTAGTGAAATAATGATAGCTCTGAATATGTTAAGTGTTAGAACGAGAACTCATTGTTGTTGCTATCTTCACAATGACTTGGTCAATTTTGTAGATGAACATTCAGTTCATGATTCTACAAGTGATCGACACCTCAGAAGCAAAAAACTCTTTCCATTAAATAGCCAGTAGAAATATAGTTGTTTGAGAATACTGTTGGCTGTTTGGAAAAGAGACACTGTGATATGATGAGTTGTACTGACACATCTCCTTTTTGCAGAGGAAGAAGTGACCAGACATCTTTTCTTGGGCAGTGTGTACATTTAACTCACAACGGTAATATTTAGACTTCAAAACTTCAGTGGCTTTTGATGTTAATTTGATGAAGCATGAGTAGAGTCTTCATAGCAGAATATCTGATGCTTCAAGTCTTCAGTCGATTGAAGAAGTCAATTAGGAATCAGTCTTCAGAACTTCATCACTTGGTCTTTAAGAACGTTATTCTTTTTAGCTTTAAGTCTTCTGAATCTTTAGAGCATGTCTTCAGAGTCTTCAGAACTTCTTATTTGAAACCTTGATCTTCAGAACTCATCAGTCTTCAGATTCTTTCTACACTTGGTCTTCAGCGCCTTCAGCCATCAGAACTTCAAGTCATAGGAGTCTTCCGCACTTTGGTTCTTTCAGAGTGTACTTCTTCAGAAGCTTTGCTATCTTCAGAATCTTAATCATTTTCAGAGAGCATCCACAAGAGCATTGCAACAGTAATCTTGGCATCCTTGGATCTGGCTGATCATGACTAGATAAAGAAGTGTTCTTGCTTCTCGCGACTTTAGTCACACATAGTAACTTCGCATATATATATATATATATATATATATATATATATATATACACACAATCATAGTACATCTAGCTGGTGCATGTTGGTTCTGATGTCTTTAGTTCTTATGATCTGCACACAACACACGTTAGACCATAAAATGGTTCTTTCACAAATACTTATTATTATCATCAAAACATAGATTGACTTGTAGAGACAATTCTTGCTCTCACAATCGACCCCTTTTTTATGATGACAAACCAAGAATTTTGATTGAACATTTTATACAAGGTAATCACCAAAGCAAACAAATTCAGAGTTTGGAACAACAGCTCCCCCTGAATGAGTTATCCTCAAAGATTTATCTGAGATCATCTAGGATTTTATATAATCCAAAGATATACAGAGTAACAACTTGAGTTGTCAGGACAGGAATAGAAAAGAGTTACTTCTTTATCTTGTCTTTAGGAAAACGAAGAGTCTTTAGCATCTGGACTAGTTCATCAGAACTTCCATCTTCAGATCTTCAGAACTCAGTTTTCTTTGTTGTCGTATCAGAGAATATTATCTTCAGAGATATCTGAAGCATTTCTACTTTTCAGCAGATTCCATTAAGCATAAGATCAGAACAGTTCTTGACTGATAGTCATAGCCTTGCTATCTATCAAAGACAGACATTGTCTTTAAAGGAAACTCCCCCTAAGTTTCAGACTTTGTGAAGATTTGAGATTTTGCAATTGATCTTCAGGGCAGTCTCCCCCTAATTCCTATAGGTCAGATATTGGGATCTTCAGAATCATAATTCTGGATGGTAAGGTTTTAAACACCAATGTAGATCATGACTGTTTTGACTTTTGAACACAGGTCTTCATCTCAGAACATTGTTAAAGTCATACTTAGTGATTTATCAAAGCTTGATTTCTGATCAGATACCAATTGAAGGTTTAATTAAAGTGATCAATCAACGCTTGATTCTGAATCTGATACTCATGATTTAATTTTGGTCTGATACCACGTGATGTACTGAGTCTTATACCAGAGTATGTTAAGTCTGATACCAAGTGAAGGACTTCTTCTCATACACTTGAGAGGTATTTCATTAGTGTGCTGATATTGATACCAATGAAGGTATTTTGACAGTAATCCACAGCTTTGCTCTGATTGATGAGTCTGATACTAATCTTTGTGTACTGAGTCTGATTACCAATTGTTGATTTAGTCTGATACCAAGTCATTTTCATTTCAAATGGTTCCTGGTAAACATCAAAGAGGCTTCTTTCTTGGATCTTCAATCCAGATCTTCAGACAGCTCTTGGCTTCTGATTTGCACAGTTCCTCTGAGTAAGCATCTTGAAATGTATACTTAGTCTTGATTGCTTTCAGTGTTTTCTTACTGATTCTGATTCTTAGACGACTTCTATTATATGATCGGAGTTCTTCTTCTTATCCTGTCTTTAGAATGCCTAGTGAATTTGTTTAGAGTTCCTCGGATAACATCAAACAACAAACGTTAGTAGTAACGCATCATTTTTATGTGAGTACTTTGTTTGAGTTCTGCATTCATTCAGATTTTCTTCTTTCAATCAAAATCATGATATTTCTCCCCCTTTTTGACATCATCAAAAAAAATGCTAGAGCATAAGGGTATTTAAGCATATAATTCCTTTTTCCGATGAACATTATATATTTCTTCCTCATTTGAGCTTTTAAGCATTTAAGCATATTAATATCATCACATATATATATATATACTGGATATGTTAAACAGCATAAAACCATAGAGCCAGCATTTTGAGCAGTTAAGAGCAATTCAAGTCATTTAGTGATAACCATCTTTAACCATAATAAATTCATTTGAAGGATTTTTAGATAGAATCAACTGATTACTAATTGAAGATTTTTGATCATCAGTAGAGATTAATTACAACATTTCATTTATGAACAAACAGATAGAAGCATCAACATAAAATAGTTTTAAAATGCAGAGCATAGGTTGAGCTTAATCTAGACAAATTCAAGATAATCAAAACATAGATATTTCATTTGATAACCTTAATAAGAGTACATAGATTAGGAAACAGCATATTAAGACAGAAATCTTAATTTCTATTTTTCCTTAGGAATTTCAAGATAGATTTGTAAGATCTATGGGTGAACATTCAGTGGTTTCTCCTAAGTGGTTTAGCCTGGTAACCACATCTTGAATTTCTAAGACTCGAGATATGACTCTTCCATACGGGATGCTGAGAGAGGGTTTGTTTTTAGACAACAGAATTTGTTCTTTCAAATGATTGAACATAGTTAGGGGAAGGTTTATTTTCCTTCTGTAGATCAGACAGAAGATGAATAGTCTATCTGAATGAGTTAGCACTTGTTCTCCTACTTCTCTAGGTCGAAGGTTTGTTTCCATTATTCTATGCCAGACCTTAGCTGAGGGTTTAAGTGTGGAGACGCAGTTGGAGGGACCATTTCCATAATGAATATTGTAGATGAGATCATTGAAGATTTTCCTTTCCTTATAGTCTTCAGTGGTGTCACTGTTTTCATCGCACTTGATTGCTTCCGCAATGACTGATGTGCTGGTTGTATTCGTTAGAAAACACATCAGTATTTGCCCAGAATTCTTTAACAAGATCTATGTAAATGAGACCTAGAAGCATCTCAAGATAACCTTCCCAGTTCTGACAACTTAATTTGGAAGAAGTTCTAGTGAAGCCAAGTTCTTTGAGAGAACTGGTGTTCACGGAGAATTCTTTCAGAACTCTTAATTTAGCAATTTCACAAATAGTAGGTTTAGGACGAGAGGTGGACATCCTGGAGAAAATACTAAGGAAGGGTACCGACTGGGATGGTTTGGAATGATGTATGGAGGAGAGAACATGGTGCCTTAAGTAGGAAATGAATAGAGAGTCAATTAAATGCTCGTGACTTTAATCGTTAGGTTCGTCATTTTCTAGACATCTTAGGTTGGGAATTAGGACTAGCACAGAGTCTGACAGATTACCAGTCTTGAAAAAAACAAGGGATCATGCGTAGGATACTCTAATTGATTCTTGACGGGAGTCAAAGATTCGTAATAAGTGCATATCTGAGAGTATTATCGTTCTCTAGTGTTGAAAACATATTTTCTTCTTTCAAGAGTTTTGTCTTATATGTTTTATAAGTGCACTTATATAGGCATAAAGAATTGAAAGTAACACATACTTCATTAGTTTAATTTGCAATTACACAGAATGAGCATGTGATCTTGATAAACTATTACACACTAATAACTTAGCCTAAGTATGACAGATAGTCTTCTAGTTTTATGAGAACCATCTGTTGTCGAAGGTTTCACAAAAATTCCTATTCAGAGCAGTGTCTGGTCCACACCGAATTCTGTAAATCGCTTGCACAATACCAGCTCTGAAGAGAACTTCAGACAAGACTCTTCCGTAGGGAATGAATGACTTATCCATTGATCTTGACATAAGAATTGATTCCTTTAGATGGTCAAAGATTATTTGAGATAGATCAACAGGAGTTGGCCTAAGGAGACACATGATGAGGAGCTTATCATCATGGTACAGAAAGTCTTTGTTTGAATTGTGAGGCTTGATATTAGTTAAGATGAATTTGAACCATCCTCTGGCAATTGGCACAAGTTTTTCAGGATTTGTAGGTTCAAAGACCGATCTTTTATCAAACATATATTGCATTTCAGCATCAGAGGTGCATCGAGTGGATGCATGGTTGGGAGTGACACCTCCTAGTGGACAGTTAATGGCTTCGGAGATTTTTGTGACGTTGATGGTGACTGAAAGACAATAAATGTTAGAGGAGATAGTCAGACCATTTCTGCTAACCGAGGCGTTAATCCAAAAGGATTTTAAGAGGGTCGGATAAATTGAGCCTCCAAGCATATGAATGTATCCATTCCATTTTTGGAAGTGAATACTAAGATGAAAATCACTATTAGTATCTATTGGATTTGGTCGTTTTCATTGATGACTTCAAGAAGATTATCATTGCCATAAAAGGTCCTTGGAGTCATTTTAGATTGAGGATGAGGGAAGGTTAGGACTAAGGGATAGTGATGAATTCTTTCGGAATAGCTATGGTTTTAAATAGACAAGTGGAGGAGTTTGAGCAGGATAAGTCAGTAGCTGAAAATGACTTAAGAAGATTGGAATACTTAGGAGAAGTCTAAAGAGTGAGGACAACTAAGTAGTTTGTAATTCTAGGGAAGATCAAAGATATATATATGCACTTTATTCTTAGCAAAAGTTAGGTGGATGCAGTAACTGCTTTTATGAGGTCATTAATTCTAGACGACACGCTTTCGAATTTCAAAGTTTAAATGGCGTATAGTCGAGAATGCAAGCAAAGAGGATTTTTCACTGTTCCCAACACTTAAAGGGAATCCTGACTTGTCAGAGCATAATTATTCCGGCTTAAAGTTAGTAGCTTAGGTGAAGAGCTATTTTGGTCAAGGTGGCACTTTTCCCTATTCCGAGACTGAACATATATCATTCAATGTGAGTAAACCAAGGAGATTTAGATGGATGCAGAAATGTGCTGCCATTTAATTGAACATTCAGGTTTCGTAGACTAACTAGGTCAGATAAATGGGCTCTAGGAGAGAGAGAGAGAGTTAGGTCTGGAATAGGAGTACTAGTTGGAGTGTATTTATGGGTTATAGGAAGAGATTATGCAGGGTGAATGACATGATGTGGAGAATCTTACATACGATGCAGTTTATACTATAGCTATTTCTAAGCAGACATATTCGAAACAGAACATTTCTAATTACTTTTTTGAAACTTAACACATCATAATCAAGGAGGTTTGATAACGTGATTCTGGTTGTTATTATAAAAGTATGTCATAAGTGAGGGAAGGATGGTACCTGGAAATTTTTACAGACTAATTTGAATACATTTTCATCTTGACTCTGATCCTTCCTTTTCTGAGTGAACTACTGAGGATTCTTGGATTCTTCAAGATACGCTTGGGTTCTGACTTCTGAGGAAAAATAATATTTTCTAGGAATTTGATCCTAGTTGAATTACAGCTTTCTCTCCTTTCCTTAATCCATGGAACCTGTTTGGTTCCGATACAGTTCATAAGTTATGGATCTGAATCTTAAATGACAGCCTTTGAGAATTGGTTGAGTTCTCATTTCATAGCCTGAATTCAGTTGCGTTTGTGAGAATTTATTTTCTTCTAAAGATGGTTGATTTCACATGATAAGTGAGAACGTTTGAGAGGTTATACAAAGAAGAATTAACATATCAGCATCTGACTTTGTTCCTCAAGGTTGTTTCAGAACTTGTTCTGAACCAAAACATCATCACGCCCCATTGTAATACCCCAAATTTTGACCACTTAGATTTTCCATCATTGTGAAAATCATCATCACAATATTGATGTACCTTTATGCTTCATTAGTCTCCCCAAAGATGGGTGAGCATCCACTATAATCAAAATTAGGGTTTCAAGCCCTCTCTGAGTGCTTAGACAAAGGATCAATCAAGAAATGACATGATCTTCAACTTGTCTAATCTCTTAAATATCCACAATGGATCAAAAAGGACTCCCACTTCAAGGATTAAGCACAAGGCTGCTCCTTTCTAGGTGGATCAAGTCTCAAGATCGACAGTGTCACCAAATTAGGGTTTTGGTCGACCAGGGCCTCCAGATGGAAATTTTCATCTGGTCATAAGGCAATGATCCAAAACATAACCTGATATACTTCATGGAACCTCATGAACCCATGCATCAAGTCAATTTTGCCTCAGGGGATGCATTCATCAAAAATCAGGAATTAGGGTTTCTTGACCTAATTCACCCCTAAGTTGACTTTTGGGACAAACCATGAGCCAAGACCTCAAGAGATGATTTGAGGGTCTCTAATATACCATATTGATCCATTTGGAACAATGGATTGATCCAAGAAGCTTGAGCAACAAGTCTCAATTTCATCTGCACCACAATTAGGATTTTAAGGGAAAAGTCAACTGTAACTTTGACTTTTGACCTGGGCATGCTCCCAAACCCTTATACATGATTGAATATACCCTATGACACCCATGGAACATGTCCATCAAGTTTGATTTAGGTCAAGGACATGATTTCCTGAAGAATTACACAGTTTGGAATTCATCTGATAAAAAGTCAACTGTGCACAAAAGTCAACTTTGACTTTTTGAGATTTTTCACCAAAATGGATTTTTAACCCTAAAATGATGTTAATGTATGATTTGAATCATCATTCATTAAGAAAAATCAAGAAAAGTGAGATAACTTGTAAAAGGGGTAACCATGAAACTTAGAAATTTTTCTAAGTTAAAAATAAAGTGGCAAAGGTACCAACTTTGGAGGACCATAACTCCTAAACCACAAGGCCATTTTTTCTCATCCAAAGATGGATTTGTCGCCCTCATTATCACCTACAAAAACTTCAACTACAAGTCATTCCAATTCATTAAGGATTTTGAGTTATGGAGTGATCAAAGTGGCTGAAAAGTGAAAATGTCACTTTTTCCAACACTTAGTGAAATTTTCACTAAGTCAGATTCTGCCTCACTTTTTGCCAAATGTAGGGGGATTTTTCACTTGGAATCAAAAGAGATCAAAACCAAACTTGTTCAAACAGTTGTTGTATCATGTAAGAGCTTTCCAAAATGGCCAAGAACATTGCCAAATTCAACCTACACCATGAGATACAACATTGCCAAGTTGCCTTCCTGAAATCTGTTAAGGCAAGGCAGAATTTGCAACTTTGGTCGATTTGCCAAAATCAGCCAAATTCAATTGCTCCTATCCACTTGGACACCTCAGAGGATTGAATCTAAAGGGGACAATCACTGAGCCAAGCCTCCAAAGTCCATGGAACAAGAAATAGCATGTTGAACCTAGAGTGGCCAAAATAGGGACAAGACTTCAAATTTGGAATGAGGCATTCAATGGAACCATCAAGGTGGCATGGACTGAGCCATTCTCATCTGAAATCAGTCAAGACTTATCCAAGACCAAGGGAACCAAAGCTCTGTGCCCTAACCTCTAGTCAATGGCTAGAGGAGACTTGGATTTTCATTTGCCAACATTGGCCAAACCTACTTACCAGCTGCCATGCACTATTCCTTGCAAAACAAACTTGCTCTACTATAAATAGAGCTCAATTATGGTCAGTTTGAGTACACCAAAGCCATCTAACAGATGCTTTCCTCAAAATCTCTTCTTTCACTCCAATTTTGCCTTCTAAGGCAAGTCACTATCGGGTTTTGAGTTTCAGAGCAATTCCAATCAAACCAATCACTCACACACCTCACATACATCACATATGAGCTGATCAAACACTTAGATTACTTCTGAAACACCAATTTCACAAAATCACCAGCTGGTTGCTCAAGGTTTTAACCAAAGTACAGCTGAGGTACCACAAAATGATCCAGCCAATTTCAATCAAGTCCAACCATCCAAACACAATCCATAGGGTGTAGGGAAGCTGTCCAGATCATCACAACTCATCTGTAACACCTCCAAATCAAAAATCACTTTGAACTTGCTGTCATGGCCTAGAGGTAAGCACATACTTGGTCATCTCTCAATCTATGCATATTTCCTCGCACAATAATTTGGCCATATGTTCATAATCATGCATGGAATGTTTTCCCTCAATTAATTGCATTGTTTGAATCGTGTATCAAAAATCCTAGCCTTCATGCAGAAATTAGGGTTCTTGAGGTCTCTTCGTGATTTCTTGTTGTATGTTTAATTTAAATGAAATTAAAGTACATAGACATGATTGTGAGGTTGAGACGAGCATAATGATATGTGGATTACATGATATGATTACGTATTCATGGAGATTGGATAGAAAATGCAAATCTGAGAAACCAAGAACACGCGCGTGTTCTTCAGCTGTTCTTGGCGCCATTTTTCATATATTCAAATATTTGAATTTTGTGATTTTGTTTAATTGATTCAAAAATTAATTTCTCTCTGAGTTTTAATGATTTTGAGTTGATTCTTTTTTTAATAATTCACAAAAATGTTAAAATATTTTATTTTCACAAAAAATCCCAAAAATATTATTTATTTCATATAATTGATATTTTTGTAAAGAATTAATATTTTGATTGTTTTTGGCATTTTAAATATTTTTTCTACATTGATTTTGCAACTTTTAAGGCTTTCTAATTATTTTGTAAGTCAATACTTAATTTTTGAAGCATTAATCCAAGATCACAATTTTTTTTCCATGTGTTAAACAATTTTTGATCATTTTAATTGAATTTTTATTCAATTAAATACATTTTGAAAACAAATTAGGGTTTTGGATTAATTCAACCCTCATAAATCTTTTTCAAACCTTTTTGGGCCTCTTGAGAGAGTGTAAGACCCATCCCCCCTTGTACAAAAACTTTTTGGGCCTCACTCATTGTATAAGTCCCTCTGTACAAGTAAACGGCACGATCGTCGCCCGTTTAAAAATAAAAATCATCTGGGCCTCTCCTTGAGCTATAAGACCCATTCAAAACACTTTGGGCCTCTATTAGAGTGTAAGACCCAATCCCCCTTTTAACCAAAACATTTTGGGCCTCACTTACTATATAAGTCCCTCTGCGTTAAAAGAAAACCTCGGCACGATCGCCATTTTTTTAAACGAAAAATCATTTGGGGCCTACCCTCGTGTTATAAGCCCCACTCTTTTTCAAACCTTTTTGGGCCTCTTGAGAGAGTGTAAGACCCATCCATTTGTACAGAAAACCTTTTTGGGCCCCAGTCACTTGTATAAGTCCCTCTGTACAAATTCAAACAGTGCGCTCACTGATGAAACCCTGGGCCTCTCCTTGAGCTGTAAGCCCCAAATATTTCTTTTTCAAAGCACTTTCTCCTTTGAGTTTGAATATACTGTTGTTTTCAATCTTTCTTTGTTGAACAACTAACCAAACAGCATGGAAGCTCTACAACCGAGTAAGTGGTTATCGCTTTCGTTTACTGCTTTCATATTATAAACTGTATTGTTGGGCTGCTCACTGTAAGTCTCCTTTCATAAACTCATAACTACTGTGTAATAATAGTATAGATATTTCGAGTTTCCCCGGCTACTACGTCTAGAACTAGGTGACGCCGTTTCATTTATTCGTAGAAATAGACGCCTAGATCCCCAATAGGAGCACCAGATACAGTCTTCTCTTCGGCTGTCCTCCTTAGGAATCGTCAAGAAGCTCTACTCCCCAAGATGAATGTATTCTCCGTGAATGGAATCTTTGAGTTTCTTCCAAATTCTCGAACTTTCCTGACTTGATCTATTCCTTGTGGATAGCTTGCCTTGAATGTCTCGGGGTTTGGGTACCCACTACGGTCATAATCTTGGACCTTAACTAAGGAACCCTCTTTAAAAGCTAAAAGTCGCTGGATAGTAAACCTCGCACGTTTACCAGTGGTTTTTATCTTTAAAAGAGTTATCTCTCCTAATGGAAAGGAGATGATAGACCCACGGGCTTCTTAAAAGCATCGGCCTCCTCTTGGGCATTATTCAAGGACACTACAGCTTCTTAGAAGTATTCACAGCCTCCTCTTAGGTTTCGTCTAATGATCTCTTCCTCCGGGAATGATAGCCTCCTCTTGGGCTTCGCACAAGGACCCGTCGGCTTCTTAAAAGTTTCCAGCCTCCTCTTGGGCTTCGTACAAATTATCCCGATGACCTCCTAGAGGTATAGGAACAGAACCTAGTCATCCTCATAGAACAGTCCTTTCATAGAGTCTACTACTATTTCTCCAAGCATAGTACGAAAGATAAAACTCTAGACACGGACAGTCTAACTTCCTTGAGTCTCAAAAGACATTCTCAAGTGATCCCTTCGTTAAATAGGAAAGAAACCCGTAGACTCGGACAGTCTCAATACCCTTTGGATTTCCGGTTTCCCCAAAGAAAAGGAAACAACCCCGATCGTCATATCTAACCCACGAGTACAGTGATGCTCATATAAGAACTTATTTTCTCTTTCAAAATCAGTATGCTGGACCTGTCACTTAACTGACACAATAACCTTGGCCTTCTCTTGGGCTTTGTACAAATGATTCTCCCCAGCGGAGTCAAACAACATTTAGCCTCTCTCTCGGGCTTTGTACGAGACACATAAGAGACTCCCTCGTTGAGTCAATCCCCCTTTCGCCTCCATCTCGGGCTTTGTACGAGATACAAAAAGGTTCTTATTGAGCCAAACAAACAATCGCCTCCATCTCGGGCTTCATACGAGATACACAAAAAACTCCCTCGTTGAGTCAAATCGCCTCCATCTCGGGCTTTATACGAGATACCAAAAGACTCCATCGTCGGGTCAAAATCTTTTAGCCTCTCTCTCGGGCCTTGTATGGGACACAAAATTGCCTCCTCTTAGGTTTTGTATAATGATTTTCCTAGCAGAAATTAGCCTCCTCTTAGGCTTTGTATAAGAAAACCACTGGTTGATCCAATTAACCTTTTAGCATCAAAGTTGTGCCTCGTTCACAAACATCAACAATTCCTTTCCCTTCATCTAATCGCTGTAAGCGGCAAGCCTCTGGATCATCTATATCCACGCCACTGTCCCTCTTTTAGCATGAGAAATTCCTAAGGAAAGATGGCATTGCTCTACACTGAGTTAAAGTCTTCTCCTTCAGGTTAAAACCCTTTCTTCGGAAATTATGGCATTGCTCGGATCCGCGTATCCCAGTTAAAGTAATTCTCCTTCTCCCCTCTTTAGAGATGACAAATTCTCTCTAAAGCCGAGGTCTTTCAGCTTCACGTCTTGGGCTTTGAACAAGACACAAATAGACCTTTCAGCTTCACATCTTGGGCTTTGAACAATATACAAACCACCTTTCGCTTCACGTCTTGGGCTTTGAACAAGACACCAAAAACCAATTTCCTCCCATAGAATAGGAGGAACTACGAACGCTCTGATTTCCCTATTTCGGTAAACGGGAATACGTAGGCATAAGATCGAAAGAAAAGATCTTAGCGAGCGCAATCAACAAAAAACCCAAATCCCATATCTCCATCAATCAAAAGCAGTATTTCAAAAACATCAGTCCTAATATCCTAATCCTTGCTCCCCGCCAGAAACCTTCTGCCCAGGTAAAAAAGAAAGAAAATAGTATTGGCGAAAATACAAATAACCAGTACAAAGGCCCCCCCACATTGATAGCATCCGTAACCTAACAGACCGCTGTTTAAACTCAGTATGCAAGCAGGGTTAATTGGAGACATCTATTTCCCTTCCTTATTCAGCTCACAATAGGATAAAAAATGAATCGACCTGTAGTCAAAGCTCAAACCGCAGAGAGCGACCAACGCTTAAGAACCGCGTCCAAAATCGCTCGCTACAGAAAAGTGGCGCCCACCGTGGGGCCAAATCTTATTTTTTAAACGTTTAGGGTGGAAACCTTGGACAAACCTTTTTTCTCTTCACTTGTGTGAATACCACAGATTGGGACTTCCGTCGGGGAACTCATTTCTGTCAGGAACTTAGGAATCATAGCTTTATAAGTCTAGGATGATTAGGACAAATATATATACTGCTTTTCCTAATTGCTATACATGTTTATTTTTCTGCTAATGGGAATGCGGGTGATGCCGTATGTGGAAAGAATGAGTATACACTTAAGATAAGTGATGGCGACGGGGTCGACCATCAACCTCAGTGGAGGCTGACCAACGCAACTCATTCACTCTTCTAGCCAATGGGCCGGTTGTTAAGTCTGAGAAGCTGAGGAGCCAAACCCTTTTCGTAGTGCGGAAACTATCGGAAATAGTTGTTACGCGATACTACCCTCATTTGAGGCTGGTGATCTATTCTCGGTGAATGGCACTTACTCTAAGATTGCTCTACAACTCGCTGGCGATCCGCTTGTTGTTTTGCTTTCCTGGGAGGAGCTGATGATAATGAGTACAGGTACAAAAATCACCTTAGTATAAACCTTTGGGGATGGGTAGAGCCTTGACTTCATGACAACGACCCTTTGACCCCATGTTTTTTCTATGTTTTTGTGTGCTGCATTCATGCATTCATTTAATAAAACATTAAAACACTCAAAAAACTTTCTCTTCTAGTCTCTCTGTTTTTCAAATTAAACTAAGACTGTGATTGCAAATAATCAGAGAAGAGGATTACGCTAATGGATTTCGGTGGAAGGAGAACTCACCAGTATACCTTCAAGGTTCCAAAACTTGGGGATTTGAGAAAGTTAGCAAGGATGATCGTTAACCTAGAGGCTTTCAGAGCCAAGCACGGTGGTTTGCTATCATTCTGTACACTTGGGAAATTTGTACAGTGGAGGGGAGATCACCTGCTGTGTACCTTTGCTTTACAAATGGTTTATCTGTCACTTGCCCAAGTCTGCTACTTTTTGGGATTGCAAGAGTGTCTTACGTTGGTCGCAGAAGATTATGTCTCTTACCAACTCTGATATAGATTGGTGTAATAGGATTTATGAGGGAATTAGAATCATTGACCGTTGTGGAAACTTCCCCAGCGTACCCCTCATAGGAACTAAAGGAGGAATCAACTATCATCCGATATTAGTTCTTCGTCAATTTGGATACCCGATGAGACACATCCCACTGGGTGTTCATCTGGAAGGTCTTTTCTTCAAAGAAGGAGAAAGTGACAGAACACTAAAGATGGAAATAGTGCAAGCATGGAAACATGTTCATAAGAAAGGACGAGAGTCTCTGGGAAAACCGAATTGTGTCTCGGTGGAGCCTTATCTCCATTGGGTACAAACTAGAGCTCTCAAGCTAAAGATGCCTTATCCTCGTTACGAAATTCTTCCACCGAGGGAAACTGTCATGTACTTCATGACGGAAACTGAAAAGCTTCAGGTTACTCTCAACAAAGTTCAAAAGGAAAGAAGATCTTGGAAGAACAAGTACCGCACCCTCGACGTAGAGTGTATCCAAATACAGCAACTACTAAAAGAGAAAGATGCTCTGATTGAAATTTTGGAGCAGCATGCTGTAGAGAATCAAGATGACCAAAGGAATTTGCTCGTTCCTTTCACCTGGCAAAGGAATGACAACCCGACAACGACCCAAGAGCCCCGGTCAAAGAAGAGGACTCGGGACCCATTAGTTTAGGTTTCTGTTTCTGCACTTTGTAATCTACTGTATTTCCATTTCTGTAATCCTTTGGAATGCAATAAAAAGGGGTTTCCCCACTGTTTGATATTTGCAATCTAATTGTCGAAGTTTATTTTGATTAAACCTAAAAAAAACAACAATTAATGTAATCATTGCATTCATCATTCTCACATCGCGTATTCTCCTTACCTACGAATCTCACATTTGTGTCTCGATTCTAGAGTCAAACTGTCTCATTCGTATAATACTTGGGCCAATCGTCAGAAAAAGATGGATGATCTTGAGGAAGAAAACAGAGAGTTGAAAGAGGAGATCGACGCTCTGAGAGAGGATATGAGAAAGCTTCGTAACGACATGCAAGCCATGGCAAAAGCTCAGCTACAAAGAACTGTGATCTCAGAGATCACCTCAACGCCCATCATAGAAAAGTATGATCCTGGGTATCAGATGCCGAAAGATCGTCCTTGGGGCATGCCTGTTAACTATATCCCGGAAGGATATGTTCCGCCGATCACTGAAGATCAGGGAATCGCAACAGAAGCCGCTAGGCCTGAAGGTTACAAACTTCGGGAAAGCGAATATGCTAGGGGCATACTCAAGACTCCTGAAGGTTACAAACTTCGGGAGGCGCCAAGACTTACTGCCGTAGTCACGGTACCACCCCCTGTGGTGCACACTGTCCCGGAAGGACAGGTTCCACAGACACCTTCTGGTAAGAAGGAAACTATGTTTGACAGAATGGAGGAATTCCAGGAACAGTTCTAGGAAATGCAGAAAGAGCTGCAAGCCATTCACAGTCAGGATCTATTTGGAAAGGACGCCGCAGACCTCTGCTTGGTCCCAAATGTGAAAGTCCCGCACAAGTTCCAAGTGCCCGACTTTGAAAAATACAAGGGTAACTCTTTCCCTCAGAGCCATCTGGTGATGTACGCTCGGCGGATGTCAGCTCAGATGGAGAATCAGGACCTGCTGATTCACTACTTCCAGGATAGTTTAACCGGTGCTGCACTCAAATGGTACATGGGTTTAAACCATACTACGATCAGCACTTTCAGAGATCTTGGTACTGCCTTCGTCCAACAATACAAATACAATTTGGACATGGCACCCGACAGAGATCAACTCAGATCAATGCCACAAAAGGACAAGGAAACCTTTAAGGAGTATGCTCAAAGGTGGCGTGATATTGCCGCTCAAATTTGTCCACCTCTTTAGGAAAAAGAGATGACAAAGATCTTCTTAAAGACCTTGAGCTCATTTTACTACTGCCGAATGGTTGCCAGTGCGCCCAATGATTTCACCGAAATGGTCGGCATGGGTGTACGTCTTGAGGAAGCCGTCCGAGAAGGACGTTTGGTAAAAGACACTGGATCAACGAGCGGTACTAAAAAATACGGTAGTGCTCTCCCTAAGAAAAAAGAGCAAGATATTGGGAATATCTCTCTCGGAAAGCAAAGGCGACGTTATCAGCCAGTAGCAGCTGTAACTCCTGCTATCGGCCCTGCGCCTGTTCCTATGTATCAACCTCAGGTTGCGCAGAGCCAACCTGACCAACAAAGGACACAACAGCCTCTTCAGCAGGCTCGTCCTCCATATAACAACAACCATACAACACGGCCACCAGGATTTGATCCTATACCCGTAACGTACGCAGAGCTGTTTCCGTTACTGCTGGCTAAGGGGCACATTCACACTAAGTCTCCCCTTTCAGTTCCGGAGAATCCGCCTTTTTGGTTTAAAGCGGATCAAACATGCCCTTATCATCAAGGAGGTTCAGGGCATAACATTGAGACTTGTCTCAATTTCAAATCCGACGTGTAAAAGCTTGTTAGGAGCGGGCTCTTATCTTTTAAAGATACGAATCCTAATGTTCTTACGAACCCGCTGCCTCAACATGAGAAAGCTGCAGTCAATCTGATTGAGAAAGAGACTAACGATGTCTATCAAATTCACGATGTACTCTCATTGGGGACCAATCTGGTCAAGATGCATTGTAGACAGAGTGGATATGGCCATGTGCCACCTCATAATTATCACCAGTGTGATATCTGCTCTAAAGGCAACCAGGGATGTTCTGTAGTGCAAGCAGCTCTACAGGAACAAATGGATCTTGGATGGATCCAAGAGCACGTGGAGTTAACATGGTTTACGCGAATTCCAACGTCATTCAAAACCACGACATCCGTGCGATGAATGTCAACTTGGTGGCAATACACTCAAGGCAAAGCCAGTATCATAATCTGCCACGGCACGATTACAGTTCCTGTCTGATTTGCTCGATAAACAAACAGGGATGCTCTTTCATACAAAAGGCCCTCCAGCGTCAGATGGATCTTGGATGGATCCAAGACTACCATGATAGGAACTCCTATCAAATCAACATGGTTCAGATCTTTGACATTCGCGTGATGAATACCAACCTGGTAAAGTTACATGCTGAGCAGGTCCGACTCAGATTCTTAATATCACATGATTATCAAAACTGTAAAGCAGGTTGCGAAAATGATCGAGGTTGTACCCTTGTCCAGGAGGCACTTCAGCACTTGTTAAATCACTGGTGGATGCCAATCTATATGGACGAAGATACTCAGCAGATTAGTATCAATCACAGGAATCCTACTCGTCGTCAAAGTCAGGATGTCCGATCAATGGAAGATAACCTAGTGAGGTTACATTGTATTCAAAGTGGGCGTGGCCAGGTGCCACCACACAACTATGACAGTTGTAGCATCTGTTCGGAAAGTAACCAAGGGTGTTACCTTGTGAGAGCAGCTCTTCAGGGTCGGGTCGATCATGGAGAAATTCGTCCATATCCAGGTTCAGGACCCATCATTTGGTCGCCGAACTACCTTGCCGAGCAAGTTGAGGATGTTGTCACGATCTCTGGTCATCACAGGACCAGGGATGTTTTTGCCATCATCCCTCTACTTGACGAATCTAGAGTTCCCAACCGGGAACGGATCAAGGTTACTTATGATGGTCAGAAAAATCAGAAGGTTCCCATAGTCATCTATCTACCGGGGCCACTACCGTATGAATCAGCTAAGGCAATCCCTTACAAATACAGTGCAACAATAATCGAGAATGGAAAGGAAATTCCATTACCCTCCGTCGTGAACATTGCAGACATCAGTCGTGTAACACGGAGCGGTCGAATTTTCAACCGAGGGGTTGGAGAATCCAACAAATAAAAGGAACTTCAGGAAGAAATTCCTGATCCACCAGTCGGTCAATCTAGTAATCCCGACTTTTCAAAAGACAAAGATGAGATGCTGAAGCTCATCCAAAGGAGTGAATACAACATTGTCGATCAACTGTTACAAACTCCTTCAAAGATCTCGGTATTATCACTGTTACTCAGTTCAGAAGCACACAGAGAGGCTCTACAGAAAGTCTTGGAGCAAGCCTTTGTGGAACAGGATGTAACAATCAGACAATTCGATAGCATTGTCTCTAACATCACTTCCTGCAATAATTTGGGATTTAGTGATGAGGAATTACCTGAAGAGGGTCGCCGTCATAACATGGCGCTCAACATTACAGTTAACTGCCAGGGCGATGCTTTAGCCAACGTACTGGTAGACACAGGATCAGCCCTGAATGTTATGCCGAAGTCCACTTTGATGCAATTATCATTTAAGGGCCCTCCGATGAGAGTCAGCGAGGTCGTTGTCAAAGCATTCGACGGATCCAGAAAAACAGTTATCGGCGAAGTTGATCTTCCCATAACTATTGGTCCTCACACTTTCCAAATCACTTTCCAGGTCATGGACATTCGGGCAACATACAGTTGTTTATTAGGAAGACCTTGGATACATCAGGCTGGAGCGGTTACTTCAACCCTCCACCAAAAGCTAAAGTTCGTCAAGAACGATCAACTTGTCACAGTTTGTGGGGAACAAGCCTTGCTTGTGAGCAACTTATCATCATCTACTTGTGTGGAACCCGAGGAAGTTATTGGAACTCAGTTCCAAGCACTATCGGTGAGCAAGGACAATCAGTTCAAAGAAGGAACTTTAATTTTTTCATACAAAGATGCTATCAAAGTGGTCGAGAGTACCGATACGATAGGATGGGGACGGCTTGTCATTCCTATTGACAATAAAACAAAGAAGGGTCTTGGTTTTTCTGCGACCTGTACCCAGACAGCCGCCAACGATGAAAGTCTTCATCCCCTTCAAAACTTCTTTCACAGTGGAGGATTTCTTCACCCAGTTTCTCAGACAGTTCATGCTATCAATGAGGAAGATCCCTCTGACACAGATGAAGAATGGAAGTCCTACCTTAACAAGGACGGCTATATATCTCAGGAAGAGGTGCCTATGCCTTTTTGCTTTCCTACAGAAAGTCCGAGATTTATACCAAGATCAGATGTCAAAATGATCTACGGAGATTGTGATCCGGAAGGATGCCATGCTCCGCCAAATTCATTAGAGGAAGACACTCCGATGAAAGACAACTTTGATCACAATTACTATGGCCCGATGGATGGCCTGCCAATGTGGCAGCCTTGCCTAGGAAACTTGGGGCAAGAAAGTCAGCCGAACAATGAAACTCAGCTGAGCGTCATTGAACAGAATACCTGTGTCCCCACCCTGTCATGGGATCAACACTCAGGTCATTCAGAAACTACTCAACATGAAGGTGAATTCGCAACGTTCGCAGGACTTGAATTCATCAACTATGCTTTTCCCGAGGTCAACGTCATCGAGAGGGATGACTTCTCCAGTTCCAAAGAAGTTTGGGACACCTTGGGACAACCGAGTGGAAAATACGACTTTATGGTCAAGTACACCGTTCCCGAAAGCTCTCGTATCAGGCTCGAAGATATCCAGTCAACTGGATGGGGAAATACAGCTGAGAGCACAAATACTATGCAAAATGCAACAGAGGAATCCTCCTACGACAATTCTTCCTGGGAAACAGATTCCAATGATCCTACTCCACCAAAAATCAGCGTCATTTCTGAAGACAAATCAAGGAAGGTGCCAGACTTTGTGATTCACCGAGGAGTTCGCCGCCAATGGGTTACCGTCGAGGCTCCGAAGGTCGTTCGTCAGTCAAAGTAATTGCCATCTTTAACCTTTCACCCTGCCCAGGTGAAACGGATATTTTGATAGGGCTCGTTTTCTGTAAATTTCCCTCTTCGCTTTGCCCAAAGCGATAGAGTTTTGTTTTATAGGGCTGTAGTTTCAAGATTCGACTTGTTCATTAATAAAATAACGTCGTTCTGTAATTTCCGCATTAATTGCTGTTTTCTCTTTTTGCTTTTTCAGAAAATGGTAATCCTAAAAAAAAAAACATTCAATAATAAAAACAAGCAGTAAAATCAAAACACTGCACACACTTACATTTTCTCTATCTCTTCTAAACACGAATCATCACGTCATGCAGATTGCTTGTTTTAAACCCCGTTGAAACATACGATCCGATGCCTTCTTCCAACTTTGAGTTCCCGGTATTCGAGGCTGAAGAAGAAAATGACAACGAAATTCCAGAAGAGATCTCCCGACTACTCAGACAAGAGGAAAGGTCCATTGAACCTCACAAAAAGCCGTTGGAAACGGTAAACTTGGGTTCAGAAAAAGAGAGAAAAGAAATCAGGATCGGAGCACTGCTCAGTCCAACTGCCAGAGAGGGTTTGATAAAGCTTCTCAAAGAATTCCCCGATGTATTCGCTTGGTCCTATCAGGATATGCCAGGGTTGGATACCAGCATCGTGGAACATCACTTACCGTTGAGATCGGAATGTCCGCCAGTAAAGCAAAGGTTGAGACGCACTCACCCGGACACGGCCATTAAAATCAAAGAGGAGGTACAGAAACAGATCGACGCGGGTTTCCTTGCTAAGTCTGAATATCCTCAATGGTTAGCCAACATCGTACCCGTTCCCAAAAAGGATGGAAAGGTCAGAATGTGTGTTGATTACAGAGATCTGAACAAGGCAAGTCCAAAGGACGACTTTCCTTTACCACACATTGACATGCTGGTTGACAGCACAGGAAAGTTCAAAGTATTCTCCTTCATGGATGGATTCTCGGGCTATAACCAGATCAAAATGGCGCCGAAAGATATGGAGAAAACTTCGTTCATTACCCCATGGGGTACCTTTTATTACAAGGTAATGTCGTTCGGTTTGAAGAATGCTGGGGCAACCTATCAAAGGGCCATGACTGCTCTGTTTCATGACATGATACACAAAGAAATTGAGGTATATGTCGAAGATTTGATTGCAAAATCAAAAACAGAGAGTGAGCACGTTGAACATCTGTCAAAATTGTTCGAACGTCTAAGAAAATTCAAGGTCCGCTTGAATCCCAACAAATGCACCTTCGGTGTCCGTTCGGGGAAATACTAGGGTACATCGTCAGCCAGAAAGGAATTGAAGTTGATCCTGACAAGGTCAAGGCCATTCAAGAAATGCCTTCTCCGAAAACTGAAAAACAAGTCAGAGGATTCCTGGGACGTTTGAACTACATCTCCAGATTCATATTCCTTATGACCGCGACGTGTGCGCCGATCTTCAAGTTACTCAAAAAGAACCAGGATTGCGTTTGGTCAGAAGGTTGCCAAACCGCCTTCGACAGTATCAAGGAATATCTGTTGAATCCTCCGATTCTATCACCTCCAGTGGAAGGAAGACCACTGATCATTTACCTCACAGTCCTAGAGGACTCAATGGGATGTGTACTTGGCCAACAAGACGAAACTAAAAGGAAAGAGTCTTCCATTTACTATCTAAGCAAGAAATTCACCGACTGCGAGACTCGGCACACAATGCTTGAGAAAACTTGTTGTGCTTTGGCTTGGGCAGCCAAACGTCTTCGCCAGTACATGATTCGTCATACTACCTGGTTGGTCTCCAAAATGGATCCAATCAGGTACGTTTTCGAAAAACCTGCTCTCACAGGAAGGATCGCCCGTTGGCAGATGTTACTATCAGAATATGACATAGAGTACCACGCTCAGAAAGTCGTTAAAGGAAGTATTTTAGCCGATCATTTGGTTCATCAACCGATTGACAATCAAGAATCAATCGGGTTTGACTTCCCAGACGAAGATGTCATGTATCTAAAAATGAAAGATTGCGATGAACCGCTACCCAGTGAAGGGCCAAAACCAGGTTCCCAGTGGGGACTTATCTTTGACAGAGCAGTCAATCATTATGGAAATGGAATTGGGGCAATCATTGTTACCCCTTAGGGTTCCCACATTCCTTTCACTGCCAGACTTACGTTCAAATGTACGAACAACGAGGCCGAATACGAAGCATGTATCATGGGTCTCGAAGAAGCGATTGATTTAAGGATCAAAAACTTGGACGTATACGGCGATTCAGCCCTGGTTATTAACCAGATAAAAGGAGATTGGAACGCATACCAATCAGGATTGATTCCTTACAAAGACTATGCAAGGAGGTTGTTACCCTTCTTCAACAGAGTCGACTTTCATCACATCCCACGTGATGAGAATCACATGGCTAATGCATTAGCCACTCTCTCTTCCATGATTAGTGTAGGTCGATGGAATGACATACCTAAGATCGACATCATGCGCCTTGAACGGCCCGCTTACATCTTCGCGATTGAAGCAGTCATAGACGATAGTCCTTGGTATCACGATATCAAATGCTTCCTTCAGAAACGAGAGTACCCATCTGGGGCACTCAGAAAAGACAGGAAAACCCTCAGAAGATTGGCTGGGAACTTCTTCCTGAGCGGTGCCACTCTTTATAAGAGAAATTTTGACATGGTCTTGCTCCGATGCGTCGACAGACCAGGAGCAGACATGCTCATGAAAGAAATTCATGAAGGATCCTTTGGCACTCATGCCAAGGACACACAATGGCGAGAAAAATTCTCAGGACCGGGTATTATTGGTTGACCATGGAATCCGACTGCTACAAGTACATGAGGAGGTGTCACAAGTGTCAGATATACTCCAACAAAATTCATGTACCGCCATCACATCTCAAAGTTCTTTCTTCCCCGTGGCCATTTTCCATATGGGGAATCGATATGATTGGTATGATTGAGCCCAAGGCTTCAAACGGACATCGGTTCATCCTGGTAGCCATTGACTATTTCACCAAGTGCGTCGAAGCAGCGTCATTCGCCAATGTAACCCGACAAGTGGTGGTCCGATTTATCAAAAACAATATCATCTGCCGTTATGGTGTTCCAAGCGAGATCATTACTGATAATGGATCTAACTTGAACAATACGATGATGAAAGAGTTGTGTGCAGAGTTCAGGATCGAACATCATAACTCATCTCCCTACCGACCCAAGATGAACGGGGCGGTAGAAGCGGCTAACAAGAACATCAAGAAGATCGTTCAAAAGATGGTTGTAACCTATAAAGATTGGCACGAAATGCTACCCTTTGCTCTTCACGGTTATCAAACATCTGTCCGCACTTCAACAGGGGCAACCCCTTTCTCTCTAGTATATGGCATGGAGGCAGTTCTCCCCATAGAAGTAGAGATCCCATCAATCCGGGTATTGATGGAAGCTAAGCTCACCGAAGCTGAATGGTGTCAAAGTCGACACGACGAATTGAACCTAATCGAGGAAAAATGAGTCACGACACTATGCCACGGTCAGTTGTATCAGCAAAGAATAAAGAGGGCGTTTGACAAAAATGTCCGACCTCGTGTCTTCAGGAAAGGAGACCTTGTGCTCAAGAAGATACAATCATTTCTCACTGATTCTCGGGGCAAATGGACCCCAAATTATGATGGCCCCTATGTGGTCACGAAAGCTTTCTCAGGCGGCGCCTTGAGACTTGCAACCATGGACGGAGAGGAATTTGCCTATCCCACGAATGTTGATGTAGTCAAGAAATACTTCGCCTAAAACTAAAAAAAAAAAACGTCTCGGTGGATTGAAAACCCGAAAGGGCGGTCCAGGCAAAAGTTAGAGACATGATAAGAATCATCCCGATGGATTGGAAATCTCATAGTACAATCCAGGCAAAAATTAGGGATAATGGCAAGTAACTATGTTCAACAGAGGCAAGTCCCTCAGCAGCAGCAGTTACAGCATCCATCGGAGGAAAACTCCAGTCAAGGTCATCTTCGACAGAAGCTCAGGATGTCCCGAATTCAAAGTAGGTAGAAGGATAGTGGTCGTTATGTTTCAACGTAGCCCTTTTCCCTGTAAATTACCATTTTCTAACTTTGTATATACTCTTTGGAATCACGCGTTTGGCTGATCTCCATCTTATCAATAAAATTTAAGCCCTTGTGCTTTTGTTTGTAATTCTTTACTTGTTTTAGCTTTACAGAACGACGTTGTTTAAACTTAATCAGCGATTCTTGAAATAAAACAAAAATAAATTTACTTGTTAAACTTTTTCTGCTTTTAAATTAAAGATGGCATTTCTTTTGATTGTTGAACATCAGAAGAACATCGATCGCTTCTCCCGAAGTAAGTGAACTTTGAAGTGCAGAATCAAAGTACTCCTTCTAAGCCAGTGCGCCTGAATGAAGGATCAACTGTATCAGATGCGGTTTTCCCGTCTGATACCCTCGGCCGAGTTCTCATCTCCTAAGCCCGATCAACATAGCTCCCCGCGTGGACTATTTCTCCTAAGCAAGGTGGAATTGCTATTTTGAACCAACGGTACTTCTTCGCCCCGCGATGGCCGAGTATCCAATTGTGTTCATCCATTAGTCTGTATGTCGCGTCAGTTTTGTTAGCATATACATACGTACTTCATGCATTTTTTATTTGCATTTACATTTCATATTGCATCGTTATCACTCTAGCCGGTCTTGTCCCCTAGTGATAAACAGTTTTCTCAATCGAGTTTGTCAGTTCTTTCCTCGTCAGGAAGTGTTGTGCCTGCACAATCTCGCCACCAGTGTATCTTTAGATCAGAGTCGGCACTTGGCCACTTTGATAACTTGAACCTCTGAAATATCAGAGAACCTTCAACAGATGTCACTCTTCGCCATTGAAGATGATATCCTCGCTTTCCCGGATTAAGGAAAATCCCCAGAGAAAGCCTCTTAAATAGAGATTCGTCAGTACATCAGTGTTTCTCCGAAAAGCCGCTGATGAGAAGGTCATTGGCACCTCAAAATTGGACCTCATCATATGGCGTTTCTCCGGGAAGATCCCGAGAAAAGTATGATGAAAGATCCCAAACGAAAACAGTCTCTCAAGAGACTCGCTTTCCCTAGTAGAATAGACAAATGGCGTCTCCAAAATAGAGAAGTTTGTGTACCTCTACAATTCAGACGAATGGGTTCCCCAGCAAGTCTGACATCAAAACTTTTTCCACTCAAATGGCATCTCCCCAGGAAAACTCGGCGAGAGGTTTGAAGGAAAGCCGATACGAATAGCGTCCCTTGTCAGTAAAGTTTATTGACAAAAGAAACCGAGACCAGTTCCTTGGTAGGAAACCAGGATCGAGGGGAAGTTTAAATCAGAAACTAAGACCAGTTTCTTGGTAGGAAACCAAGAACGAGGGGAGGTTTATTTCAAAAGAAAACTGAGACCAGTTCCTTGGCTGAAGACCAGGATCGAGGGGAAGTTTACCTTTTCTAAGCATCATTGCTTAGCTAAAGAAGATGAATGCGTAAGCTACCATTCATAACCACCATCAAAATTTCGAGTATTCCGATATTTAATCCTCTTGCACCCCGAATGCCCGAATCCCTTCGACATTCACACCTTCGGGTCCAAGAAGATTAAATAGGGGCATCTGTAATACCCCAAATTTTGACCACTTAGATTTCCCATCATTGTGAAAATCATCATCACAATATGGATGTACCTTTATGCTTCATTAGTCTCCCCAAAGATGGGTGAGCATCCACTACAATCAAAATTAGGGTTTCAAGCCCTCTCTGAGTGCTTAGACAAAGGATCAATCAAGAAATGACATGATCTTCAACTTGTCTAATCTCTTAAATATCCACAATGGATCAAAAAGGACTCCCACTTCAAGGATTAAGCACAAGGCTGCTCCCTTCTAGGTGGATCAAGTCTCAAGATCGACAGTGTCACCAAATTAGGGTTTTGGTCGACCAGGGCCTCCAGATGGAAATTTTCATCTGGGCACAAGGCAATGATCCAAAACATAACCTGATATACTTCATGGAACCTCATGAACCCATGCATCAAGTCAATTTTGCCTCAGGGGATGCATTCATCAAAAATCAGGAATTAGGGTTTCTTGACCTAATTCACCCCTAAGTTGACTTTTGGGACAAACCATGAGCCAAGACCTCAAGAGATGATTTGAGGGTCTCTAATATACCATATTGATCCATTTGGAACAATGGATTGATCCAAGAAGCTTGAGCAACAAGTCTCAATTTCATCTGCACCACAATTAGGGTTTTAAGGGAAAAGTCAACTGTAACTTTGACTTTTGACCTGGACATGCTCCCAAACCCTAATACATGATTGAATATACTCTATGACACCCATGGAACATGTCCATCAAGTTTTATTTAGGTCAAGGACATGATTTCCTGAAGAATTGCACAGTTTGGAATTCATCTGATAAAAAGTCAACTGTGCACAAAAGTCAACTTTGACTTTTTGAGATTTTTCACCAAAATGGATTTTTAACCCTAAAATGATGTTAATGTATGATTTGAATCATCATTCATTAAGAAAAATCAAGAAAAGTGAGATAACTTGTAAAAGGGGTAACCATAAAACTTAGAAATTTTTGTAAGTTAAAAATAAAGTGGCAAAGGTACCAACTTTGGAGGACCATAACTCCTAAACCACAAGGCAATTTTTTCTCATCCAAAGATGGATTTGTAGCCCTCATTATCACCTACAAAAACTTCAACTACAAGTCATTCCAATTCATTAAGGATTTTGAGTTATGGAGTGATCAAAGTGGCTGAAAAGTGAAAATGTCACTTTTTCCAACACTTAGTGAAATTTTCACTAATTCAGATTCTGCCTCACTTTTTGCCAAATGTAGGGGGATTTTTCACTTGGAATCAAAAGAGATCAAAACCAAACTTGTTCAAACAGTTGTTGTATCATGTAAGAGCTTTCCAAAATGGCCAAGAACATTGCCAAATTCAACCAACACCATGAGATACAACATTGCTAAGTTGCCTTGCTGAAATCTGTCAAGGCAAGGCAGAATTTGCAACTTTGGTCGATTTTCCAAAATCAGCCAAATTCAATTGCTCCTATCCACTTGGACACCTCAGAGGATTGAATCTAAAGGGGACAATCACTAAGCCAAGCCTCCAAAGTCCATGGAACAAGAAATAGCATGTTGAACCTAGAGTGGCCAAAATAGGGACAAGACTTCAAATTTGGAATGAGGCATTCAATGGAACCATCAAGGTGGCATGGACTGAGCCATTCTCATCTGAAATCAGTCAAGACTTATCCAAGACCAAGGGAACCAAAGCTCTGTGCCCTAACCTCTAGTCAATGGCTAGAGGAGGCTTGGATGTTCATTTGCCAACATTGGCCAAACCTACTTACCAGCTGCCATGCACTATTCCTTGCAAAACAAACTTGCTCTACTATAAATAGAGCTCAATTGTGGTCAGTTTGAGTACACCAAATCCATCTAACAGATGCTTTCCTCAAAATCTCTTCTTTCACTCCAATTTTGCCTTCTAAGGCAAGTCACTATCGGGTTTTGAGTTTGAGAGCAATTCCAATCAAACCAATCACTCACACACCTCACATACATCACATATGAGCTGATGAAACACTTAGATTACTTCTGAAACACCAATTTCACAAAATCACCAGCTGGTTGCTCAAGGTTTTAACCAAAGTGCAGCTGAGGTACCACAAAATGATCCAGCCAATTTCAATCAAGTCCAACCATCCAAACACAATCCATAGGGTGTAGGGAAGCTGTCCAGATCATCACAACTCATCTGTAACACCTCCAAATCAAAAATCACTTTGAACTTGCTGTCACGGCCTAGAGGTAAGCACATACTTGGTCATCTCTCAATCTATGCATATTTCCTCGCACAATAATTTGGCCATGTGTTCATAATCATGCATGGAATGTTTTCCCTCAATTAATTGCATTGTTTGAATCGTGTATCAAAAATCCTAGCCTTCACGCAGAAATTAGGGTTCTTGAGGTCTCTTCGTGATTTCTTGTTGTATGTTTAATTTAAATGAAATTAAAGTACATAGACATGATCGTGAGGTTGAGACGAGCATAATGATATGTGGATTACATGATATGATTACGTATTCATGGAGATTGGATAGAAAATGCAAATCTGAGAAACCAAGAACACGCGCGTGTTCTTCAGCTGTTCTTGGCGCCATTTTTCATATATTCAAATATTTGAATTTTGTGATTTTGTTTAATTGATTCAAAAATTAATTTCTCTCTGAGTTTTAATGATTTTGAGTTGATTCTTTTTTTAATAATTCACAAAAATGTTAAAATATTTTATTTTCATAAAAAATCCCAAAAATATTATTTATTTCATATAATTGATATTTTTGTAAAGAATTAATATTTTGATTGTTTTTGGCATTTTAAATATTTTTTCTACATTGATTTTGCAACTTTTAAGGCTTTCTAATTATTTTGTAGGTCAATACTTAATTTTTGAAGCATTAATCCAATATCACAATTTGTTTTCCATGTGTTAAACAATTTTTGATCATTTTAATTGAATTTTTATTCAATTAAATACATTTTGAAAACAAGTTAGGGTTTTGGATTAATTCAACCCTCATAAATCTTTTTCAAACCTTTTTGGGCCTCTTGAGAGAGTGTAAGACCCATCCCCCCTTGTACAAAAACTTTTTGGGCCTCACTCATTGTATAAGTCCCTCTGTACAAGTAAACGACACGATCGTCGCCAGTTTAAAAATAAAAATCATTTGGGCCTCTCCTTGAGCTATAAGACCCATTCTAAACACTTTGGGCCTCTATTAGAGTGTAAGACCCAATCCCCCTTTTAACCAAAACATTTTGGGCCTCACTTACTGTATAAGTCCCTCTGCGTTAAAAGAAAACCTCGGCACGATCGCCATTTTTTTAAACGAAAAATCATTTGGGCCTACCCTCGTGTTATAAGCCCCACTCTTTTTCAAACCTTTTTGGGCCTCTTGAGAGAGTGTAAGACCCATCCCTTTGTACAGAAAACCTTTTTGGGCCCCAGTCACTTGTATAAGTCCCT
Organism: Lathyrus tuberosus; assembly: GCA_022829125.1. Classification (NCBI taxonomy): domain Eukaryota; kingdom Viridiplantae; phylum Streptophyta; class Magnoliopsida; order Fabales; family Fabaceae; genus Lathyrus; species Lathyrus tuberosus. Next base: position 224,744 of record JALAZF010001049.1, read on the forward strand.
CTGTACAAATTCAAACAGAGCGCTCACTGATGAAACCCTGGGCCTCTCCTTGAGCTGTAAGCCCCAAATCTTTCTTTTTCAAAGCACTTTCTCCTTTGATTTTGAATATACTGTTGTTTTCAATATTTCTTTGTTGAACAACTAACCAAACAGCATGAAAGCTTTACAACCGAGTAAGTGGTTATCGCTTTCGTTTACTGCTTTCATATTATAAACTGTATTGTGGGGCTGCTCACTGTAAGTCTCCTTTCATAAACTCATATCTACTGTGTAATAATAGTATAGATATTTCGAGTTTCCCCGGCTACTACGTCTAGAACTAGGTGACGCCGTTTCATTTATTCGTAGAAATAAACGCCTAGATCCCCAATAGGAGCACCAGATACAGTCTTCTCTTCGGCTGTCCTCCTTAGGAATCGTCAAGAAGCTCTACTCCCCAAGATGAATGTATTCTCCGTGAATGGCATCTTTGAGTTTCTTCCAAATTCTCGAACTTTCCTGACTTGATCTATTCCTTGTGGATAGCTTGCCTTGAATGTCTCGGGGTTTGGGTACCCACTACGGTCATAATCTTGGACCTTAACTAAGGAACCCTCTTTAAAAGCTAAAAGTCGCTGGATAGTAAACCTCGCACGTTTACCAGTGGTTTTTATCTTTAAAAGAGTTATCTCTCCTAATGGAAAGGAGATGATAGACCCACGGGCTTCTTAAAAGCATCGGCCTCCTCTTGGGCATTATTCAAGGACACTACGGCTTCTTAGAAGTATTCACAGCCTCCTCTTAGGCTTCGTCTAATGATCTCTTCCTCTGGGAATGATAGCCTTCTCTTGGACTTCGTACAAGGACCCGTCGGCTTCTTAAAAGTTTCCAGCCTCCTCTTGGGCTTCGTACAAATTGTCCCGACGACCTCCTAGAGGTATAGGAACAGAACCTAGTCATCCTCATAGAACAGTCCTTTCATAGAGTCTACTACTGTTTCTCAAAGCATAGTACAAAAGATAAAACTCTAGACACGGACAGTCTAACTTCCTTGAGTCTCAAAAGACATTCTCAAGTGATCCCTTCGTTAAATAGGAAAGAAACCCGCAGACTCGGACAGTCTCAATACCCTTTGGATTTCCGGTTTCCCCAAAGAAAAGGAAACAACCTCGATCATCAGATCTAACCCACGAGTACAGTGATGCTCATATAAGAACTGATTTTCTCTTTCAAAATCAGCATGCTGGACCTGTCACTTAACTGACACAATAACCTTGGCCTTCTCTTGGGCTTTGTACAAATGATTCTCCCCAGCGGAGTCAAACAACGTTTAGCCTCTCTCTCGGGCTTTGTACGAGACACATAAGAGACTCCCTCGTTGAGTCAATCCCCCTTTCGCCTCCATCTCGGGCTTTGTACGAGATACAAAAAGGTTCTTATTGAGCCAAACAAACAATCGCCTCCATCTCGGGCTTCATACGAGATACACAAAAAACTCCCTTGTTGAGTCAAATCGCCTCCATCTCGGGCTTTATACGAGATACCAAAAGACTCCATCGTCGGGTCAAAATCTTTTAGCCTCTCTCTCGGGCCTTGTACGGGACACAAAATTGCCTCCTCTTAGGTTTTGTATAATGATTTTCCTAGCGGAAATTAGCCTCCTCTTAGGCTTTGTATAAGAAAACCACTGGTTGATCCAATTAACCTTTTAGCATCAAAGCTGTGCCTCGTTCACAAACATCAACAATTCCTTTCCCTTCATCTAATCGCTGTAAGCGGCAAGCCTCTGGATCATCTATATCCACGCCACTGTCCCTCTTTTAGCATGAGAAATTCCTAAGGAAAGATGGCATTGCTCTACACTGAGTTAAAGTCTTCTCCTTCAGGTTAAAACCCTTTCTTCGAAAATTATGGCATTGCTCGGATCTGCGTATCCCAGTTAAAGTAATTCTCCTTCTCCCCTCTTTAGAGATGACAAATTCTCTCTAAAGCCGAGGTCTTTCAGCTTCACGTCTTGGGCTTTAAACAAGACACAAATAGACCTTTCAGCTTCACATCTTGGGCTTTGAACAAGATACAAACCACCTTTCGCTTCACGTCTTGGGCTTTGAACAAGACACCAAAAACCAATTTCCTCCCATAGAATAGGAGGAACTACGAACGCTCTGATTTCCCTGTTTCGGTAAACGGGAATACGTAGGTATAAGATCGAAAGAAAAGATCTTAGCGAGCGCAATCAACAAAAAACCCAAATCCCATATCTCCATCAATCAAAAGCAGTATTTCAAAAACATCAGTCCTAATATCCTAATCCTTGTTCCCCGCCAAAAACCTTCTGCCCAGGTAAAAAAGAAAGAAAACAGTATTGGCGAAAATACAAATAACCAGTACAAAGGCCCCCCCACATTGATAGCATTCGTAACCTAACAGACCGCTGTTTAAACTCAGTATGCAAGCAGGGTTAATTGGAGACATCTATTTCCCTTCCTTATTCAGCTCACAATAGGATAAAAAATTAATCGACCTGTAGTCAAAGCTCAAACCGCAGAGAGCGACCAGCGCTTAAGAACCGCGTCCAAAATCGCTCGCTACACCCATGTGTACATCACTAGACATAGTTTTCATGAACCTTCTTGTTCTCACAATGCTGATCAACTTATTTGGTGTTGTTCACACATATCTATGAGTTAACGTATTTCTTCAAAAGAACATCATTAACATCATCTTTTAAGACATCAGTTAGAGAACCTAGATGTCTGGAATGATAGCATCTAATTTCATAGCTCAAGTGGTTCTGAGAACACTTGATCTGACGAAAATCAGATTATCAACATTTGATTTTTACTAGGATAATCTCAAGTTGTTGGAGCTTGATTACTGAACCAGTTAAAGCTTAAGAGTTCGTTCAGAATCAAGTATTTACTGAATCTTTGAGATTCAGTTCTTCATTGAATCTTTTGATCATTCCAGATTCTGACATTGAATCATTTCTAATAATTTGAATTTTTTAGATTCTGATTTTAACAGATTTCTTTCTGAAATTCAAAGTCTTAGAACAACAAACTTTTCTTCTTTACATGAAGAGGTTCTGAATGAGTTTTAAACGAGAAAGTCAAGGGTGGACCTAATCCGTTTCTTGAAAGCATCTCAAAAACTCATAAAGAATTAATCTTCAGCAAACAAAGATTTCTTGCTTTCTGATGATTCATCTTTTAAGTATATACATGGTTTTATCTACACGTATTTTTCAGAATGAGCATTCAACAGATACTGCCTCTTATTTGATGAATTTATCTTATAAGCTGATTCTTTAATTTTAGAGAGACTTCATCTAGAATCAGTGAATTGCTCAAGAAGTAATCAGATTGATTACAATTTTGTACACAGTCAACTGCTGAACTGTTACAGAAATTGTAAGTGGATTTCAATCTCACCAAGAGGACTTCTACGCACCACATCTGGATCTTTTTCTGACACTGTTAAGTGTTTGATGTGAATCAATAACAGAACCGGAGCTTTGATACTAATTGAAGGTGCGAGAAAGACACAAGAAAGGGGGGGTTTGAATTGTGTATTTACTCTTTTTGTAACTTTTCGCATCTTGTTAAAGAGACGCTCAAGAACCTTCAATGTTAGTTGAGAGATTCTGATCTCTTAACTATGGAGCATGAGAACCATATAGGTTCTGATCATTAGATATGATTCTCAGAACTTGCAGTGCAGAAGCTTATCAGAGTTAGGCTGCAAGGTTCTGACTTTGCTTAATATGAGGTTCTGGTATTCAATGTAGAAACATTAATAGAGATACTAAGCAAGAGAGTAAAGGACACACGATATATCCTAGTTCACCACGCGGGCTAATCCAGTCCACCCTCCTCAGGTGATTTCGCCTTGAACACAAGAACTTAATCCATTATAACAAATTTCGATTACAGATGCATGGGCAACAGCCGGTGACTAACCACTTGCACAACCGCACTGTGACTAAAATGCAATGAACCGTTCAGGGATTCAACTTAATGAATATAACAAACATTGACCTGCAGGTTCCAATCTCGTAAGATCTACTGCTAGGCTTTCACAGCTAGACGTTCAGGGATTCATCACAATGAATATAACGCTACTGACCATATTTCAGGATTTTCCACAATGACACCCAGCCATTGTCATCTCAAGTATCTGATCACCACATGATCTACTCAAGGGCCTCAACTCACAGCTGAACCGTTCAGGGATCCCATCAGGATATAACGTTCACTTGAGGAGTCACAATTCATTTAGTTGAATTGGCAAACTGGAGATTACAGATTGTTCTTCTTAATAAGAAAGTTTCTCCTAAGTTTAAGTACAAAGAACACACACGTGTGTTCAAGCAAATTTTGAGCAATTAGCTCCTTGCTTTCCTAAGAAACTACAAAGATGTATTTAGATATTACAATTGTTGACATCTTGTAGATCTTATTCTTCTTCGTCTTCTGGTTGAGCAAGCTTTGAGCAGCAACTCCTTGCTTCAGATATTCAATGTAGTCCCGACGAGAAGGTAGGTTGATGAATTGACAGATCTTCAATGTTGTCTTCTTCATCAACAGCTTATGTTTGATTGTTGTTGTCTTGTTGATTTGTCTTCTTGAGTTTCAACAACAATTTCCATTAGTGAAATAATGATAGCTCTGAATATGTTAAGTGTTACAACGAGAACTCATCGTTGTTGCTATCTTCATAATGACTTGGTCAATTTTGTAGATGAACATTCAGTTCATGATTCTAAAAGTGATCGACACCTCAGAAGCAAAAAAATATTTACATTAAATAGCCAGTAGAAATATATCCTTTTGAGAATACAGTTGGCTGTTTGGAAAAGAGACGTTGTGATATGATGAGTTGTACTGACACATCTCCTTTTTACAGAGGAAGAAGTGACCGGACATCTTTTCTTAGGGAGTGTGTACATTTAACTCACAACGGTAATATTTAGACTTCAAAACTTCACTGGCTTCTGATGTTAATTTTATGTAGCATGAGTAGAGTCTTCATAGCAGAATATCTGATGCTTCAAGTCTTCAGTCGATTGAAGAAGTCCATTAGGAATCAGTCTTCAGAACTTCAGCACTTGGTCTTTAAGAACGTTATTCTTTTCTGCTTCAAGTCTTCCGAATCTTCAGAGCCTGTCTTCAGAGTCTTCAGAACTTCTTATTTGAAACCTTGATCTTCAGAACTCATCAGTCTTCAGATTCTTTCTGCACTTGGTCTTCAGTGCCTTCAGCCATCAGAACTTCAAGTCATAGGAGTCTTCCGCACTTTGGTTCTTTCAGAGTGTACTTCTTCAGAAGCTTCACTATCTTCAGAATCTCAATCATTTTCAGAGAGCATCCACAAGAGCATTGCAACAGCAATCTTGGCATCCTTGGATCTGGCTGATCATGACTAGATAAAGAAGCATTCTTGCTTCTCGCGACTTTGGTCATACATAGTAACTTCGCATATATATATATATATATATATATATATATTCATTCATAGTACATCTAGCTGGTGCATGTTGGTTCTGATGTCTTTAGTTCTTATGATCTGCACACAACACACGTTAGACCATAAAATGGTTCTTTCACAAATACTTATTGTTATCATCAAAACATAGATTGACTTGTAGAGAAAATTATTGCTCTCACACCATTGTCCGTGACTATCGCTTGGGGAATACCAAAACGTGTGTGGATGTTTCGTTTGTAGAAACGTAATATGTTAAGGGAAGTTATTTTGGCCAGAGCCTCCGCTTCTATCCATTTTCTGAAGTAGCCCACGCCTACTATTAAGTACTTGTTCTGGTTTGATCCTACTACGAAGGGTCCTAGGATGTCCAAGCCCCACCAGGAAAATGGCCACGGGGAGGACATAGCCTTGAGCTCGTTAAGTGGAGCTAGGTGCATGTCCCCGTGCCGTTGGCATTTATCGCATTTCTTCACGTGTTCTTTAGCGTCATGCTGCATGGTTGGCCAATAGTATCCTGCTCGGAGGGCTTTTCGGGCAAGGGATCTCCCCCCGAGATGTTGGGCGTTGATTCCTTCGTGGATCTCGCGCAAGATATGAGCGACTGTTTCTTCCTCGACACATTTGAGCAGCGGGATGGAGAATCCCCGTCGGTAGAATTTATCTTCGACTAAGACATAAGAGCAGGCCCTTCGCCTAACTATGCTGGCCTCTTTGGGGTCGGACGTGAGTTCGTCCTTGGCGAGGTAGTTGTAAACGGGGGTCATCCAACAATTGCTGTCACCGATCACCTGTACGTCGAGAGTCGGGGAAACCTTCTAGATGCTGGGTCGAGGGAGGACCTCTTGTATGACGGACTTGTTTTTGCCTTTTTTCTTTGTACTGGCTAGTTTGGACAGAACGTTTGTCCGGACATTGTGTTCACAGGGAACATGTTTTACTTCTACCTTTGAGAACTTTGCCATTTCCTTCTTGACCAGGGCTAAGTATTCGGTCAGGTTGTCGTTTTTGGCTTGATACTCTCCACGAACCTGAAGGGCCACGAGTTGTGAATCTGTACAGATGACAACTTCCTCTGCGACCAGGTCCTCGGCTAAGCGTAATCCAGCGAGGAAGGCCTCGTATTCAACCTAGTTGTTAGAGGTGGGGAAGGACAGGGTGAGCGATACTTCAACGATGATTCCTTCGTCGCTTTCTAGTATGATGCCCGCACCGCTCCCTACCGAGCTGGAGGCCCCGTCTATGAAAACGGTCCATTTACATGCTCCGCACGCGGGGGAGTCTGCGAACGTCATTTCTGCGACGAAGTCAGCCAGAGCTTGGGCCTTGAGGGCTTTTCTGCTTTCATACTGGATGTCAAATTCGGACAGTTCAAGCGACCATTTGAGCATTCTGCCGGCCACGTCTGGCCGTCCCAGCAGCTGCTTTACGGGTTGATCTGTTCGAACCACGATCGTGTGGGCTAGGAAGTAATGTCTTAGTCTTCTGGCGACGTTGATGAGGGACAGGGCCACCTTCTCTATCTGCTGGTACCCTAACTCCGGTCCCTGCAGTGCTTTGGTCATGAAATATATGGGCTTTTGCCCGTCAGGTGTCTCGCAGATAAGAGCGGCGCTTACTGCCTCGGCTGCTACGACGAGATACATGTATAAAGTTTCGCCGTTGTTCGAGCGAGAGAGAACGGGTGGTTCTGAAAGTGCTCGTTTCAGATGGAGAAGAGCCTTGTCACATTCGTCGGTCCATTTGAACGCTGCCTCCTTGCGAAGGAGTTTGAAGAACGGTAAGGCGTGTTGGGCAGATTTGGCCACAAAACGTGATAATGACGCGAGCATCCCGTTGAGGGACTGGATGGATTTCTTTGACTTGGGCGTTGGAAACTCGGAGAATGCTCGGCATTTATGGGGGTTGGCCTCGATTCCTCACTCCGTTAAGTAGAAGCCGAGGAACTTGCCTGCCCGGACACCGAACGTGCACTTCTCCGGGTTGAAACGCATTTAATACTTCCTGGCCTGTTCGAAGACCTTCCTTAGATGGGCAGTGTGATCGGTCTCCTCATGGGATTTTACGATCATGTTGTCCAAGTAGACTTCTAGCATGTCGCTTATTTCTCCCCAGAAGACCTTGTTCATCATTCTCTGATAGGTCGTGTCGGCGTTTTTGAGGCCGAAGGGCATTACGTTGTAGTAATAGTTGCCCGACTCGGTCATGAAGGCCGTGTATTTGTTATCGCTCATTGCCATTGGTATTTGATTATAGCCCGAGTAGGCGTCCGTAAATGATAAAAGTTTAAAACCCGCGGAGTTATCAATAAGTTTATCAATATTAGGGAGGGGGTAGGCATCCTTTGGGCATGCCTTATTAAGATCGGTGTAGTCAATGCACATTCGCCATTTGCCATTAAATTTTTTCACAAGAACAGAGTTGGACAGCCAAGTTGTGTACTTAGCTTCCGAGATAAATTTTGCCTCGAGGAGGTCTTTTACAACTTTTTCTGTAGCCTCCGTTTTCTCCGGAGACTACTTTCTCCTACATTGTGCTACTGCTTTGATGGCCGAGTCAATTGTGAGTTGATGGCAGGCGACGGACGGGTCCAAGCTGGCCATCTCCGCGACGCTCCAGACGAAGAGATAAGCGTTCTCACGGAGGCATGTTTTGAGTTGCTTCCTCGCAATGTCAGGCAGATCTGCTCCAATCTTCACTCCCCGCTGGGGGTCGTCGACGAACAAAACGAGCTCGAAGTTTCCATTCGGGATTGGGCGCATCGGATGGGAGTTGTTGCTGGATGAGCTGGTTGAAGCTACTTGGTCTTCCTGCGCGTCCTCTTCAGGGAAGTGACTGTCGAGGTCGATGGAGTCGACCTGAGGCAGAGGCTTGGCTTCCTCGGAGCTGCTGGGCAAGGCTGGCTTGTTTGAGACCTTTGGCTTGGACACGATGGCGTTGAGCCCCTTTGTGGCTGCCTCAAAACATCGTCGTGCAACTTTGATGTCTCCATAAATGCTGGCGACCATCCCTTTTGAAGTGTAATACTTCATCTTGAGGTGGACGGTTGAGGGCAAAACTACCAACTCGGCCAGAATTGGTCTTCCGAAGATGCACTGGTACAGCGACGGGCAGTCGATTACCAGAAACTGCACTTTGATGGATCTGGTCATCTCAGCTGATCCGAAGGTTACAATCAGTTCGACGTATCCCCACTGCTTGGTTACTGATCTGTTGAATCCTTGCAAATCAGACCCCACAAAGGGGGTGAGGTGTGATTCGTCCAGCTGGAGCGTTGAAAAGAGCTGGGAGTACATAATGTCGACCGTACTGCCCTGGTCGATGAGGATCCTACAACGTTGAAGTTCGCCATTCGGGCTCTGATGAGCAAGGGTATGCTCGAGTTTGGAGATCCCCCGAGGAGCTCTTCCCAATAAAAAGAGATGGGGATAGAGCCCTTCTAGGTTTGGTCAAGCGTGGTCACCTTATTGGAGCTAGTGCTGATAAGATGCTCGAATTTTCTTTTCACGGAGCGTACCATGACTTTGTTGAAACCTCTGCCCGAGATGACCATGGCGGAGGGAAATGTCTCCCACGGCCTGTGGGCGGTGACGTAGGCCGATGCATTGAGCTCATGTTGGACGTAGAAGTCCTCTGGCCGCGACACGGACATGGCCACCAGGATGTTGGCCTCTTCCGAGGAAGGTACCTCTTCCTCTATTTTCTTGGACTCCTAGGCGTCCTGCAGAGGAACGTCTTTCTTCTTCATGAACTGCTTTAGGTGGACATCTCTGATTAGTATCTCGATGGCATCCTTTAGATGGATGTAGCCTCGGTAGTGTGGCTGTGACTCTTGTGGAAACGGCAGTACTTCGATTTATCGGCGTTGGGTTTGGCCGGTAGTTGTTTGGGGAAGCGGACCCCTGCTTGTTTGAATTCCGAATTTGCGCATTCGGACAATATCTTCTCCCTCGAAACGGTGAGGGGTGTAATCATGGAATTTCCCGGAGGGTCCCTTGTTGTCGCGGGAGTCCCGAGGACGGTCTTCGTGCCTTCTTTCTGCTCGACGAGATGTCGAGGTTTCTTCGCCCCTAGAGGCCCGACCTTTCTCCTGGTGGCGGGATGCTCGGACGGTGTTAGCCGCTTCCTTCTCTTCGTACTAGATGTGCGATTGTGCTTTGAGGAGGAGGGCATCTAGGTTCCTCGGAGGTCCGAGGCCAACGGCCTTAGAAAACTTTAAGCCTGGGCGGAGTCCTTGCTCGAGCATAAATTTTTTCATCTCGTCTGTTGAAGGGACCTGTACTGATTCTTTGTTGAACCTCACGATGTACGCTCGGAGAGGTTCGTCCTTTCCTTGGATGATGGCCCCAAGGGAGGCCTCGGTCTAGGGGTGCCGGAAAGAGGCTATGAAGTGCCGGGAGAACATTCTGCCCAGTTGCCTCCACAAAGTAATGGATTCTGCAAGCAGCTTCTTGTACCACGTCATCACTCCCTTTCGGAACGTGGTCGGAAATAGCCGGCACTTGATGGCGCCCCGGACATCTCGATAATCCAATAGTGCGTCTATATTCTCGATATATTCGTCGGGGTCAATCGTACCGTCGTACGTGCCTAGTGATGGGGGCTTTTCCAGGCCCTTGGGAAGACAAGTTGCCAAGATTTTTTGAGACAATGCGCCGTGGGGCTCATCATCGCTGTTGGAGCTGGTTAGTGACGGGGAGCGCGTGACTCGCTCGTGGCAACGGTCCCTTTAGGGAGAAGGCGAACGGGCCCGACCTTTAGAACTGACCAAAGGTGATTGCCTCTCCCTTCGAGTCCTCTTGTGCCCGAGAGAGTGCTGGTTATACGGGGAGACTTGGTCGCATTTCTAGAAAGCGCGAGAGTTAGGCTCTTGGCACAGCCTTCGATCGACTTCCCGCCGGGGCTGCGGGATCTTGGACCGTCGTTGGTTCCTCCTTGGTGGATGGGATCTTGGACGGTAGGATTCCTCCAACGCCCTGATCCTTTTATTTTGCTGGAGGATCAAAGCGTTGGTCTTGTTGATTGCTTCCAGAAGGGCCACCACGGCCGGGTCGGTGTTCGGTGGAACGGGAACGGGCTAGATGTCCAGCGAAGGCTGGTCGTTGTTACAATCAGCAGAAATAGGGGAAGGAGAAGCTTTGGCCCCGTCCCTCAAGAAACGGGCATCTCCGAGGAGAGATGAAGGACCGTCAATGTCAGTTTTTCTTACGGGGAGGACAACATATTAGAGAGCACCTTTGGCGTGATCTTGAGAGGCCATAATGATGATCTTGGAAATTTACTTTGATCTTCGATTTTTGGGGAAAGAAAGATGGGGAGAACAATGATTCCCACGGACGGTGCCACTGATCGTGAAGGCTGGATCAGATCCTGTTGAAGTGGGGCACCAAGTACGTCTGAGATGCAGGGCATATGGAGGAGGAGGAGGGGGTGTACCTGCAAGGCACTCCGACGCTCAAGTAAGAAAAGGTCAAAGAAAATGGCAAGTACAAAGTGTGTTCTTAGGATGATTATTGGATACCTGACCCTCTCAAGTGAGAGGGTTTATATAGTGCCCCCAACACGTGGCCAACGGTCCTATTTTCGGAGCGAAATAACCGTTTTCCCGAAGAATAGGTAACTGTCCAAACTAGCCGTTATGTCGGGCTGCCCAAAACTAGCCGTTGCGTCGGGCAACAACACGATTTCGGGCACCTGCCCTTAGCTGTTCGAGGAGTGGGGAAGTTGTGCGGAACAGGCAGCAGTTCCGGGGAGGATCATTTAGTCCTTGCCTGGATGGAGGGGCAGAAAGGTAACTTTCACCCTTCTATGGATTTGACCCAAGCAATTAGGCCGTTATTAGAGTAGAAGTGGATTGGGTCGTGCCTGGCCATTGGTCCATTCCAGAACAACTATTATTTATTTTATTAGTTTTAATTTAAATAATAGTAACAATTGATACTCTCCCTCCACACCCATGTCTCTACATTTTTACTCACACACCCTAACACCTTAGACTCTAACTTCTAAGGCTACCACCCTACATCTAAGGGTTCCTCAAACACATCAATTATCAAACAACACATACAATCACATAATTTTATTTTAAGAAAATTAATTTAATAAATCGGGGCGTAACAACTCTCCCCCACTTAAAATATTTTCGTCCTAAAAAATTTACCTGATGCGAACAACTCCGGATACGACTCTTGCACCCTACTGTCCAACTCCCATGTCATGTTTCTTTCGGCAACGCCTCCCCAAACTACCTTCATAAGAGCAATATCTTTGTCCGTAATTGTTTCAATTCATGGTCTTCGATCCTCATGGGTAAAGCTTCAACTGTAAGATTATCCCTTACTTGCACATAATTCGTCGGAATCACATGAGATGGATTTCAAACATACTTCCGAAGTTGTGATACATGGAATACATCATGCGAATTCGAATGATTAGCTGGAAAAGCCACTCTATAAGTAACCACTCCAATCCTCTCAGAAATCTGATACAAACTGATAAACCGAGGATTAAGCTTTCTCGTTTTCAAAGTACGTCTGACACCAGTCACCAAAGTGAGTCTAAAGAATACATGGTCTCCTTTTTGAAACTAAAGATTCTTTTATCTCTTATCATGGTAGCTCTTTTTCCTACTCTACGAGGCTTTCATCTTTTCTCGAATAAATTTCACCTTTTCAATAGTCTACTGGACAATCTCAGATCCAAGCACTACGTTCTCACCAGATTCATGCCAACACAAAGACGTCATACACCTCTGACCATACATTGTTTCAAAGGGTGCCATTCCAATACTAGACTGGAATTTATTGTTATAAGTGAACTCTATCTGTGGCAGGTGACTAACCCAAGTACCTCTTTGCTCAAGGACACAAGCTCTCAACAAATCCTCTAAGGATTGGATAGTTCCCTCTGTCTGACCATTTGTTTATGGATGATAGGAAGAACTCAACCTCAGCTTAGAACCCAAAGCCTTTTGCAACCTATCCCAAAAAATCTAGATGTAAACCTCGGGTCTCTATCAAAAACAATACTCAACGAAACTCCATGCAGCTTTACAATTACTCAGATGTATACCTCTCTGCCAAATTCTGCAAAGGAAATCTGATGTTTATCGGAATAAAATGCGTCGATTTTGTCAGTCTATCAACTACCACCCAAATTGCATCATGCCCTCTAGGAGTATTCGGTAACCCCATCACAAAGTCCATCGAAATGCTATCCCATTTCCACTCTGGAATTTCTAACGGTTGCATCAATCCTGCAAGCTTCTGGTATTCAACCTTTGACTTTTGGCAAGTCAGACACGCATACAAGAACTGCGCCACATCACGCTTCAGACCAGGCCACCAAAATATGATTTTCAGATCCTAATACATCTTAGTAGCTCCTGGGTTAATACTCAAACTACTTTTATGACTTTCTTCCAAAACCATCTTTTTCAACTCAGGATTATCAGGTATACATATTCTACCTCAAAATTTCAACACACCCTGTTCACCCACTTTAAAATCACTCTCATTAGTTTGATTACTCCCAACCATCAAATCCACCAACTTCATATTCAACTTATGACTCTCTTTAATATTATTAAAAAATCATTGCTTATGTTTAACATACCGAATACACACTCTATGGTGTTAGTTCGTAATTTCCAACACCTTGACTATCCCTTTTATTAAATGCTTTCTAGTGCACTCAATTTCTTTTGTAGTTTCCTTTGTAAGGCTATTTATAAACCTTGTTTCCTATCAATGAATTAACACAGTTTCCAAAATTATTCAATTGTTAAAAACTGGTATTAGAGCTTGAGAGATTGAGTGTTGAAGAACACCAACGAGTGTTTGTGAGAGAAACACAAGAGATATAGAAAAATAACATGCGAACTGAAGAGAAGAGTTGTGGTTTCTCAACACCGACAATTCAAAAATTTGATGGGGATTTTTATCACTAGAGTATGGTCATGGAAAACCTCCTCCGATGAAGAGAATATTAGAGCATGATGGAGCCGGGCTACACTCTGCCCAGAGAAGGTGTTTTCAAACGGATGCCCGGAAGAAGATCCTTGACGGGATGGAACTCAAAGATCTAAAGGAAAAGAATTATTTATTTAAGTCTCTAGACAAATCAATTATGAAAACCATAACAAAGAAGGAGACTTCCAAGCACTTATGGGATTTGATAAAGACGAAATGTCATGGGAATGCTCGAGTCCAGTGTGCTCAGCCCAACCAACTTCGAAGGGAGTTTGAGGTCTTGGCCATGAAAACAAGTGAATCAATCAATTATTACTTTGGAAGGGTAATGGTCATTTCTAATGACATGCGGAATTGTAGAGAAACCGTAGATGATGTCAATATTGTTGAGAAAAGTCAATGGATATTGATAGAGAAGTGGAACTATGTAGTGTGTTCCATCAAGGAAGCTAAGGATTTTGATGAAATTTCAGTAGATGCGCTACAAATTTATCTCTTAGGCCATGAACAGAAGTTTAAGAAAGAACCTGATGAGGAGCAAACAGTAATAGTCTTACAATGAAGGTGGTAGCAATCAAGGGCGAGGAAGATATTCCTTTAGAGGAGGAAGAGGTCGTGGTCGAGCGTCAAAATTACAATAAATCAACCATCGAATGCTATCGTTGTCATCAATTGGGACACTTCCAATACAATTTCCAAAATTGAAGAAACAAGTCAACTATGCTAAAATGAATGAAGATGAAGAGATGCTTCTTTATGCATACTTTGAAGCTGCTGAAGCAAAGACTTAGGGTGTGTGGTTCTTAGACAGTGGGTGTAGCAACCATATGTGTGGAGATGCCTCTCTCTTCTGCACCATGGAGGAAGGCTTCAAACATGATGTGAGTCTAGGAAATCACATGAATATGAAGGTGGTTGACTAGGGCATCATGACACTGAATTGTGAAGGAGCAAGCCATGTTGTTTGAGATTAAGTCTATGTCCATGAACTAAGAAACAACTCACTCAGCATTGGACAACTTCAAGAAAAAGGGCTTGGCATTTGTGATCAAAGACAATGAGTATCATATCTACCATCCCTCAAAAGCACTACTACGTAAAACTCCTTTAACAACGGTTGAAAAATATATATAATAACGCGGATCAAGGCGTTGTTATGTAGAGTGCTATGGTAAATGCGCTACTTTTAATCATGGCCTTGGGACCGTTTTGGTATTCTGGAAAGCGCGCGTTATATCACAACGGGTTATTCTTAACAACCGTTGTGATAGATAACGTAATTAATTAATTAGATGACGGTTAACCTAGACAACCGTCGTGGAAAGTCCACATAGTTTATTATATAAAAATTTATATTGCTTGGTTTATCATATACCTATTTAAAAAAATATAACCATTTAAATTGGTATAGAAATATATAATCTGAAAATTAAACTATTCTTGAAAACCAACTTTAACACATAAATTTTTTTCGAATTGAATCCGTCTCATTCAACACATTTTATGTTGTAATACCCCATATTATTTAAGTGCTCAATTGGATATCAGATATGATCAGATGAGTGTCTATGTGCTCTATCTTTGATTAATTGGACTAATGGAATTCTCTAAGTGTTTTAAGTATTGATTAATTGGGATCAATAGAGCAACTCGTGAACTCTGAAGAGATCAATTATTTTATTAAAGAGACATATCATTTTTTATTAGACCAAGAGAATATTTTAAGATAACTCTAATAACTGATCAATTGGTGTGAGGCGATAAAATATCAATTGGAGATACTTTACCCTGTTGGATTTATATTATATAATAAGTTTATATATATATATATTGGAAAGGGAAAGAATAGAAAGAAAAGGAAAGACGAAAAAGAAAACAGAGAAAGTGGAAATGGAGAGAAAGAAGAGAAAAAGCTCTTGGAAGAAGAAAAGCTTGGATCTTCATCATCTCTTCATCGATTCATCATCTTCTTCAACCTCCTCTTCGATTATCAGGTGGGTTCTAGTTAGACACTTTAAGTTCTAGAAAAGCTATGTTTGGAACTTAGGTTAGATTTGAGAGAAAATGATTAAACGGATAAATCAATGAAATCTAACGGATGAAATGCAATATAAAATGCGTAGTATAGTCGGGTTATGATTTGGGGTTGATAAAGTATGAATTGGAAGTGTTTTGGGTGAAGAAATGAGAGTTTTTGGCCCCAAATGACCTAAAATAGCACTGCTGGGAATTCTGGGTTCGCAGGGTTCGCCTAGCGAACCCGAGGCGAAGGGAAGGTAAATGTTCGCTAAAGTTTCGCTTTGCGAACTTTATGTTTTCCTGTTCTGTTCTGTTCGCCGAGAGGTTCACCGAGCGAACATGACAGATTTTCTCATTTTTGTTTCCTTCATAACTTTTGATCAGTAACTCGGATTGTGGCACGGTCGAAAGCGTTGGAAAACTATTTCAATGCTCTTTGTGATGGTGAGGTATAAACATGGTTATATGCTATAGATTGATAAGAAAATATAGAAATGTAATGTATGAAATTTTGATTCCACCAAAACTCAAGGATCGGGAATCCGATTGATACGAGTCCAAAGCCTTTGGAAAGATAATCCAATAAGGTAGTGAATGGTAATGTTAGACCATGATTTAACCAAGGATGCTTGGTAGAGGATAGTAGTGGCTTGTATGCCTTAAAATGTGTGTGAACTACTATGTGAAACTAATGTTATATGACATGTCGAAAATCCATATCTTTTGGATTATAAGTCCGATCGAGGCATAGTAATAGCCGTTGGGAAGCTGTGAAAATATCCTACGGGATAAGAGTGAGAAATATTGTTTTCATTGCCCGATTAAATAAATCGGAGGGAACCTAAAGGTGATATAACTTGTGATTGAATCATTATATGTGATTCTATTATACAATTGTAATATGCTTTTGTATAACTTATGATTGAATTATTATATGTAATTCTAAAATGCAATAGTAATATGCCTTGTCTAATATTGTTGTTGAACATGATCGAGAGACGTATACATGTTAAAATATGGATTAGGAAGAGTGAGAAACCTTACCCAAAACCTAATGATATGATTCTAGGTTGTGACTAGAAATTAATAGAAACTCTAGATGGCGATGCTCGTGCATTGGATGTAGAAAGGTACATCTGTGACGAGTAATGGTCTAGGTGAGAGTGAAACACTAGTATGGAACATGTGTAAACTATGGTAGTTATTGAGAAAGGCAAATGAGGCCTAAAGGCTAATGTGGCCTAGAATTATTGAATACAATTATGGTTGTATGTGAAATCACGAAATTGTAACCATTTCCCTTTATGTGTCGTTTCATGAGTAACGAGTTCCAATGGACAAATGCACTATTACTTGGTAGGTTTGGTTCCCATTGTTATAGTACGAATGGAACCTATATTGTAAAGAGACTTGTGACAGTGTACGGACCGTGTGAAGTGACGACTTAAGGCGATAATGTGTCCCTTAACTCCGAATCCATCTCTTATGCCAAGTAATTACGAGGATCCATGACTCGCTGCGACTTTTAGACGTAGAAGTGGACGGGAAGAAGGGATGCCTTGATAAGGTTATCGATAGTGATAATTATTTAGAGTTAAAGGACTCTTAACATGTTTCCATATAGTGTGAGATTGTGAACTCGAAGTCCTTTCCTTTCCCTGGGACTTCAGTTAGGAATTGGTTAGAACCTTGTAAAGCCGAGAGAATCCATAAGATAGGGAACTCACTGAGATTTAATATCTCACCCCATTGTTGTTGTAATTTTTTAGGCGTTGTGTGCAGGTTTGATTTACAAGTGGAGCTATGCTTGGATGTTTCAAGAGAAGCTTAGTTGAGCTTATTCCGCTGTGTATTATTTTCTTGTACAATGAGGAATATTGTACTTTATTCGTAGATTTTCTTGTTTAGGCTAATTTCCATGCCTTGTACCATAGATTGTATTATGTTTTTAAAATGGTCAAGTATGTGAATTATGCCAATAGGCACTTATGATGGTGTCAGTACCAAATAAAACACTTGTATGGTATTATTCTAGATATATATTAAGAAATTCTAGTATCAGATATGAGATGTCGAAAGAGATGGTTGTAATACCCCAAAATTTGCTCTCCCTCTTTCACATCATAGCATACCATTATCATATATCATATCATATCCACCTCATTAACATTACAGTGCATTTGACATAGAAAAATGAAGCATAGCATTCCTCTTACCATCAAGGCATGTGATCAGGGGGAAGATGGACAATCAAGGGATCAGTCAAAGCACAAAAAGGTCAATCAAGTTGCCTCCAGGCAAGCCAAGAGTCTCATGTCTCATACTATCTCAATTGATCATCCAAAACCTCAAGAATGAGAGATTCAATGGGAGATTGAAGCACTACATCTTTCATTATGCAAGAGGTTCAAAAAATGAAGGAAAACCCTCAAAAGAGATAGCTCATTGATCCAAAATCATCCTCAAATGGCATATCTCATCATCCTTTAAGAGGATACACAACATACTCTGAGGAATGTGAAATTGAAGACTGCACATTTTTCTCCTAGGAGGTGGGCACCAAAACTAGGGTTTCCCATTAAATCAGGGAATCTTTGATTTCTTGGGAAAAACTTGATGTCATGGTGTTCTACATGTTCTTAAGTGTATGTGTATGGAAAATTACCTCTCAATGGGTTTCAGAAGTGGTTCAATTGGAAGAAAGATCAAAAATCAAGAAAATTGGGGCCAAGTCAAATAATCAGAGGAAAAAGTCAACTCTTGACTTTTTGAGGCCAAATCCCTAAAATTCATGTTATATGTGTCTAATGTACAAAATTTGGTCAAGAAACTCCAAAGGAATCATGAAAAAATCAAGAGGTGGAAAGTTGCCATTTTTGGATGAAGAAGGGTTACTAAAAATAGCAAGTTTTGGCCATTTTGCATCAGAGTTTGAACCAAGGCCATTTAAAATTGAAGCACCAAATGAAAATTCCACTCGGCCACAACAAAAGATCTTGTTTTAGGCTTCACATCCATATGTGGAACATCTCCATTGGATAAAAATTGAGGGAGATATGATTGATCAAAGTTGGAGGAAAGTAGGGCAAAAACCAGGTCATGACCAAGAACTTTCAGGTCACGCGCGTGTCATTTTCACAAGCACGTGGTGGGCCAAATGTTTGGGTCAATTTCTCAAGGTTAGAGGCCTCAAATGAAAACTCTTTCAACACGAAAGTTGTTCCTCTATGTGAGATCTTCAAAGTGTATGTTTATGGTTTTTTCATTAGACCAATGATTGAGAAGTTGTGGTGGCTCAAAATAAGGTCAAGATAACTGAATGTTTGGTTAGGTCACAACCAGGTCTTGCCCCACATGCGTGCATTATGAGTCAGCTTTGAGTTTACATGTTTGAATCACATTTCCAAGTTGTTGCAAGTCTCATTTTCATTTACTTTCAACATCAAAGTTGTTGTATCATGTACACACTTTGTAATGATACCAAGATCATTCATGTCCATGGCTTGAGGAGAGAGATATCCATGCGTAAACATCACCATTTCCAACTGATGAATCACACCAGAATTTGCAGTTTGGTTTAGACATTCATCAAACAACCCTTGCACTTTATTTCCACATTAAGCCAAGCACATATCACCTCCACCTTGCACATTAGCACGTGCCTTGCATGAAAGTGGAAAGAATAAACTTGCTGAACAAGTTTCTGATACAATCAGCCGTGCCATTGCAAGCTCATTTTCAGCTCTACCATAACCCACCATGAACTATCACCACCATATCCTCGCTCTCCCTAACTAACTTGACTCAGTTAGTTAGGGATGACTCACTTAAACCACTTCAACTCAGTTAATTCACCCAGTTAACCATGGTTAAACTCACACTATAAATAGAAAACTCACACTCTAATTTCATTTCCAACTTCATTTTCCTCATTTTCGCTCCCAAGAACACTCTCATTCTCTCAACCTTCTCTGAACTCTCTCTCTCTTTTCACACGAGCTTTTCAACTTTCTTCTCCAATTTTCATCATTCATCAGTTTTAAAGCATTGGTGCACTGAAGCATAGCATTGAACTTCATCATCTTCAAGTTCATCTCACTGATCTTACAAGGATTCAAGCTTCCAAAGGCATTTATTTTGCTCAACTCCAGCTCCAGAATTTCGGGAAGGATCCTCTGGTTTTCTTACAACATTTATCTCTTCAAGTTCAGGTTTCATCATCTTAACCTTTTCTTTCTAATTCAAGCTAATTTGAGTGCATTTTTACTTGTCTGAAGTTCCTTAGGAACTGTTTGCACCTCCGGCTAGTGATAGGCTTATTAGAAGCGTAGATTCAATTTTAGGGCAAAACTTCTTGCATCTGATTCTCTTTGTATGAATGCAATTTGCGAATTATAAGGCCAGATTCTTGTTCTACGCGACTTCCTCTTTTGATTGGTATACATATTGTGAATTTCTGGAAGCATGAGAGTTTGCAGACGGTGGTGATTGGCCGGAGAAGGTGACCGGAGGTCCCTCTCCGGCCGGCAGCTTTGATTGTTAGGGTTTTATCATGTTTTAATCCTGTCCGTCCATTTTGCATGATCGTGTGGTTCAAAATGTGCCAACACATTAAAACGCATGTGCATGTCATGTGCATTGTTTCTGAATTCACTTAAGCTCTATGTGTTGCAACGTATGGTAGCTAGGGTAGACATTCATGCATGTGCGTTGATTTCAACTACTTTGACTATGGTTTGACTGTGACTTGATCCATTGGTTACGCGTGAGTCAATTTTGTTGACTGAAGAGCATGATAGTTAATGTGTTATGCGTGCTTATTGGACCTAGTCAGATTGATATCCACACCTCCCTCTTTCTAAAGCCCAATTGATTTGAACTGATATATTGCTATGTTCACACCTCCCCTTCCCTTTACATTTCATTTCTTTTTTCCATTTTTATGCACGTTTACTTTTTAATTTTTAAAAATACCAAATGGCATTATAAAATTCCACAAAAATTCATGAGCATCAATAAAACATTTAGAAAATTTTTCATGATTTTATTTCTTGATTTTATGACCTTTTTGCCCCTGTTCCACATTTTTCTTTGATTTTCTTTTGTATGCATTCTTAATGTGGTATATGATTTTGCTTAATTTTGTTCTTGATCATTTAAAATTGTTTTGATGCTCTTCTTTTTGCATTGAGTCATTATCATCTTGAGGTATGTTAAGTGATTTTTATTTGATTTTTTTTAGGTCAGTTTATGGCATGTTTGGTGTTCATTTTTGTGCTACTTTGTATGATATGTCTACTTGACCTAAGTGCATTGTTTGACATCATTTTGCCTTGGTTTCTTGCATGCTACTTTGGTATGTGATTCATCTCTGATTTGTGAGCTTCAATACCATGTTTTCATAATTTTCATGAGGCCATCTAATTTTTGTTTAATGCAATACCTTTAAAGCATAATGACATGTCATATCATTGTAATCTTTGGTGCATGTGTACGTGATTTCTTTTGTACATACTTGCATGATCATTTTCATATTTGGTGAACCATCCATTTGATATTATAGGTCATTAGTACATATTATGTGTCATCTTTGCATGTTCACTTTCATTTGAACTTTGTATGTCCTTAATGTGAAGTACCTGTGTTTTCTCTTGAACTCCCATTTCAATTCTACTTCTTCTATCACTTCTTAAATGTCTTGAGGTGCTTCATAAATACTTGTGAGATGTTTGTGAATCATTCTTAATTTCATTTCAATTCTGATACTTGGCTTACATGTTCCATTTATGCATGTCTCTTCCATTTCTTTTCATCTTTCATTCTCCCTTTTCTTATGGTAGCATGTTCTAATGTCATGGGTGATGTTTGTTGCCTATCCACTTGGACTTGCATGATAATGATCATTTGTTTTCCATGTGATGTACATTCTGGTTGTAACCATTTTCTCATCTACTTATTTTGAGTTTTATGGTGCATTAAAAGTTCTTTTATTTCTTATACTTCTTATACATGTTTACTAACCATGTAGGGGCTTTGGTAAGTTGCAATTGAGTGTGGATAAGGAATCCACATTCAAACTTCTTTCCTCTCATCTCTTTTGCAATTCCATTTTGTGTTTTGTTAAGCACTTATGTGCTTTCTTTTAATAACTCATCACTTTCCCTCTTTGAATTACAATTCATCTTCTACTTTAGAAGTGAATTGTTTAATTCATTCTTTCTTTAGACTTTAGGTTTAAACCTCACAAACTATTGGGACCACTCCCTTTAATCTTCAATTAGGATTGAGTCTTAGTCCATATAGATTTTACCTTTCTCCTCTCTTGAGTCTCTCTTCCCATCTTAAAGAAAACGCAAGACATCTAATAAAGGTAGGCATTTATTGCATTTAGGCCTTTCACAATAAGAAAAGATTATAAGGGGTCTTCTCTTATAATCTTAAAATGTATAGCATATAGCCCATCTTGGGTCAATGTGTTAAACATTTTATCTTGTGTGAGGGACTTAAATGCAATACTTGTCGAAGGTGCAAATAATAAAAAACACTTCTTCATTTCATAATCAACAAAACACTTAATAAACACAAGTATGCTAGTGTGTTTGAACCTTGATAATTGGAAATAAGGGTGGGGGTCTTCTTCACCCTTAGTGTGCTTTCTTACTCATTCCATCTTGGAATGTGAGAATGTACACATTCCAATGACTAAGATTCAGATACACTATCATATGCAAACAAATGGAAAAAACTCTTAAAAGACAAAAATAAACAATAACGTCTTTCCTTCGGGAATTCTTTTCTCACCTCATTCACTCCTTTCCTTAAGGATGCGTCATTTCCGTTCTACCGCAAACAGGTAACGCCTAAGTCTCCCTACAGCGAGCTGCAACACCTAAACTGCTAGGACGCGAACGTTGACGTATTCCACTAAAAAACACAAACAATCCATCCCTAGTGAGGGGAACTACGTCGCTCTGATTCTCATGTTCCCGATGAGATACGTAGGCAGTGGGGTAGGGCCCATGCGAGCACTTCTTTTATTTTCCCTACATTTGTTTCTCTTTCTCTCTTCTTTCCTTTTTCATTCCTTTTCCAGTATCCTTTCCTTACACCCTTTGATCGAAGCAAGCAAGCGTGGATCCCATCGGGTACGATGGACGTGAGGGGGTGCTAATACCTTCCTCTCGCGTAACCGACTCCCGAACCCAGTTCTCTTGGTCGCGAGACCATGTTCTTTTCCTTCCTTCAGGTTTATGCGGTGTTTCCTTTCCCTCTCTTGGGATAAATACACATTGATGGCGACTCTGTTTGGTGCCACTTTCGCGTTTGTACCAGGATGAAAATCCCGGGAGCGACAGCTGGCGACTCTGCTGGGGATAGGTTGACCTATTGCTGGTCCATCCTAAGCGAGTCAATCCTAGCGCTTGTTTGCTTTCCTTTCATTGGGTGTTTATTGTTGTTTTGTATTTGCTGTTTACTGTATTTTATTACTTGTACCGTATTTACAGCACGTTAGCATTTACATTTCATATATTATACTGTGTTGCACTGTTCTGTCTGTTTGGCGGGAGGGGATTTCTGAGAGATGAGCTCAGTACACAGGCTCGAGTATACACTTAGACTTAGAGTGGAGAGTAGTGGGACCTACGTGCCATCTGTGTACGTGGGTAATCACGAAATTCACAGCTAGACGAGGCTATCTTGGGACTCATCATGGCGTGCGCATCTTGCGTATTCCAGGATGTCGATCTAGAGAGCTGTCGACTCTAGTGACCGATCATGAGGACCTTAGTGGAAACATCTCTCTTTAGCGGTGACAGTGGAAGACCACATTCTGTGGCAAACCCACTCGCACCCGAGGGCCTACTTTGGTACTTGCATAGGATGACCTTTATTTTCTAGGGTAAGTTAGTGGACGACCTCTTTGATTGGCATAGCATTGTATCCTACGGGCTGAATGTGTTATCGCTTCTCAAACCTCCGAAGCTGACAAGCCTTATTTTCTAGGAACCACATGTGAGTATGGGTGGGATGTTTACAGGTTGCAGGTAACCCAACCTCCTACATACCGTACTTGTGATTCTATGATTATTACAGATAGTGTATCCTATGACAGTAGTTTGAGTAGTCATCTCAGATACATTGCCAGATTCAGTACAGAGACACAGTGCACACAGTTCAACACAGACACCGACACCTGGATACCTGATCACATGCCTTTTGCATTTGCATAATCATATCATAACAGGTTATGTTTGTCATTTTCAGGTACTTACCATATTGTCTGATTCCAATCATGAGTTCCCAAAGTGCTGAGGTTAAAAGGAAGAATAATGTGTCATACAAATTCCCTGATCCTAAGCTGGGTGTATTGAACAAGATGATAGGTATGGCTGGTTCTGATGTTCTCAGCACTTTTCAGAAGGAGTATGGAGAGCTGATTAAGATGGTCTGTGCATTCACAAAGTATGAGAAGGATGGGTTGCATACTTTCTTACAGTTCTATAAGCCATCAATGAGATGTTTCTTATTCCCTGACTACATTCTGATGCCCACTCTGGAGGAATTCTCATTTATTTTGGGAATTCCAATCACGTCTGCTATACCGTATTTTTCTGAAGGTGCTCTTGCCCCTGAAGTAATCGCTGCTGTCCTGCATCTGGACCTGTTTATTGTGAAAAGTGGCCTAAGCAGACTCAAAGAAGATGAAGGATTTCATTTGGAGTTTCTTCTTCGACAAGCTCAGGAAGCTGCCAAGGCTAACAATTGGACTACTTACAATGCTGTGTTAGCTTTGTGTATCTATGGCTTGGTGCTTTTCCCCGGTCAGCCTGATTTTGTTGATATGTAGGCATTGAAAGTGTTTGTCTTGAAGAATCTGATTCCTACCCTGCTAGGGGATTTTTATCACTCCGTACACTACAAAAATGAGAAGGCAAGAGGGAGTTTGGTTAGTTGTTGCACCCAATTGTTATGCCATTGGCTCTTCAAACATTTACCCCGGACTGGTGCGTTCGTAGAAACTGCTGAGACAATGAAGTGGTCCAAGAGACTGATAGGTTTAACTGCCAATAATATTATTTGGTTTGATCCCAAATTACTGACGATAGAGCTTACTATCAAATGTGGAAGTTTTCCTAATGTGCCTCTACTTGGAAGAAGAGGTGGGATTAATTACAACCCAGTGTTGGCAGTTAGACAATTTGGTTATGCCTCGAGACATCCTCCTGCTGATGAAGAGATTAGCGCTTCTCTGTTTTTCGTAGGGACCAAGAACGAAAGAGTGCCGGAAGTAATAAATGCTTGGAAATTTAGGCAAAGAGATGGAAAATTGACTTTCGGCAAAGGAGATTGCAGATCATACCCTGAATACGATGCCTGGGTTGAGATGAAGGTCAAAAAGCTATTGTTACCCTTTTCCCGAGAAGTTCTCTTATGTCCAGATCAACATTCCACGGTACCGACCGAGGGGTGCGAGAAATTGAAGAAAATGTTTAGAGATCTGCAGATAGAGAATTCTGGAATGAGCATATGTCTTCAGAAAGCTCTAGCTGACAACAAAGAGTTGGAAAAGAGAGCGTTGAAAGCAGAAAAAACCCTGGCGGACAAAGAAGAAGATTTTGATGAGAGAGCTCGATACTTCCGGAAGCTTACCTTGGGAGCAGATGATACTAGTCAGGCTCATAAGGCTACGAAGCAGGCGCTGGCCCGAAGCAAGGATTCGTTAGCTAAACTCCGTCAAGCTTGGGATGAGGTCAGAATTGAGAACTTCGAATTGCAGGCCCAGCTAAAAGATAAAGATGAGGAGCTGAAGAAAGCGCACGTGGAAAGAAGAAAGTATCGAGAAGATCTTGGCAAAAGTCAAGAACAAGTGAGAAATGCCGAAGGTAAGCTGAAAATCACCAACAAGGAGCTTGAAGATGTCACAGCAGAGCTGAAACTGGTTAAAATTCAAGCTGGAATCAAGAGGCGCAAAGGAGCCAATGAAGATGAAGCCTTGCTGATGCACGTGGGGTCATTAGAGGATGCATTGGAAAAAAGGGACGCAGTGATTAAAGAGCTGATTGAGAAGCCGCATCATCAGCGTACCCGCATCCTGTTTGAGGAGATTAAGTACTCCAGCCAGAAGCTGAAGGATGTAGAGCTGTCGGATTAGTGATTTTTGTCATTTCTTTGTAATTTGTAATGGTTACCATCAGAATTGTTGATGGATCCATTTGACTGCCTATTTTTTTACTTTGTTGCTGAAACTACGACAAACGTGCTTGAGAAGTTTTGGGAATTTGTATGAAATGGGTTACTTCTGTTCACAATTTCTGATCTTTAGATATATGTGATGTGATATCTGCACACTAGCACACTACAAAATCACTATTTCTGGTCTTCAGACATCCGTGATCGATGTATATGAATATCTCTTCATGGCAAAACTCAGTAATCATGACTCCTGGTCTTCAGGAATTCTTGGTTACGATTGGAATCAGGATATGAAAAGCATTTTGAAATGACAAACATAACTTTGCATTTGCATTTGCATATCATTTTTGCATTGCAGGTTTTCCTTTTGCAGGCGCCTGCTAACCTTTATTTGGTTTTCAGGCACAATAGCTGATACCCCAGTTCACCGATATTCTACCCGACGCAATCAAGCAAGAGTAATGGAGCAAGTTCAGACGGAGTTAGCCGATTTGAGGGGAAGGATGGAACAGTTCATGAACCTCATACAGGGAATTGCTCAAGGTCAGCAAGAGCTAAGGACCGGTCAAGAAAACATGAGGATTGGACAAGAAGCTATGAGAACCACTATCCAGAGGCTGGAAACTGAAATCCCAAATCGCAATGTGCGCACTCCTCCTGTTGGCACAATCCCTGCTGGTGGGGCACATCTGGGCTTTGATAATAATGAGGATGGTCAAGAGGACCAGTTCACTGCATTCAACAATGACATGGGTTTCTACAATGACGACCGGAAGTATGAAGGGCTGGATGAAAGACTCAAGGCTATTGAGAGCCAAAATCCTCTTGGAATTGATGTAGAAGATATGGGTCTCGTGCTGGGTGTGCGAATTCCTCCCAAGTTCAAGCTTCCTGCTTTGGATAAGTACAACGGTAGTACATGTCCCAAAACACATTTGCAAGCTTACAATCGCAAGATTGCTGCTTACACTGATGACCAGAAGCTCTGGATGTATTTTTTCCAGGATAGCCTGTCAGGTGCATCCCTGGAATGGTATGTCAAGCTGGACGGGGTTCGTATAAAGAGTTGGAAAGATTTGTGTGCTGCATTTCTGAAGCAATATCAATATAATTTGGATATGGCACCCAATCGTACTCAGCTGCAGAGTATGACTCAGGATCCTAAGGAAGGCTTTAAGCAATACACCCAGAGATGGAGGGAATTGGCTGCTCGAGTTCAACCACCTCTGGGTGATCGCGAGATGGCTGATATGTTCATGAGCACGCTCCAAGGGTTGTATCTGGATAGATTGGCTGCATGTCCTTCCACAGGGTTTGCCGACATTGTTATTGCTGGGGAACGAATAGAAAGTCTGTTGAAATTGGGTAAGATTCAAGATGTTGCTTCAAGTTCAAAGAAACCCTTTGCCAATGGACCAAGGAAAAGAGAAGGGGAGTCCAACGCCATGTATAGAGGAGGGGGCAGAGGCAGGACTCAGCCCTATCATCAAGTGGATGCTGTAACCATTCCGGTTCCAGCTGGACAGCAAGCTCCCAATCAGCAAGGTAGACCCCAATTCCAGAATAATAGACCAAGGGACCGTAAGTTTGATCCTTTGCCTATGTCGTATGCTGCTTTGTTACCACAATTGCTCAAAGAGAATTTGGTTGAACTCCGGACAATGAGGCCGCTAGATGCTGGGAAATTACCTCAGGGTTACGATGCTAGTGCTCGGTGTGAATTTCATTCTGGCGCGCAAGGTCACACAATAGAAAAGTGCTGGGCTTTTCAACACATAGTTCAGGACTTGATTGACGCGAAAGCTATTAATTTCTCCAGGCCGCCGAGTGTTCGTGACAATCCAATGCCTAATCATGGAGGTGCGGGAACGAATGCTATTTTTGATGGTGAGAAATTGAATCTGATCACCGACATTAACTTGGTAAAGACTCCGTTGTTGACCGTAAAAGAACGTTTGTTAAAAGGACAGGTATTTCCTGGGTGTAGTTGTAACGCCCCGATTTGTTTAATTCTATTTATTTATTTCATTTATTTGAATTTTGTGAAATGTGTGAATTTATTGCATTTTACCTGCTAATTGAGTTAATTGGTTAATTTCTATGATAGGTAAAATATTTTCAATAAATTATAATTTTCTTTTCAACTTTTATTTCATGAAAATATATTCCATCGCTGTTTATGTTTTATCGCATTTTGAGAGCGTTTGGGAGATATTTGAGCGTAAGGGCAAAATGGTCATTTTGGGTAGTTAGATATTTTGTTATAAATAGAAAGTGGAAAGAAAAAGAGAGAAAAGAAAATAGAGAGAAAGAAAAGAGAAGATGGAAAGGAAGAGGAAAGAAAAGAGGAGAAAGAGAAGAAAATCGAAGATTCTCCGTTTCAAGCACGATTAATCGGGTAAGGGTGAGAAGTTTCAATTATATCTTGCTTGTGTATGTATATGTGTTGTTTGTTGTAATTGTTTGATTGTTTCGTGACTTTTCGTATCGATTGGAATTAGGAGCGATTGATAGAAATCGATGTTTTCACGGATGAAATTCAATATAAACCGCGTAGAATACTCGTTGATTATGTCTAAACATGTTTTGGTTGTTCTGGTATGAATTAGAAGTGTTTGGGTGGTAAAAATGATGTATTTTGGTCCCATATGACCTAGGTTGACGCTGCTGCGAATTCTGGGTTTCGCGGGTTCGCCTAGCGAGCCCCAGCGAAGGAACGGGCGAACGTTCGCTAGATGGTTCGCCTAGCGAACTTTATGACTGTTTTCCACTGCCTTGGTTCGCTAGGATTCGCCTAGCGAATACTGGAGCGAACGTGATATTTTCCAATTTTGTTTTCGTCGTAATTTTCAAACCGTAAGTCCGTTTTAGTCGCCGTTCGAAGCGTTGGAAAGCTAATGAAAAGATCTTTCTTTTTAAATTGGTTTGGAGGGCAGTAGATGAATTATTTAGGTCGTGGTTTTGGAAAAGTGTTGGTTTGTTGGGTTTTTATCGCGTTAACCGTGTGCGATTGATGTGTTATCATGCTATATGCTTTTAATATGTATCGTATGGCTTGTGTGCTGGTATATGATGTGAATATATATGATAAGTGTTGGTGATGATGGTTTGTGGTGTTATGGAGGAATAAATGTGTGTTTTGGGTTTTGATTTCAATGTGCGATAATGATGTGTTGTGAGTAGCATTTGATATGTAAATCCCTTGTGTGAGGAACTATGATGTTGTTGTGATTTGTGGTATGTGATATGATTGTGGTATTTATGGCTTGTGATGAAGTGCATTGTTTATGTGAAATTTCAATGTATGTTGTGTGGTGGCATTTAGGGTTTGAAATGCATTGTTTGAATTGCTTTGCAATGCATGAATGTGATGATGTTGAAGCATGTGATAAGTTGTTGTAATTGTTGTGGTTGTTGATTTGTGGCCTAAGGGCAAGAATATGCAATGTGTGCTATTGGATTATATATGCATGATTATGGATGTGTATGTGGGTGCAATGTGAATGTCATGAGTCATTGTATGCCAAACATCATAATATGCATTGTTGAAACGTCCTGAGTGACGGATTGATTCCAGAGGGAATCTGCTATAACGTCGTGTGCCTTAAAAATAAGAGGTGTGAGCGATATGATGGATCATGTGCCTTAAACATAAGAGGTGTGAGCGATGGTTATAGACGATCGTGTGCCCTTGTGGGGTGTGAGCGATCGGGTCGTGTGCCCATGCGGGGTGTGAGCGATCCATAAACGTCGTGTGCCCATGCGGGGTGTGAGCGACGGGGGACATCGTATGCCCGACGGGGAGTTACAGTGATGTAGCGAGCGATGGTTCCAATAGTTCCTGAGTGAACTGGTGATGAGAAATACTTGGAGTCGGTACCGCATAGCATGTGCATAGAGTCGTTGTGTCGATCTATGTGCACTTGCATAAATCATGAATTAATTGTGCATGGAAATGTGAATGTGATTGATGAGATGAAATATGCGCAATTGTTTTGAATGGTATAGATTTGATTGATTATGTGATTATGTGTGGGAAATTGTGAAATCATTGAATATGTGTTGAGATTTATGATTGGATTGGTAAATTGATGTGCATATGTGATAAATGCATTGACTGTGAATAATATGTTTTAGGCATAGACATATGCTATGTGATGTGTGATGCGTTTCTATATGTGATGACTTGGTATGCGTTATGTGCAAATACATGATTATGTTGGATAATTGATACAGGTTATGTATTTGTGACATGCTATATATTTTGGTATGTGATGTGTGAGGTGAGAATAACTGTGTATGTGATTTTTATGTGTTTTTGCATATTATTATGCAATCTTGGTTTAGTTGTTATTTCTCACCCTTCTGCTGGAATATGCTTTTTATGGAATAGTGCAGATTGTCAGCTTTAGCGGCTTGGAGGCTTTTGTGGAGATTAGTCCTCCGTTCTGTTGTCGGTCTTGGTGTCTGCTCTGATACGTAGCACGGGAGTTGGGGAACGATTATTTTATATGTATATAATTGTTGAATGTATTTTGTATTTATATTTTGATGTTCTAAAACCATTTATTTGTAAAACAAGTCGGTTATGGATTTTTCCGCTTTATTACATAATTGACATTTCCTTTATTATGGAAAAAGTTTCCCCTTTGAGGGTACTCTATCTTATGCTATGTATCAAATTTATGAGCAGGGATTGTATTTTGTTCATTTAAGTGTGACATCCCTGTTTCCTGTCGAAAAAATAAATTTTTAGTTACTCTGATTTTATTTATGTATTATGTATTCAAGATGGGATTTGGGGTGTTACATTAGTGGTATCAGAGCAGGTCGGTCCGTCCGGCCAAGTTGTTGAGTCAGTTGGGGTGACAGTCAAATACTGTCGTTGTTGTTTGTCCCTTAGTACGTGATATATGTGTGAAACACTGTCAGTACTTTCTGGTGTTTCTAATCCTTTGTCTTCAGGATTGAGAATGAGATAAGTGGGGGAGAAGTTGGAACTTCTCCAAGTTGCTTCAGGTGAAGCGTTGGCTCAGTGTGTTGTGAATTGCAAGATTGTAAGTGTTGTTAGGGCAGTGTTGTTCCCGATTCCGGAGGGAATACGGAGGTAAGGTTTATGTCAACTAAGGATTTGTGCCTTAGGTAGTTTGGTGCACAGGATGCAAGAAATGCTATTATAGTTTGGTAAGGATGGTTTATGCCCCATCATGATTGTCAGCTGTCTATTGACAAATTGAGGAACTGATCATCCTTAATCTCTTGTTGATAGCTGACGGGCATTATGTTGGATGGAATAGGCGTGTCTTTCCGGCTTTGATAGTATGTGCAATGAATTGTTTGGAATTTAAGGAAATGATTACGGATTGTTTTGATGAGTTGATGAAGATTCTTATACTGGAAGATGAGGCGGATTAGAGGCTTGGGTATGTTGGTTCAGTATGAAGTTTTGAGAGTGAATGATTGGGCATCGTTAATGGTGGTTCTCAGAGAGAAGGGTGTAAAATCAAATTGGACGAAGGTGAAGATTTGAGGTTTGGATCTACTAAGTAAGTAGAAAACTCTTAGTAGATGGGACTAAGATGTTGTTTGGTCTGTGATGATAGTGTTCTGGAAATTGGCAGGAAGTCACAGTGTTGGGCCGTCAGTTGTGCATGGTTTTCAGATGTGTTATGGATGGAGCATTAAGGCGTTGTCTTAGGGAGCTCCTGTTTGGTTAGTAACAAAAAGGAAGGATGGTTGAATGGAATAACAAGTATGATGCATATGATGGTATTGGTTTTGAGACTATGGAAAGCGAAACTTAGAGTTCTGGTGAGGTTTGGAGTCTTTGGAGTTTTAGAGCATTAATGGAAATTTCGAGAAAACCCTAGGTGTGGATGTAATGTTTGAGAGTTCTTTTGGGATGGTTGTTGCTACACGTGGGGATTTATGGAATTTGGACTGTTAGGAGAAGAAATTGCGTATGGATTGCTAACAGTTGAATAAGGTAACGATTGAGAACAAGTGTCCACTTTCAGGAATAGATAACTGGAATGGTTTGGCTGAGTTTGAGTGAACTTGTAATTGTTTGGAATGTTTGATAAGAGTGGTGGATTGTGTGAGTAACCAGTTACCCAGGGAAAAGAATTTTGCAAGAACTTTAAGAATTTGTATCTTTTGGAATTTGTTTGGGTATTACGACGTGCAGTGATGTTATTTGGTGTTAGTAAGGAATTTGTAATGTTTGTGGAGTAGAGGAATCGTATCTTCCATATTTATTTGGATAAGTTAGTAATGGCTTTGATTGAGGATATTCGGATCTATTGTAAACCCTGAGGAAGAATAGGTAGAGTGTTTGAGATTGGAATCACAAGTGTTGAAAAGAGACGAAGTTGTATGCGGAGTTATTCGAGTGAGAATTTGGGTTAAAAAAAAAGGGTCAGTTTTCTTGGATATGTTATTTCAGATGAGAGTATGGTTATGTATCCATCGGAAGTAGATGCAGTTCTACAATGAGAGGTTCCGAAGTTGGTTAAGGAGATTAGAAACTTTTGGGCTCAGTTGGTTGTTACGGAAGGTTATGGAAGACTTTGCTAAGTTCGTACTTCTGTTGTCTCAGTTGGCTTGCAAAGGGTGAGTCGTTTGTCTGGATGTTCGTTGTGAGTAAGTTTTGGTGAGCTGAAGTAGAAGTTAGCTACGACTTCAGTTTTGATTCTGGATGATCCTAATAAACCGTTTGTGAGATGTGTCTTTGAGGAGTTTAGACAGTGTGTTAATGCAAGAGGGAAAAGTCGTGGCTTATGCTTTACGACAATTGAGGATTCATAAAAGGATCGATACTATTCAGGATTTGGAATTGGACGCGATTGTATTGTGTTGAAGAATCTGGAGGTATTGTTTTAAGGGTTTTAGGTTCAAGGTGTTTGGATGGAGGAATTGACGGTTTTGGATATGTAACAAGACTGTTGTAATTCTGAGTTTTCGCAGGTTCGCCTAGAGAACCATTCAGCGAAGGGTAGCGAAGGTTCGCTACGGGTATTCGCTTAGCGAAGGCGTGAGCGAAGGTTCGCTGAGTTGTTCGCCTAGCGAACTTTGTGTCCGTTTTTAGCTAGTAGTTGGTTCGCTGGAACATTCGCCTAGCGAAGGTGCTAGCGAATGCTCGCGAGAAGGTTCGCCCAGTGAACAGTGCTGTTTGTGTAATTTTGTTTTCTGCATAACTTTTGATTTGTAACTCGGAGTAAGGCACGGTCGGATGGTTGGAATTCCTGATTAGTTATGACTTTGGCTCGAATTATCCTATTGGTAAAGTTTATGTCGTGCGTGATGAGTTAAGTTGAGAGTTTTACTTATGTCTGCTTTGATGGTTAAAGAGTGGGAACTTTTGGGAGAATTTAGAGATTTGGGTTGGTGTGTGAATTGACGTCTGATAGTGTGCAGTTGGGTATATTAACAGTGAACAGTGATTTTTGGTGAATATGAGAGAGAGTTAGACTTTGGACGTGAGATTGGTAGTTTTGATGGTTACGAGTAATCAGAGTGCGCAGCGGAAGCGTGATATGGCACATTTCGTATATACGTGTGGGACTGGTAAGAGTTCATAGGTTGAACATTGGGAACATGTAGGAGTGTTGAGGACATTGAACGTTTCAGGATGGAAGTCATATGTGAAAAGTTTAACTGTTATCCGTGGGCTGCTATGTAGTTGGGTGTTTTGGTTATATGTTCGATTGGTGAAATATAGCATTGTTGTAGTATGGTTGTGTGACAAGGATGTTGGTGTTCTGGTTTTGTTGATGTTGTGGAGACCTTGTGGTGTTGTGGAACTTTATGTTCTTGTTTGGGTTGTTGTCTCGTTTCCATTGTGTTGGTTCGAGTGCGTGTAGCTAATTCTGGTGTGGGGAATTAGGGGAGTGTTACCTACGGTGAGGGTAACGATCTTGTTGTGTTTCGGTTCTAGAGTGAACCGGTGTGTTGGTATCTTGGCTTTTCTTTGAGTCGTGAGTTAGTCGTCAAGTGCATTGTATGGGCTTTGCA
This sequence comes from Lathyrus tuberosus, assembly GCA_022829125.1. Taxonomy (NCBI): domain Eukaryota; kingdom Viridiplantae; phylum Streptophyta; class Magnoliopsida; order Fabales; family Fabaceae; genus Lathyrus; species Lathyrus tuberosus. The sequence goes on from JALAZF010001049.1 coordinate 258,406, forward strand.
TCTTGTCGTCGTTGTGGTCGTCGTTGTCGTGTCGTTGTTGTATCTGCTATTGGCAAGGTGGTTTACCAGTTGTGTTATTTGTGGTGTGCCTTTTGTTGGCATGTTGGGTTGTTAGTCGGATGCGGGAGTCGTGTCCAGAGTGTTCGTCTCGGTATATTTTTTAGGACGAAAATGTCTAAGTGGGGGAGAATTGTAACGCCCCGATTTGTTTAATTCTATTTATTTATTTCATTTATTTGAATTTTGTGAAATGTGTGAATTTATTGCATTTTACCTGCTAATTGAGTTAATTGGTTAATTTCTATGATAGGTAAAATATTTTCAATAAATTATAATTTTCTTTTCAACTTTTATTTCATGAAAATATATTCCATCGCTGTTTATGTTTTATCGCACATTGAGAGCGTTTGGGGGATATTTGAGCGTAAGGGCAAAATGGTCATTTTGGGTAGTTAGATATTTTGTTATAAATAGAAAGTGGAAAGAAAAAGAGAGAAAAGAAAATAGAGAGAAAGAAAAGAGAAGATGGAAAGGAAGAGGAAAGAAAAGAGGAGAAAGAGAAGAAAATCGAAGATTCTCCGTTTCAAGCGCGATTAATCGGGTAAGGGTGAGAAGTTTCAATTATATCTTGCTTGTGTATGTATATGTGTTGTTTGTTGTAATTGTTTGATTGTTTCGTGACTTTTCGTATCGATTGGAATTAGGAGCGATTGATAGAAATCGATGTTTTCACGGATGAAATTCAATATAAACCGCGTAGAATACTCGTTGATTATGTCTAAACATGTTTTGGTTGTTCTGGTATGAATTAGAAGTGTTTGGGTGGTAAAAATGATGTATTTTGGTCCCATATGACCTAGGTTGACGCTGCTGCGAATTCTGGGTTTCGCGGGTTCGCCTAGCGAGCCCCAGCGAAGGAACGGGCGAACGTTCGCTAGATGGTTCGCCTAGCGAACTTTATGACTGTTTTCCACTGCCTTGGTTCGCTAGGATTCGCCTAGCGAATACTGGAGCGAACGTGATATTTTCCAATTTTGTTTTCGTCGTAATTTTCAAACCGTAAGTCCGTTTTGGTCGCCGTTCGAAGCGTTGGAAAGCTAATGAAAAGCTCTTTCTTTTAAAATTGGTTTGGAGGGCAGTAGATGAATTATTTAGGTCGTGGTTTTGGAAAAGTGTTGGTTTGTTGGGTTTTTATCGCGTTAACCGTGTGCGATTGATGTGTTATCATGCTATATGCTTTTAATATTTATCGTATGGCTTGTGTGCTGGTATATGATGTGAATATATATGATAAGTGTTGGTGATGATGGTTTGTGGTGTTATGGAGGAATAAATGTGTGTTTTGGGTTTTGATTTCAATGTGCGATAATGATGTGTTGTGAGTAGCATTTGATATGTAAATCCCTTGTGTGAGGAACTATGATGTTGTTGTGATTTGTGGTATGTGATATGATTGTGGTATTTATGGCTTGTGATGAAGTGCATTGTTTATGTGAAATTTCAATGTATGTTGTGTGGTGGCATTTAGGGTTTGAAATGCATTGTTTGAATTGCTTTGCAATGCATGAATGTGATGATGTTGAAGCATGTGATAAGTTGTTGTAATTGTTGTGGTTGTTGATTTGTGGCCTAAGGGCAAGAATATGCAATGTGTGCTATTGGATTATATATGCATGATTATGGATGTGTATGTGGGTGCAATGTGAATGTCATGAGTCATTGTATGCCAAACATCATAATATGCATTGTTGAAACGTCCTGAGTGACGGATTGATTCCAGAGGGAATCTGCTATAACGTCGTGTGCCTTAAAATTAAGAGGTGTGAGCGATATGATGGATCGTGTGCCTTAAACATAAGAGGTGTGAGCGATGGTTATAGACGATCGTGTGCCCTTGTGGGGTGTGAGCGATCGGGTCGTGTGCCCATGCGGGGTGTGAGCGATCCATAAACGTCGTGTGCCCATGCGGGGTGTGAGCGACGGGGGACATCGTATGCCCGACGGGGAGTTACAGTGATGTAGCGAGCAATGGTTCCAATAGTTCCTGAGTGAACTGGTGATGAGAAATACTTGGAGTCGGTACCGCATAGCATGTGCATAGAGTCGTTGTGTCGATCTATGTGCACTTGCATAAATCATGAATTAATTGTGCATGGAAATGTGAATGTGATTGATGAGATGAAATATGCGCAATTGTTTTGAATGGTATAGATTTGATTGATTATGTGATTATGTGTGGGAAATTGTGAAATCATTGAATATGTGTTGAGATTTATGATTGGATTGGTAAATTGATGTGCATATGTGATAAATGCATTGACTGTGAATAATATGTTTTAGGCATAGACATATGCTATGTGATGTGTGATGCGTTTCTATATGTGATGACTTGGTATGCGTTATGTGCAAATACATGATTATGTTGGATAATTGATACAGGTTATGTATTTGTGACATGCTATATATTTTGGTATGTGATGTGTGAGGTGAGAATAACTGTGTATGTGATTTTTATGTGTTTTTGCATATTATTATGCAATCTTGGTTTAGTTGTTATTTCTCACCCTTCTGCTGGAATATGCTTTTTATGGCATAGTGCAGATTGTCAGCTTTAGCGGCTTGGAGGCTTTTGTGGAGATTAGTCCTCCGTTCCGTTGTCGGTCTTGGTGTCTGCTCTGATACGTAGCACGGGAGTTGGGGAACGATTATTTTATGTGTATATAATTGTTGAATGTATTTTGTATTTATATTTTGATGTTCTAAAACCATTTATTTGTAAAACAAGTCGGTTATGGATTTTTCCGCTTTATTCCATAATTGACATTTCCTTTATTATGGAAAAAGTTTCCCCTTTGAGGGTACTTTATCTTATGCTATGTATCAAATTTATGAGCAGGGATTGTATTTTGTTCATTTAAGTGTGACATCCCTGTTTCCTGTCGAAAAAATAAATTTTTAGTTACTCTGATTTTATTTATGTATTATGTATTCAAGATGGGATTTGGGGTGTTACAGTAGTTCTGATTGTGAGGGCTGTGCGAAACAGGTTAATGGCTGCAGTAAGTTGAGAGTTGGACTGCAGGATCTTATAGACGAGGGAAGTCTTCAGTTTGATAAAGTAAAGAAAGAACAGGATGTTTCTGCCGTTACCAATTACTATAATCCAGTCGAGATACAGGTGCCTGTTGCAGAGCCAGTTGCTATCATCATGCCCGAGAGGCCGAGACCAGTTACGATTATAGTTCCTGAATCGGCTGCTTATGTGTCTGATAGGGCAGTTCCGTGGCAGTATGGAACTGATACTCGTCAGGGAGGAAGTCGGCAGAAGGCAAAGGCTGTTGGTACTAGCATTGGGAATGTCAGTGGACCAAGTGGTTTTACTAGGAGTGGTCGACTGTTTGCTCCCCAGACTTTAAGGAGTGAGGCTGAAGTTGCTGCAAGAGCAAAAGGAAAACAGGTGGTTGATGACAAGGTGCCTGCTCAGGAAGAGGACCCTAAAGTCAATTTTGATAATGATGTTGAGGAATTTATGAGGGTTATCAAAAAGAGTGATTATAAGATCATTGACCAGCTTAATCAGACACCCTCTAAAATTTCGATATTATCCCTGTTAATGAGTTCAGATGCACATCGGGCTGCCTTGTTGAAAGTTCTGAATATGGCATACGTTCCCCAAGAGATTACAGTGAATCAGTTGGAAGGGGTAATTTCTAATGTGAATGTGAGCCACGGGTTGGGATTTACGAACAGGGATTTGACACCAGATGGACGTAACCACAACAAAGCGCTGCACATCACACTTGAATGCAAAGGAGCTGTTTTGTCGCATATGCTGGTTGACACAGGTTCTTCCTTAAATGTGTTACCTAAAAAGGCCCTGATGAAAATTGAAGTAGATGGATTGGTTCTGAGACCCAGCGATCTGATTGTGAGAGCTTTCGATGGATCCCAAAGATCGGTGTTTGGGGAGGTTGAACTACCTATACAGGTTGGTCCACAGATATTCAAGACGACCTTTCATGTTATGGACATTCAGCCTGCTTATAGCTGTTTGTTGGGCCGACCGTGGATTCACGCAGCAGGCGCAGTTACCTCCACACTTCATCAGAAGCTCAAGTATGTGTTCGAGGGTCAGGTGGTTACTGTTTGCGGCGAGGAAGATATATTCGTGAGTCATCTATCCACTTTCAAATATGTGGAAATGGATGAAGAGATTCATGAAACATTGTGCCAATCTTTTGAAGCCCTGAATATCAATAACTTACCAGAATCTACTTCAGCAGCGATGGTGTCGAATGTGCCAGGTGGGCCGAGTGCATCAATTGCGTCGTACAAGCAGGCCAGAGAAGTGGTCGAAAGCGGAAATGCCCAAGGTTGGGGTAAAGCTATAGATGTGTTTGTAAAAGAAGATAAGTTTGGCATTGGATATCAGCCGGGCCGGACGCCAGTTCCCCGATTCCGTGGGCCAATCAACTTCAACAGTGGAGGAATTATCAATCCCAACCAGTCCTGCTCAGCAATAGAGGATGGCGCTGAAAGCTCAGATTATCTGGACAGATGGGTATATGCACTGGCTCCAGGCGAGGCGTTGCAAAATTGGTCTAGCGAAGAAATCGTTCATGTTGTTCACCATGCAGAGTAACAATTCTTGTCTTTCATAATGCATGAAATCCCACACTCTGCCCAAGGTGTGAGGATCCATTTGTAGGGCCACCATATTTTCTCATATAATGTTCAAATATCAATAAAAGGACGTTTTTGTTTACAAATTTGTGTTCCTTTACTCTTTCTTTATTTTTATTTTTGCACAAAGAAAATTAAAAATGATAATGCACTTTCTTTTCTTTTGTTTTCAAGCAAAAATAATCTAAAATAAAGTATAAACCCAATCATGCAGACTGGATTCTGTGGATTTCTCTAAAAATGATTCTGTTATGCCCACGTATGATTTCGACAATCCGATCTATCAAGCTGAGGAAGAAAGTGATGAAGACTATGAACTCCCTGAAGAGTTGGCTAGGTTGTTGAAACAGGAAGAGAAGACCATTCAGCCTCATCAGGAAGCTCTTGAGATCATCAATATTGGGTCAGAGGAAAGCAAGAAAGAGATCAAGATTGGTGCGAGTCTGCGGGCTGATATAAAGCAAGAGCTGATAGTCATGCTACGTGAATATGTTGACATCTTCGCTTGGTCATACCAGGATATGCCAGGTTTAGATACAGACATAGTTGTGCATAGACTACCATTGAAAGAGGACTGCCCACCGGTCAAGCAGAAGCTGCGCAGGACAAAACCAGAAATGGCCTTGAAGATCAAGGAAGAAGTACAGAAACAGTTGGATGCAGGTTTTCTGGCAGTAACCAACTATCCTCCCTGGGTGGCCAATATAGTACCGGTGCCGAAGAAAGATGGCAAAGTCAGAATGTGTGTGGATTACAGAGATCTCAACAGGGCAAGCCCTATAGATGACTTTCCACTCCCTCATATTGACGTGCTGGTTGATAATACCGCTCAGTTTTCAGTGTTCTCATTTATGGATGGATTCTCCGGGTACAATCAGATAAAGATGGCGCCTGAAGACATGGAGAAGACGACATTCATTACCCCGTGGGGTACCTTTTGTTACAAAGTAATGCCTTTTGGGTTGAAGAACGCAGGGGCAACTTATCAAAGAGCAATGGTGACGTTATTCCACGATCTAATTCATAAAGAGATCGAGTGCTATGTGGATGACATGATTGCTAAATCAAAGACAGAAGAGGAACATCTGATCAACTTGAAGAAGTTATTTGAGAGGCTGAGGAAATTCAGGTTGAGATTGAATCCTAACAAGTGTACTTTCGGCGTGCAGTCCAGAAAATTGCTTGGTTTCATTGTCAGTGAAAAAGGGATAGAGGTTGATCCTGCTAAAGTGAAAGCTATACAAGATATGCCTGTACCGAGAACTGAAAAAGAAGTTCGCGGCTTTCTAGGAAGATTGAACTACATTTCAAGGTTCATATCGCACCTAACTGCCACTTGCGAACTGATATTCAAAATGCTACGAAAAGATCAAACGGTCAGGTGGAATGATGATTGTCAAAATGCATTCGACAAAATAAAAAGATATTTGCAGGAACCTCCAATTCTGATACCTCCAATTCAAGGGAGACCACTGATTATGTACTTGACAGTGCTCGAAGGATCCATGGGTTGTGTTCTCGGTCAACACGACGAGACAGGTAGGAAAGAACATGCTATCTACTACCTGAGCAAGAAATTTACAGATTGTGAATCGCGTTATTCAATGCTTGAGAAGACATGCTGTGCACTCGCATGGGCCGCCAAGCGATTGAGACAATACATGCTCACACATACAACCCTGTTGATCTCTAAAGTGGATCCGGTCAAGTATATTTTTGAGAAACCAGCACTTACAGGCAGAGTTGCAAGGTGGCAGATGGTACTGACAGAGTACGATATTCAATTTACTTCGCAAAAGGCAATCAAAGGAAGTATACTGTCAGATTATCTTACGCAACAGCCTCTTGATGATTACCAGCCCATGAGATTTGATTTCCCTGATGAGGACATCATGTTTCTCAAAGCGAAAGACTGCGAGGAACCACTTCTGGAGGAGGGGCCTGACCCTGAGTCCAAATGGAGTTTGATGTTTGATGGGGCAGTTAATATGAATGGGTGCGGAGTTGGTGCAGTCCTTATTACGCCAGAAGGTGTTCACATGCCCTTCACTGCCCGAGTAACTTTCGGGTGTACCAACAATGAAGCAGAATACGAAGCTTGCATACTAGGGATCGAGGAAGCTATTTATTTACGAATCAAGACCCTCGATATCTTTGGTGATTCAGCACTGGTAATTAATCAAGTAAAGGGAACTTGGCACACACATCAGCAGAATTTGATTCCGTATAGAGTTTATACGAGGAGATTGCTGACCTTCTTTACAACTGTCAAGTTGTACCATGTTCCTAGAGAGGAAAATAAGTTTGCAGATGCCTTGGCCACTATCTCTTCGATGATCAAAGTGCATGGTTGGAACTTTGTGCCCAGGATTGATGTATCTCGTCTTGATAGGCCTGCTTTTGTGTTTGAAGTTGATGCAGTGTCTGATGATAAGCCTTGGTACCATGACATCAAATGCTTCTTAAAAAATCAAGAATACCCGCCTGGGGCATCTTCCAATGACAAGAAGACATTAAGAAGGCTAGCTGGTAGTTTCTTCTTGAACAAAGATGGTGTGCTGTATAAAAGGAATTTTGACACAGTTCTGCTCAGATGTGTGGATAGACACGAGGCAGACCTGTTGATGATTGAAGTGCACGAAGGCTCTTTCGGTACCCATGCCGGAGGACATGCGATGGCTAAGAAATTGTTGAGATTAGGGTATTATTGGCTGACCATGGAGTCAGATTGCTGCAAGTATGCTCGCAAGTGCCACAAATGCCAGATCTATGCAGACAAAGTGCACGTTCCTCCCAATCCGTTGAGTATCATGTCCTCTCCGTGGCCATTTGCAATGTGGGGCATTGATATGATCGGGAAAATTGAGCCTACTGCTTCAAACGGCCATCGTTTCATCTTGGTCGCCATTGATTACTTCACTAAATGGGTTGAAGCAGCATCTTACGCCAATGTCACTAAGCAAGTAGTGGCTCGTTTCTTGAAGCGAGATATCATTTGTCGATATGGAGTGCCCAAAAGAATCATTACTGATAATGGTTCTAATTTGAACAATAAGATGATGGCTGAGCTATGTCGGGACTTCAAAATTGATCATCACAACTCTTCTCCGTACCACCCGAAAATGAATGGCGCAGTTGAAGCGGCCAACAAAAATATCAAGAAGATTGTGCAGAAGATGGTTGTCACGTACAAAGATTGGCATGAGATGTTACCACTGGCTTTGCATGGGTATCGAACATCAGTCCGCACGTCCACTGGGGCAACACCATACTCGCTTGTGTATGGTATGGAGGCAGTTCTACCGATAGAAGTTGAGATCCCCTCTCTCCGAGTATTGATGGACGTTAAGCTAGATGAAGCTGAATGGGTACGAGCCAGATTTGATCAGCCAAGCCTTATTGAGGAAAAGCGATTAGCAGCGGTATGCCATGGCCAGTTATATTAGCGCAGAATGAAGAGGGCATTCGATCAAAAGGTTCGACCTCAAGTCTACAAGGTCGGGGATGTGGTAATCAAGAGAATACTTCCTCCGAGTACAGATCACAGGGGCAAATGGACTCCTAACTATGAAGGTCCGTTCATGGTAAAATAGGTCTTCTCAGGAGGAGCCTTGTTGCTGACAACCATGGATGGTGAAGATGTTTCATCCCCTGTTAATTCAGATGCAGTTAAAAAATACTTCGTATAAAGAGACCCGCTGGATAAAAAAAAAAGAGAAGAATCCAGGAAAAAAAGGGCATCCCGGCGAACCAAAAATAGAATAAAGGTTCGGGCAAAAATTAGGGATATAATTGAAAAGAATTGTACACCCGGTAAGTTGAAAACCCGAAAGGGCAACTTAGGAAAAAAAGGGTATCCCGGTGGATTGAAAACCTGAAAAGGCGATCCACACAAAAGAGGGATTAAAGCGAATGACTGCAGTCTGAATTAATCTGTACGTTTTCTACTCTTCAGCAAACTGGCAAAATTCCAAAGGAGGAATTGGTCCGATCATGAGCTTCTGAAGGCAAAGATAATCAGGAGAGTTGGAATACATACTGGCTATAACAAGATCAGAAATCAGTTGGAAACCAATTTCCGCATTATCATTAGGATAGATTTTTTTTTCTCAATTTTATGGCAATCGCCTCTTTCAGGGGTTTGCTTCTGATTGTAAATTCGCCAATTTTTGGCATTTCATCAATAAAGTTGAATATTCAATCACGGGCTTTTATTTTCTTTTTACTGTTTTGTTTGCAAAAACGTCCTATTTTTTATAATAAAACGTTACTTTGAAAATATCTTGGCCTTGCAAAAACATGCACAAAGACAATGGAAATTACGTTGCTTGTTGGACAACCTTGGATGGTGGACCCAAAAGACCACGCAATATCCGGGGGCATGTGCATATTCTTTTTCTGTTACAGGTAATGAGCGCGATTGATCCAAGCAGCATGATCGTAACCACGAGCAGATATTTGCTATGACTTGATACTGTTGTATCTTATTAAGTCGATTCTTCCATTCAAGAGATCCCACCGAGTTTTGTGACGGCAACGGTGGTCGAAGATGGATTTCCTCTGTGTTGATAACGGTTATTAATGCAGTGAAGACTCCGGGTCAATAACAAGTGCCAATTCTCCAGTACCTTGCATACGATGTGATGGGTAGTTCAAGGCAGAGTGTTCGTACAAGAGTTGGAAAACGTTTGGTTTTCTATAAAATCCTCTTAAGAGACGAAACTTGTAGTACTAACATCCCTTGTGGAATTTACTCTTGGCAGGATGTACCAGCAAGTGGTAGTATCATATATCCCGCAGGTTTCAGCATGTGAAATTTGTCAAAGAATAATCCCCAGCGGAGTTATTGACCCTCCCAAGCATGGGGCATGTTATCTCCCCAGCAAAAGATGTTCCTGACCTGCTATCCCCAGTAGAGTTTGAAGACATTTGGTTTTCTGTAAAATCCTCTCAAAAGGCATGCCCCAGCATGAGACGCTTCAAAGCAGTTTTCTCCAGCAGAGTGTGTTATAAACTCATTATCCCCAACGGAATCGTCAAAAGGAATGTTCGCCAACATGGGGCATTGTGATATTTATCCTAAGCTCGATAGTTTTTTTTCCTCGGCAGATTACCGAGGAATTGCTTTGGGTTTCCCTAACAGATCTCTAGGGACTCTTTCTCAGCATGTTGCAACGGATTGTCTTTCAACCAAGATTTGCATATCCCCGGCAGAGTAGCTCTAATCTTCAGCAAGATCGCATCTCCGGTAATGGTATCCCCACAGAGTTCAGCATTGAATCTTGGCTGCTATACTCCCCAGCCGAGTCGCGGTAAGTTCCCCAGCAGGGTTTAAAAAGATCGACAGAATCTCTCCTTCAGCAAGGTGTCAACATATGATATTATCCAGCAAGTGGTGTAATTCTCAGCAATGCTCATTTACAATCCAAAGTCCAATTTATTGTTAGCATACGTACAATTTGGTCATGTTATTCCAGTAGGTGGGGTGATCATCTGGCAATTTTAAGTTTCCAACGACAGTTTGGTAAGTCCAAAAGTCCAACGACAGTTTGGCAAGGATTCCAACGACAGTTTGGTAATCATGAAAGTCCAAACGACAGTTTGGCAGAGATTCCAACGACAGTCTGGTAATCATTAAAATCCAACGACAGATTGGTAGAAATCCAACACGAATTGGTAAAAGCTGCAAAAGTCCATCTGAAGATGGCAAGTGTGAGATTCCAACGACAGTTTGGTAATCATTAAAATCCAACGACAGATTGGTAGAAATCCAACGCAAATTGGTAAAAGTCCAACGACAGTTTGGCAAAGCTTCCCACGACAGTTTGGTAAGCACTAGAAATCCAACGACAGTTTGGTAGGAAGTCCAACGACAGATTGGCAGAGCAGCGAAAGTCCATCGACAGTATGGCAAGCCAGTAGTCGTCTGGCGTCGTTCAAAAAGACATTGTTGAAAGTCCAACGACAGTTTGGCGAAGCTTCCGACGACAGTTTGGTAAGCACCAGAAGTCCAACGACAGATTGGCAAAATAGCCCAAGTCCATCGACAGTATGGCAAGCCAGTAGTCGTCTGGCGTTGTTCAAAAGACAGATCCCTCCGACAGCGTTTCATTGAAAATTCAATCTAGCAGTGTCATCGGGTTTATATCCCTTTTCTTCTTCATCATCCAGAGCAAATTTTTGGTTATATTTGGTATTCAATCGCTATACACCTTGAAAGTCCGAAAGCAATCGCTTTCAGGCATTCAAGTCTACAGCGCTTGAATAGGGGCAGCTGTAATACCCCAAAATTTGCTCTCCCTCTTTCACATCATAGCATACCATTATCATATATCATATCATATCCACCTCATTAACATTACAGTGCATTTGACATAGAAAAATGAAGCATAGCATTCCTCTTACCATCAAGGCATGTGATCAGGGGGAAGATGGACAATCAAGGGATCATTCAAAGCACAAAAAGGTCAATCAAGTTGCCTCCAGGCAAGCCAAGAGTCTCATGTCTCATACTATCTCAATTGATCATCCAAAACCTCAAGAATGAGAGATTCAATGGGAGATTGAAGCACTACATCTTTCATTATACAAGAGGTTCAAAAACTGAAGGAAAACCCTCAAAAGAGATAGCTCATTGATCCAAAATCATCCTCAAATGGCATATCTCATCATCCTTTAAGAGGATACACAACATACTTGAGGAATGTGAAATTGAAGACTGCACATTTTTCTCCTAGGAGGTGGGCACCAAAACTAGGGTTTCCCATTAAATCAGGGAATCTTTGATTTCTTGGACAAAACTTGATGTCATGGTGTTCTACATGTTCTTAAGTGTATGTGTATGGAAAATTACCTCTCAATGGGTTTCAGAAGTGGTTCAATTGGAAGAAAGATCAAAAATCAAGAAAATTGGGGCCAAGTCAAATAATCAGAGGAAAAAGTCAACTCTTGACTTTTTGAGGCCAAATCCCTAAAATTCATGTTATATGCGTCTAATGTACAAAATTTGGTCAAGAAACTCCAAAGGAATCATGAAAAAATCAAGAGGTGGAAAGTTGCCATTTTTGGATGAAGAATGGTTACTAAAAATAGCAAGTTTTGGCCATTTTGCATCAGAGTTTGAACCAAGGCCATTTAAAATTGAAGCACCAAATGAAAAATCCACTCGGCCACAACAAAAGATCTTGTTTTAGGCTTCACATCCATATGTGGAACATCTCCATTGGATAAAAATTGAGGGAGATATGATTGATCAAAGTTGGAGGAAAGTAGGGCAAAAACCAGGTCGTGACCAAGAACTTTCAGGTCACGCGCGTGTCATTTTCACAAGCACGTGGTGGGCCAAATGTTTGGGTCAATTTCTCAAGGTTAGAGGCCTCAAATGAAAACTCTTTCAACACGAAAGTTGTTCCTCTATGTGAGATCTTCAAAGTGTATGTTTATGGTTTTTTCATTAGACCAATGATTGAGAAGTTGTGGTGGCTCAAAATAAGGTCAAGATAACTGAATGTTTGGTTAGGTCACAACCAGGTCTTGCCCCACATGCGTGCATTATGAGTCAGCTTTGAGTTTACATGTTTGAAGCACATTTCCAAGTTGTTGCAAGTCTCATTTTCATTTACTTTCAACATCAAAGTTGTTGTATCATGTACACACTTTGTAATGATACCAAGATCATTCATGTCCATGGCTTGAGGAGAGAGATATCCATGCGTAAACATCACCATTTCCAACTGATGAATCACACCAGATTTGCAGTTTGGTTTAGACATCCATCAAACAACCCTTGCACTTTATTTCCACATTAAGCCAAGCACATATCACCTCCACCTTGCACATTAGCATGTGCCTTGCATGAAAGTGGAAAGAATAAACTTGCTGAACAAGTTTCTGATACAATCAGCCGTGCCATTGCAAGCTCATTTTCAGCCCTACCATAACCCACCATGAACTATCACCACCATATCCTCGCTCTCCCTAACTAACTTGACTCAGTTAGTTAGGGATGACTCACTTAAACCACTTCAACTCAGTTAATTCACCCAGTTAACCATGGTTAAACTCACACTATAAATAGAAAACTCACACTCTAATTTCATTTCCAACTTCATTTTCCTCATTTTCGCTCCCAAGAACACTCTCATTCTCTCAACCTTCTCTGAACTCTCTCTCTCTTTTCACACGAGCTTTTCAACTTTCTTCTCCAATTTTCATCATTCATCAGTTTTAAAGCATTGGTGCACTGAAGCATAGCATTGAACTTCATCATCTTCAAGTTCATCTCATTGATCTTACAAGGATTCAAGCTTCCAAAGGCATTTATTTTGCTCAACTCCAGCTCCAGAAATTCGGGAAGGATCCTCTGGTTTTCTTACAACATTTATCTCTTCAAGTTCAGGTTTCATCATCTTAACCTTTTCTTTCTAATTCAAGCTAATTTGAGTGCATTTTTACTTGTCTGAAGTTCCTTAGGAACTGTTTGCACCTCCGGCTAGTGATAGGCTTATTAGAAGCGTAGATTCAATTTTAGGGCAAAACTTCTTGCATCTGATTCTCTTTGTATGAATGCAATTTGCGAATTCTAAGGCCAGATTCTTGTTCTACGCGACTTCCTCTTTTGATTGGTATACATATTGTGAATTTCTGGAAGCATGAGAGTTTGCAGACGGTGGTGATTGGCCAGAGAAGGTGACCGGAGGTCCCTCTCCGGCCGGCAGCTTTGATTGTTAGGGTTTTATCATGTTTTAATCCTGTCCGTCCATTTTGCATGATCGTGTGGTTCAAAATGTGCCAACACATTAAAACGCATGTGCATGTCATGTGCATTGTTTCTGAATTCACTTAAGCTCTATGTGTTGCAACGTATGGTAGCTAGGGTAGACATTCATGCATGTGCGTTGATTTCAACTACTTTGACTATGGTTTGACTGTGACTTGATCCATTGGTTACGCGTGAGTCAATTTTGTTGACTGAAGAGCATGATAGTTAATGTGTTATGCGTGCTTATTGGACCTAGTCAGATTGATATCCACACCTCCCTCTTTCTAAAGCCCAATTGATTTGAACTAATATATTGCTATGTTCACACCTCCCCTTCCCTTTACATTTCATTTCTTTTTTCCATTTTTATGCACGTTTACTTTTTAATTTTTAAAAATACCAAATGGCATTATAAAATTCCACAAAAATTCATGAGCATCAATAAAACATTTAGAAAATTTTTCATGATTTTATTTCTTGATTTTATGACCTTTTTGCCCCTGTTCCACATTTTTCTTTGATTTTCTTTTGTATGCATTCTTAATGTGGTATATGATTTTGCTTAATTTTGTTCTTGATCATTTAAAATTGTTTTGATGCTCTTCTTTTTGCATTGAGTCATTATCATCTTGAGGTATGTTAAGTGATTTTTATTTTTTTTAGGTCAGTTTATGGCATGTTTGGTGTTCATTTTTGTGCTACTTTGTATGATATGTCTACTTGACCTAAGTGCATTGTTTGACATCATTTTGCCTTGGTTTCTTGCATGCTACTTTGGTATGTGATTCATCTCTGATTTGTGAGCTTCAATACCATGTTTTCATAATTTTCATGAGGCCATCTAATTTTTGTTTAATGCAATACCTTTAAAGCATAATGACATGTCATATCATTGTAATCTTTGGTGCATGTGTACGTGATTTCTTTTGTACATACTTGCATGATCATTTTCATATTTGGTGAACCATCCATTTGATATTATAGGTCATTAGTACATATTATGTGTCATCTTTGCATGTTCACTTTCATTTGAACTTTGTATGTCCTTAATGTGAAGTACTTGTGTTTTCTCTTGAACTCCCATTTCAATTCTACTTCTTCTATCACTTCTTAAATGTCTTGAGGTGCTTCATAAATACTTGTGAGATGTTTGTGAATCATTCTTCATTTCATTTCAATTCTGATACTTGGCTTACATGTTCCATTTATGCATGTCTCTTCCATTTCTTTTCATCTTTCATTCTCCCTTTTCTTATGGTAGCATGTTCTAATGTCATGGGTGATGTTTGTTGCCTATCCACTTGGACTTGCATGATAATGATCATTTGTTTTCCATGTGATGTACATTCTGGTTGTAACCATTTTCTCATCTACTTCTTTTGAGTTTTATGGTGCATTAAAAGTTCTTTTATTTCTTATACTTCTTATACATGTTTACTAACCATGTAGGGGCTTTGGTAAGTTGCAATTGAGTGTGGATAAGGAATCCACATTCAAAATTCTTTCCTCTCATCTCTTTTGCAATTCCATTTTGTGTTTTGTTAAGCACTTATGTGCTTTCTTTTAATAACTCATCACTTTCCCTCTTTGAATTACAATTCATCTTCTACTTTAGAAGTGAATTGTTTAATTCATTCTTTCTTTAGACTTTAGGTTTAAAACTCACAAACTATTGGGACCACTCCCTTTAATCTTCAATTAGGATTGAGTCTTAGTCCATATAGATTTTACCTTTCTCCTCTCTTGAGTCTCTCTTCCCATCTTAAAGAAAACGCAAGACATCTAATAAAGGTAGGCATTTATTGCATTTAGGCCTTTCACAATAAGAAAAGATTATAAGGGGTCTTCTCTTATAATCTTAAAATGTATAGCATATAGCCCATCTTGGGTCAATGTGTTAAACATTTTATCTTGTGTGAGGGACTTAAATGCAATACTTGTCGAAGGTGCAAATAATAAAAAACACTTCTTCATTTCATAATCAACAAAACACTTAATAAACACAAGTATGCTAGTGTGTTTGAACCTTGATAATTGGAAATAAGGGTGGGGGTCTTCTTTACCCTTAGTGTGCTTTCTTACTCATTCCATCTTGGAATGTGAGAATGTACACATTCCAATGACTAAGATTCAGATACACTATCATATGCAAACAAATGGAAAAAACTCTTAAAAGACAAAAATAAACAATAACGTCTTTCCTTCGGGAATTCTTTTCTCACCTCATTCACTCCTTTCCTTAAGGATGCGTCATTTCCGTTCTACCGCAAACAGGTAACGTCTAAGTCTCCCTACAGCGAGCTGCAACACCTAAACTGCTAGGACGCGAACGTTGACGTATTCCACTAAAAAACACAAACAATCCATCCCTAGTGAGGGGAACTACGTCGCTCTGATTCTCATGTTCCCGATGAGATACGTAGGCAGTGGGGTAGGGCCCATGCGAGCACTTCTTTTATTTTCCCTACATTTGTTTCTCTTTCTCTCTTCTTTCCTTTTTCATTCCTTTTCCAGTATCCTTTCCTTACACCCTTTGATCGAAGCAAGCAAGCGTGGATCCCATCGGGTACGATGGACGTGAGGGGGTGCTAATACCTTCCTCTCGCGTAACCGACTCCCGAACCCAGTTCTCTTGGTCGCGAGACCATGTTCTTTTCCTTCCTTCAGGTTTATGCGGTGTTTCCTTTCCCTCTCTTGGGATAAATACACATTGCTGGCGACTCTGTTTGGTGCCACTTTCGCGTTTGTACCAGGATGAAAATCCCGGGAGCGACAATGGTACGACACAAATATCTCAACAATGATCAATTTATGAACAAGATAAAATGTAGTAAACAATTGTAAAGACACAAGCAACTGTTAACCCAGTTCGGTGCAATCACACCTACGTCTGGAGGCTACCAAGCCAGGAAGGAAATCCACTACACAGAATTAATTTAAAGATTCTTAGTAAACACTCTCCAGTTTACAATCTTCTCACCTAATCTCTACCCGTGTAATTTCTATCTAAGACACTCTCAGATTAGAGACACCTCTCACTCCCCCTCAATCACATGCAGTGATAACTACCGAAAAGTACAAAGTTTAGAAGGACACACTTCAATGACAACACTTTATCATGCTTAAAAGCTTCAATCAAGAACAAAGCACTCGTGCTTAAAAGCTTAGAGTGAACAACTTACAACTCAAAGACTCAGTCCAATTCAAGCATATAAATGATGAATGAATGACTCACAAGAAAACAACCAACAAAAGACTTAAACCCTAATACTTGAATACGCAGCTTTCAATATCTTCTCTCTGCTTTGCAAATAGGGTTAGCACGTCTTTAAATAGAGACAGTCTTCTTGGGCTTGGGCATTAGCAAATCTTAGATTTAATTCATAATTAAAACTGATTATGCTCCAAATCTTTTTGCACGAAAATAGCAACAAACGATTCTTGAAGAAAGTAGCAGAATGCGCTTGCTTCAAATAATGTCACGCCATGATTTTCGCACGCAATCACTGAACATAAACACACAAAAGATTACAAATAAAGCGTAGCAAATGAACCATAACATTCTGAACATGATGTTCTGTAAACAGATGTTAGGACATCCGGCTCGACATCATGAACAGAGCCCTGCAAAAAAAAGAAAGACCACCTGCAGAAAGTTAGAATCACATGTCAAGACATCAAGCATAACATCTTGATGTAACACCTTGTTTTAGGAAAATTGCTGCCAATACAGAACTAACAAACTCCCCCTTTGGCAAATTTTGGCTAAAACAATATTTGAGCACAAAGGCACCAACACTGATCAGAGAACCATGCAGCAGAAATAATTAGAACACAGCTAACATCTCAAAAAAAATTTGAAATTCCCCCTCAAGCCAAAGAACCAGATAACCAACTCTTCCTGAAATTCCAAAGCACACAGAACACTACACACAAAACTATGCTACTCTCCCCCTTTTTGCCATAATTAGACAAACTCCACTAAGAAGTTGCCAAAAAAATACAGAACCACAAAAACCACAAAAAGTAGAAGGAACCATTCATAACTATTGATAAACCCAGAGGCAAATCCATAGAGTAGAAAGTACATTAATACAGGCCAAGCACAATAAGTTCCAAATAAAATCTGAATCATCCAACCAAAAGAAGAACCAAAAAGAAATTCCAAAGATCACCATCAGTAGCAACAATCACCATCAACTCTCTTCACCAGAACTTTCATCTTCAACACCAGTAGCAGAACCAGAATCATGACCTTCATTATCAGCAATCCTCTCACTAGAGGTGTGGTCTTCACCAACTTCCTCTTCACTTGCACCAGCAACCTCAATACTGTCACCTTCAGCCTGTTTCAGATTCTTAATCAAGGTTTCCAATTTCAGCTTCCTTGCAGTAGTAACATGAATGGCATCTCCCAACTCTCTGCAGGTCTCATTCAATTCTGAAATAAGCCCAGCTTTTATGGTAGGTTTCTTCTCAGCAGATGTCAAGACAAAGTCTGGGGCATGTCTTCCTGCAAACAGTTTATAATGCACAGACAAAATAGAATCTCTCTTGCATGCCACATCAGTACTGCAAAGAATGTCAGGGTACTGGCTGAGGATAATACCACATATCAGAGAAGGAAAAGCAATGGGCATTTTGACAGCATTGGTTGTAGCATGCTTCACAATCTGATAAAAAATGTAACTACCATAGTCAAACTTAACTTTTGTACCAACAACAAAAATGAATCTTCCTAACCCAACAACAATGGTGGAAGTGTGATTTGTAGGAACCCAATTAGCTGCCCTAATCCTGTGCAGGATTGCATATTTGACACTCGGTTGTCCAGCAGACAGTTTTCCTTTCAAGGGCCAAGCAGTCACCTGATTTGCAGTGATTACACTGCAAACTTGATTGTCAGTTACTTCCAGCTCACTTTCTTCTTGCTCACTTCTTCCCAAGTATTTGTTGATAGCAACAGGGGAAAAATCAATACATCTCCCCCTCACATACACCTTCCTAAACTCCATACTTCTTCTGTCAGCAATATCCACAGGGATGTTCACAATGAACTCCTTGACCAGCACATCATAGCATTTGGAGAATCTAGACACAGTCTTCATTAATCCAGCATTATTAATCAATTCCATGACCTCCTTGATCTCAAAAGCATCGTTACCTAGCTCTCTCTCCAGAGAAACCCTTCTTTGATATACAAACTTCCACTTTTGCACACTATCAACAGAATGGAATGAAATATTATCGAGTAGAGCATCTGGCACTATGTCAAATGGTATCTTGGTTACAGACTTTCTAACAAGAGCGATGTCCTGGACCTCATCATCAACATCATTATCAGACTCAGAATCTGATCTATTCTTCCTTTTCTTAGATGGAGTAGCAACTTTGCTCCATGCTTTGGAAGGTCCAACAGCAGCCTTTTTCTTTCCAACAACAGATTTCCCTCTAGGAGTGTTGTCAACAATAGATTTCCCTCTTCTTGCCTGCAAGCGTTTGGCTATGCCAGGATTCACATTAGCAATTAATTCATTGTCAGATGGTAAGTCATCAAGATTCACAACATCATCAGAGTCATTTGTCCTCTTGTCACTCTGATCAGGACCAGCAGTCTTCTTCTCCACACCAGGAATATCAGCAGCACATTCAATCCTCCATTCCTTCGGCACAGAGTTAGCCAACTTGTACAGATTTTTAGTATCAGTACCCTTATCAGAATTTGAAGAATCAACATCTCTTTCCTCACTTTGATTAGTATCTGAAGTGGGAATAACATCAATTTAAGAAAGTGGGGTTGAAATCCCAGGAACATTATGACCTCCATATAAAACCCTAGTAACCAATCTTCTAATAGTTCTATCAACATACAGACTATCTTCGGTGGCCCTATTTTCAGAAGATGACACAAGAGGAGTTTTAGAAGTGTTACCTATAGGAACACATTTAGAAACTCTAGCATGAGAGGTTGTGGGCTTTTTCAAGTCAGCGTCAGCATAGGGGACCATGGCAAGCGGAGCAACCTCTATCACATCATCAAACGAGACGCTCACAGGGTGAGCCGTAGGTTTTGATTCCGACCTAGCAGACTTGGAAGGAGATGAACCATGGTGTTGAGACATCTTGAGATTTTTGTGGATGAAGCAAGGATGTCCAAGCAGAGGTATTGTGGAGGTATAGAAGGTGAAGGAGTAGTTGGAATGGGATGTAGTGTTAGGGTAACGTGTGAGAATATTACTTTTGGTATTTTGAAATGATTGTACTTGATGGAGACACTTTATTTTTGGGAAATACAATACCACTTGAATGATATTTTCACTCAACATTAATTGCTACAAATCCTCATAAATACAAATCCCTAATTTTCCTCTTAAAATTTCAAATTGACTAGCATCCAATGCCTTAGTGAAGATGTCAGCTAACTGCTTCTCTGTGGCAACATGTTCTAAGGCAATAATCTTGTCTTCTATAAGTTCCCTTATAAAATGATAACGAATATCAATGTGTTTGGTCCTGCTGTGTTGAATAGGATTTTTGGTGTTGTTTATAGCACTCAAGTTATCACAATACAATGTCATGACATCTTGTGTGACATTATATTCAGTCAGCATCTGTTTCATCCACACCAGTTGAGAACAGCTACTTCCAGCTGCTATGTACTCAGCTTCAACAGTAGATAGAGAGACACAATTTTACTTCTTGCTGAACCATGATATAAGGTTGTTCCCCAAAAAGAAGCATCCTCCTTATGTGCTTTTCCTATCATCAGCACGTCCAGCCCAATCAGCATCACAATATCCAGATAATACATAGCCAGATCCATGTGTGTATAACATACCATAATCACATGTTCCATTAACAGAATCCTCTTTACTTGATTGATATGACTCACTTTGGGTTCAGCTTGGTATCTAGCACACACACCTACAGCAAAAGTAATGTTAGGCCTGCTAGCTGTAAGATATAACAGGCTCCCTATCATACTTCTATAGAGACTTTGGTCCACATTAACACCCTTTTCATCTTTAGACAACTTCAGATGAGTAGGAGCAGGTGTCCTTTTGTGACTGGCATTCTCCATCCCAAACTTCTTTACTATGTTCTTGGCATATTTACTCTGAGATAGGAATATAGAATCTTCCATCTGTTTGACTTGCAACCCAAGAAAATAAGTTAACTCACTAACAAGGCCCATCTCAAATTCTGACTGCATTTGCTGAACAAAATGTTGAACCATCTCATCAGACATCCCACTAAACACAATATCATCAACATAGATTTGAGCAATCATGAGCTTCCCTCCTTCTTCTTTGACAAAGAGAGTCTTATCTATGCCACCTTTTCTGTATCCATTATCAACAAGAAATTCTGTTAGTCTCTCATACCAAGCTCTTGGAGCTTGCTTCAATCCATGCAGAGCTTTCTTCAACTTATAAACATGATTTGGAAAGGTTGGATCAATGAATCCCTTAGGTTGTTCCACATAGACCTCCTCATTTAGGTATATATTTAAGAAGGCACTTTTTACATCCATCTGAAACAGCTTGAATCTCAGGATGTAGGTAACTTCTAATAGCAATCTGATGGATTCAAGGCGAGCTACAGGAGCAAAGGTTTCACCAAAGTCAACCCCCTCAATCTAAGTATATCCCTGAGCAACCAATCTAGCTTTATTTCTTGTGACCACCCCTATTTCATCTGACTTGTTCTTGTATACCCATTTTGTTCCAATCACATTTGTTCCTTCAGGTCTTGGAACCAGCTCCCATACTTCATTTCTCTTGAATTTCCCTAGCTCTTCTTGCATGGCATTAATCCAGAATTCATCAGTTAAGGCTTTCTTGACATTTTTTGGTTCAATTTTTGACACAAAACAAGAACTTGTTATGACTTCTCTTGATCTAGTAGTGACTCACTCATTTAGATCACTTATGATAAGATCTATAGGATGGTCTTTCTGAATTCTGATGGAGGGTCCCTTGTTTAGTAGCTCAGATTCAGGTTCTGCATTAGTAGGATTAGGATCAGTGTTTTTGTCTGAAGCTTCTGCAGAGATATCAAAGAATGTTCTAACATCTTCTAGAACATCAGCCTCCTTATGCAAATCATCAACAACAACATTTATGGACTCCATCATAACTTTAGTTCTGGAGTTGAAGACTCTATAGGCTCTGCTGTTAGTAGAATAGCCCAAAAATATTCCTTCATCACTTTTTTGATCCATCTTTTTTCTTTGGTCACAATCTGCCAAGATATAGCATTTGCTTCCAAACACATGGAAGTATTTGACAATAGGTTTTCTTCCCTTCCATATCTCATAAAAGGTAGCCATGGTTCCTATTCTTAAGGTCACTCTATTATGAACATAGCAAGCAGTGTTCATAGCTTCAGCCCAGAAATAGTAAGGCAGTTTCTTTGCATGGATCATAGCTCTAGCGGATTCCTGGATAGTTCTATTTTTTCGTTCCACAACTCCATTTTGCTGTGGAGTAATGGGAGAAGAGAATTCATGGCCAATCCCTTCAGATGAGCAAAATTTAGAAAATTTGTGGTTCTCAAATTCCTTCCCATGGTCACTTCTGATTCTAACAACATTACTCTCCTTTTCTCTTTGAAGTCTTTGGAAAAAATCTTTGAACACATCAAACACTTCAGATTTTTCTCTTATAAAATTCACCCAAGTATATCTGAAAAAATCATCCACAACCACATAAGCATACTTCTTTCCACCAAGACTTTCCACCTGCATAGGTCCCATCAGGTCCATGTGAAGGAGTTCCAACACTTTTGAAGTAGTGAGATGTTTAATCTTCTGGTGTGACATATTAGTTTGCTTTCCAATTTGGTATTCACCACATACCCTTCCTTCTTCAATCTTTAGCTTAGGAATTCCTCTCACAGCTTCCATAGAGATGATCCTCTTCATCCCTTTTAGATGTAAATGACCAAGTTATTGGTGCCACAGTTTCACTTCATCTTCTTTGGCTAGAGCACAAGTGGAAGAGTAACTAGAATCTTGAGGAACCTATAAGTAGCAGTTGTCCTTAGATCTGACTCCCTTATAATCACTTCACTCTTTTCATTTGTAACCAGGCATTCAGATTTGGTGAAGTTGACATTGAATCCTTGATCACACAGTTGACTGATGCTAATCAAGTTGGCAGTCAACCCTTTAACCAGCAACACATTATCAAGATTTGGAACTCCTGAGCAGTTCAGCTTTCCAACCCCCTTGATTTCACCCTTGGCTCCATCACCAAAGGTCACATAGCTGGTGGAATGAGATTTGATGTCAACTAACAGTTTTCTAATTCCTGTCATATGTCTAGAGCAACCACTGTCAAAGTACCAATCCTCCTTAGCTGAGACTCTGAGAGAGATGTGAGCTATCAGACTGGTAGCAGCAGCCTTGGGAACCCATTGTCTTCCATTAGTAGGAATGTTTTGATTGGATCTAGGTTGAGGAGCAGGCTTAGGATATCCATACAGTCTGAAGCAGAAAGGTTTTATGTGACCAAAACACCCGCAGTAATGGCATCTCCATCTTTGGAATCTTCCTCTTAAGTGGTTGGGATGTCCTCTCCCATGATGTTGAGGCACCTGATGTGACATATTACGTTTAGGTCCAGATGAATGTCCTCTCCTATGATGTTGAGGCACCTGATGTGACATATTACGTTTAGGTCCAGAAGAACTAGCATCTGAAGAAGGTTTCTTTTCTCCATCAAATCCTAGCCCAGTCATATCTCCTGCCATTTTTCCAACCTGAAGAATTTCATCCAATGTGTCAGACCCACAGTTCAGTATTCTGACAGATTTGAACATTTGATCAAGTTTGGAGTTCAGCAATATGACTTCATTCTCCAGCTTAGAGATGGTTCCAAGATGTTCTGCCTTTTCAGCCTTCAGTTGAGTTATAAGTTTCTTCTGCTTCTCCCCTTCGTGACAGACTTCTTCACTTCTAAGACACAGCTCTTTGTAGGAAGCTGCTAGTTCTTCAAAGGTCAATTCTTCATCACTAGAATCTTCATCAGAGACATATCTTCCAGTCAAAGCAGTCACATGTTTAGCAGATTCTTCTTCAAGTTCACTTTCAGAATCCTCATTAGACCAAGATACAGTTAGACTCTTCTTTTGTTTCTTGAGGTAAGTAGGGCATTCAACTCTAATGTGACCAAATCCCTCACATCCATGGCACTGAATCCCTTTCCCTTGAGTGGGTTTTTCTTCAGACCTTGTTCTTCTACCAACATCATTAGACCTACTGATGTCAGATGAGTTGTTCTTGACATTAGGTCTTGACTTTATGTCCATCCTCTTCATCACCTTGTTGAAACTGTCTTCCTAGCAGTACTATAGCATTAGATAAGCTTTCATCAGTATCCATAGCACATTCCTCCTCTCCATCTTCAGCATTGGACACAAAGGCTATGCTTTTGGCTTTCTTTTTAGATCTGTCACTTATCCCTATTTCAAATGTTTGGAGGGATCCAACAAGTTCATCCACCCTCGTCTTGCTGATATCTTGAGCTTCTTCTATGGCAGTCAACTTTCATATCAAATCTCTTGGGAAGAGACCTGAGAATTTTTCTTACCAGCTTTTCTTCAGACATCTTTTCACCTAGGGCTCTTGAAGCATTGGCTATTTCAAGGATATTCATATGGAAGTCATGAATGCTTTCATCTTCCTTCATCTTTAAATTTTCATACTTGGTAGTGAGCAATTGAAGTCTTGACATCTTCACTTTAGAGGTACCTTCATAAGTAGTTTTGAGTATGTCTCAAGCATCTTTAGCTACCTCACAATTGTTCACCAATCTGAATATGTTTCTATCAATTCCATTGAACAAATCATTTAATGCTTTAGAGTTTCCAAGAGCCAATTAATCCTCCTCCTTAGTCCATTCCTCCTCAGGTTTCAGGTCAGATGCTGCTTTTCCATCTTTCCCCACAGTGACAGGGTGTTCCCATCCTTTTATGACAGCTTCCCAGGCCTTACTATCCAACGATTTCAAGAAGGCCACCATGCGTGGTTTCCAATAATCATAATTAGATCCATCCAGAATAGGTGGTCTGTTCACAAATCCTCATTCCTTGTCCATAGTACAAGAAAGTATCGTCCTTAGATCTCACCCAGAAACAGAGCAGGATGCCTGCTCTAATACCAATTGAAATTCTGGGTGTCAGATATGAGATGTCGAAAGAGATGTCACGACACAAATATCTGAACAATGATTTATTTATGAACAAGATAAAATGTAGTAAACAATTGTAAAGAGACACAAGCAATTGTTAAACCCAGTTCGGTGCAATCACACTTACGTCTGGGGGGCTACCAAGCTAGGAAGTAAATCCACTAAACAGAATAAGTTTGAAGATTCTTAGTAAACACTCTCCAGTTTAAAATCTTCTCACCTAATCTCTACCCGTGTAATTTCTATCTAAGACACGCTCAGATAAGAGACACCTCTCACTCCCCCTCAATCACATGCAGTGATAACTACAGAAAAGTACAAAGTTTAGAAGGACATACTTCAATGACAACACTTGATCTTGCTTAAAAGCTTGAATCAAGAACAAAGCACTCATGCTTAAAAGCTTAGAGTGAACAACTTACAACTCAAAGTCTCAGTCCAATTCAAGCATCTAAATAATGAATGAATGACTCACAAGAAAACAACCAACAAAAGACCTAAACCCTAATACTTGAATACGCAGCTTTCAATATCTTCTCTCTGCTTTGCAAATAGGGTTATCACGTCTTTAAATAGAGACAGTCTTCTTGGGCTTGGGCATTAGCAAATCTCAGATTTAATTCACAATTAAAACTGATTATGCTCCAAATCTTTTGCACGAAAATAGCAACAAACTATTCTTCAAGAAAGTAGCAGAATGCACTTGCTTCAAATAATGTCACGCCATGATTATCGCAACGCAATCACTGAACATAAAAACACAAAAGATTGCAAATAAAACGCAGCAAATGAACCATAACATTCTGAACAGGATGTTCTGTAAACAGATGTTAGGACATCTGGCTCGACATCATGAACAGAATCCCTGCAACAATAAGAAAGACCACCTGCAGAAAGTAGAAAAACATGTCAAGACATCAAGCATAACATCTTGATGTAACACCTTGTTTTAGCAAAATTGCTGCCATTACAAAACTAACATATTATATAGGGCGTTACAGTTGGTATCAGAGCAGGTCGTGTCCTCGACCTAGCCTTGAAACATCATAAGTAAATCTATTCA
The DNA here is from genome assembly GCA_022829125.1 of Lathyrus tuberosus. Taxonomy (NCBI): domain Eukaryota; kingdom Viridiplantae; phylum Streptophyta; class Magnoliopsida; order Fabales; family Fabaceae; genus Lathyrus; species Lathyrus tuberosus. The sequence goes on from JALAZF010001049.1 coordinate 284,108, forward strand.
TGCCTCTTAAGTGTGTCTTGTCGGCATGAATCTTAATATCATACTATGTAGTGTTGGGCCTGATCAACCTAATGCTATGTATGTGATAGGTAGAATCATGGTTGAGCGACCACGAGGTCCCGAAGTGTTTGTCGGAACTTGTGCTGTGAGGGTAGGCTCAAGCCTAGAGTTAGTAGTGAAGATTTTTGGTCAGCTCAGTTGAGGTCTTAGTAGAGGTTGTGCTTTGGGTAGCATGGAATTAAAGAGTGATGTGTTGTTCAAGTAACCCTTTGGAATGGATGGAATCTGAAAGTCGAGGATCTCTATCGGACGATTGGTTAAGGTATTGACAAATATGTAAAATCGCTAGTAGAGCTGGATTGGCCACTGGTATGAACGAGAATTTCAAGTAATCTCTTGAGTGAAAAAGAATGGTTGTTTTGTGGAACGTGTGACGTAAGTTCCGGAAGTAAGATAGTTATTGGTGTTTCTTTTCTAAGGTCACTATGATATCTCGAATGGACGAGAGTACCTTAAGTAATGTGTTCGGAACAATATCTTCCGACTAGCCAAAAGTTGAGGGTCAAGGACGTTCGACTTTTATGGGAACCTAAAGTAGTAGGGAAGTGTGAGAAGGAACACAAGGATGTGTTTACATGCTTTAAGTGAAACAAGTATGTGCCGGACGAAGAGTGGATGATGAATTGCATATATTCAGTTATGTAGAGAGATTAAGTTCGAGATGATACATCAGGATTTCTGTTTTCAGTAAGAGACCAATTTGGAATTGTTAAATTACCCAAGGAACAGTATAAGGTATTGTGTCGGAGAAAGTTTGGACTTTATTTAGTAACAGAAAGTGTAGTGATACGGACCAGAAGAAGTTTGTGTTAAGAAACTGTGTAAGTACCTTGGATTTAAGGGAATCTTCGTAAGATGGTTTTATATATTTGGACCTAAGAGGATTACAATGGAGAGCAAAAGTAAGCACGATGTAGAAAACGACATCAATGGTATGTTATGAGGAAGTGATAACATAACGTATTTTGGACGAATGTGTGATAGAATTATTAAGATGTTGTTAAAGCTAAAATTAAGGGAGTGTAATCACGGATGGCTCACCCGTGAGGACCCTAGTAGTATGACGTGGAATGGGAAAAGTTACACCTTGGTATTTAGAACAAGTGCAGTGGTAGCACCGTGGTCACAAGTGTACGTGATGGTTTCTTATTCTTGAGCCAAGTGTGAATGGGACGTACTCTGTGGAACAGTGAATATTGTATTTTAAGAAGTAAGATTGTGGTAAAACAACGAGAAGCAAATCAAGACTTATTACGGACTAAGTGTAAAATTATGGAACGATTTATACCGGAAGCGTTTTGTAAATAGTTTATGAGAATTGTCAGTTACGAATCTTCCATTAAATAATTTGGTGTAAGTGTGATGTGTAATGGATAGTGAAGGGTAAGAAATCCCAGTTAATGTGTACGTAGTGATGGAAAGTTCTTCAAGAGGATGCATTGCCCCAATTTATTTTCAAATATAGAGAAACTTCTGTAATTGTGAATAATCGAAATATTCGGAATCTACCTTTTGTTGGACTAAGAACGTAGTTGTTTTAGCTCTCACCAAGGAATTCAAGTGAGAGGACAAGGTTGTATGCTTGACATGATATGTCCATCGCTTTTGTAGTATCGTATAATTATTGTGTGTTGGGTTTTGCTTATGGACGAATCAAGTATGAGTTGTGGCTAAAACCCTAGAATGTCGTCATTATTGACTTCCACTAGTGTAGTTGTTTGAGCAGAAAAAATGAAACTATCCGGCTAAAGTTTTATGGTGTGACCATGTCAGAATTTGGAATTTTGCCTTGTTACTGCGATTGGAGAGTGTTGTGTAAGTGTAGAACGGGATTACAAGTTAAAGAGAAACGAATTTGTGTTTTGAAATTGGAACTTCTGGAAGGGTGTTGCATAGTTGACCAATTGTCTAGACAACAAAGGAGTTTGACTTCTGGGAAAGTAATCTTGTGAACTGTGTTGAGTATGAGAAAATCTTAAATGTATTGTTATCATTACCGTTGCGAGCCTTAGTGACGAAGTTAGAAAATACTTACGAAGTATTGATCTTGTAAAGATCGTTTCGGTATTTTAAATTATGGTGCTAGTAATGTATGAGCGGCTGGTCAGAGTTTGTATTTTTTATCTTCCGCGAGTTCATGGCATCGGATATAGACTCCGTAAGAGTGGTACTAGATGTGTACAGTTGTATTTTATCTAGAGAGGAATATGAAGGTTATCTTTCCAAGTACGAATAAGAATTGGACATTCCAAAGTTAAGCATATTACTTGGAATCGTGTGTGGAATAGAACGATTAAGAGAAGTGGATTCATTTGAGAAGCGTGGCATGGGCTTCGAAGTGGGTTTGTATGTGGAGTGTTGTATGTGAATTAGTGAGTGGTATGGAAACTGACAATTGCGCTTTGGATGGTTTGAGTTTCTGATAAGTGGTGACTCGCTTTTGATTGAAGTTTTGTGTTGGTGTTACGTGTTATTAGTTGAGATCTCGTGCCAACAAGAAACCTTGAGTAAGACGGAAATCCCGTAAGAAGAATCGTTATGGAATGTGGTAACCAGAATTGGAAGTTGTTAAACTATTTTGGATATATTGGTTCGAATTTAGAATGGATTGAGAGTTGTGTGGTTATGGTTGTAACAGTGTAGCTTCTGTACCTCTATCGTCTGGAGAGTGTTGGACGGATGTTATAACTTTGTTTGTTGGCGAGGAAATTGTTCTACCATAGGACGTCAGTAAGTTTCTTGTACCGTTGGTTAGTAAGGATCCCAGTGGATAAGTGAGTTTCTCCGTGGACTGTTAGCTAATTGGTAGTGCTCAAGAATTCGTGGTGTTCTACTGTTAGAATTTGGGTTACACAGATGAAAGAGTTAAGTCAGAATATTAGGGATTTGAAAGATTATTTCTTGTAAGAATGGAAATAAGAAGATCTTGTTTTAAGTGTGTTACCTTTTAGGGTGATACGAAATAGATGAATTATCGGATGTAATGATTACAATGTTTAGTATCAGACCAGATGGAACTGGTAAAGAAGTTGTTTGACTGGTTATGAAGTGGTTCGAATGTTAAAAAATTTATGAAAGGATAATTGTCAGTAATTGCATAAAGGAAAGAAATCACTGAACTACCTCGCAAAGATTTGATGAGTGTTTGTTATCCTAAACCAAGATAAGGTATTATGGTCTTGTGTTGTGACTCAATAGAAGAGTATTGAATGGTATATTTTCTTCCGAAGGTAAGATATGACCAAGTCTTTTAGTATGAAACAACAGGTGTACTACGGAAAAAGAAAAGTTTGAAGTTAACCCAATACTGGAACAAGAGTATGACTAAGGACGTAGAGATTGATAAATTGTGAAAACAAGGATTTTGGTCTATAAAGTCAAGTTGGAATTGATTACGTCATAAATTTTAACGGAAGTAAAGTTAAGCATGGATCTAAGACAAGGATACAAGTTGCGGTGATTGTTGAGTAGAGGAAATTCGAGGGCGAATTTCAATTTAAGGGGGAGAGTGTAATACCCCATATTATTTAAGTGCTCAATTGGATATCAGATAAGATCAAATACGTGTCTATGTGCTCTATCTTTGATTAATTGGACTAATTAAATTCTCTAAGTGTTTTAAGTATTAATTAATTGGGATCAATAGAGCAACTGGTGAACTCTGAAGAGATAAATTATTTTATTAAAGAGACATATCATTATTTATTAGACCAAGAGAGTAATTTAAGATAACTCTAATAATTGATCAATTGGTGTGAGGCGATAAAATATCCATTGGAGATACTTTACCCTGTTAGATTTATATTATATAATAAGTTTATATATATATATATTGGAAAGGGAAAGAATAGAAAGAAAAGGAAAGAAGAAAAAGAAAACAGTGAAAGAGGAAATGGAGAGAAAGAAGAGAAAAAGCTCATGGAAGAAGAAGAGCTTGGATCTTCATCATCTCTTCATCGATTCATCATCATCTTCAACCTCCTCTTCGTTTATCAGGTGGGTTCTAGTTAGACACTTTAAGTTCTAGAAATGCTATGTTTGGAACTTAGGTTAGATTTGAGAGAAAATGATTAAACGGATAAATCAATGAAATCTAACAGATGAAATGCGATATAAAATGTGTAGTATAGTCGGGTTATGATTTGGGTTGATAAAGTATGAATTGGAAGTGTTTTGGATGAAGAAATGAGAGTTTTTGACCCCAAATGACCTAAAATAGCGCTGCTGGGAATTCTGGGTTCGCATGGTTCGCCTAGCGAACCCGAGGCAAAGGGAAGGCGAAGGTTAGCTAGAGGTTCACTTTGCGAACTTTTTGTTTTTCTGTTTTGTTCTGTTCGCCGAGAGGTTCGCCTAGCGAACATGACAGATTTTTCCATTTTTGTTTCCTTCATAACTTTTGATCCGTAACTCGGATTGAGGCACGGTCGGAAGCGTTGGAAAGCTATTTCAATTCTCTTTGTGATGGTGAGGTATAAACATGGTTATATGATATGGATTGATAAGAAAAATATAGAAATGTAATGTATGAAATTTTGATTCCACTAAAACTCAAGGATCTGGAATCCGATTGATACGAGTCCAAAGCCTTTGGAAAGATAATCCAATAAGGTAGTGAATGGTAATGTTAGACCATGATTTAACCAAGGATGCTTGGTAGAGGATAGTAGTGGCTTGTATGCCTTAAAATATGTGTGAACTACTATGTGAAAATAATGTTATATGACATGTTGAAAATCCATATCTTTTAGATTATAAGTCCGATCGAGGCATAGTAATAGCTGTTGGGAAACTGTGAAAATATCCTACGGGATAAGAGTGAGAAATATTGTTTTCATTGCCCGATTAAATAAATTGGAGGGAACCTAAGGGTGATATAACTTGTGATTGAATCATTATATGTGATTCTATTATACAATTGTAATATGCTTTTGTATAACTTATGATTGAATTATTATATGTAATTCTAAAATGCAATAGTAATATGCCTTGTCTAATATTGTTGTTGAACATGATCGAGAGAGTATGCATGTTAAAATATGGATTAGGAAAAGGTGAGAAACCTTACCCCAAACCTAATGATATGATTCTAGGTTGTGACTAGAAATTAATAGAAACTCTAGATGGCGATGCTCGTGCATTCGATGTAGAAAGGTACATCCGTGACGAGTAATGGTCTAGGTGAGAGTGAAACACTAGTATGGAACATGTGTAAACTATGGTAATTATTGAGAAAGGCAAATGAGGCCTAAAGGCTAATGTGGCCTAGAATTATTGAATACAATTATGGTTGTATGTGAAATCACGAAATCGTAACCATTTCCCCATTATGTGTCGTTTCATGAGTAACGAGCTCCTTTGGAATGAATGCACTATTACTTGGTAGGTTTGATTCCCAATGTTATAGTACGAATGAAACCTATATGGTAAAGAGACTTGTGACGGTGTACGGACCGTGTGAAGTGACGACTTAAGGCGATAATGTGTCCCTTAACTCCGAATCCATATCGTATGCCAAGTAATTACGAGGATCCATGACTCGCTCCGAATTTTAGACGTAGAAGTGGACGGGAAGAAGGGATGCCTTGATAAGGTTATCGATAGTGATAATTATTTAGAGTTAACGGACTCTTAACATGTTTTCATATAGTGTGAGATTGTGAACTCGAGGTCCTTTCCTTTCCCTTGGACTTGAGTTAGGAATTGGTTAGAACCTTGTAAAGCCGAGAGAATCCATAAGATAGGGAACTCACTGAGATTTAATATCTCACCCCATTGTTGTTGTCATTTTTCATGCGTTGTGTGCAGGTTTGATTTACAAGTGGAGCTATGCTTGGATGTTTCAAGAGAAGCTTAGTTGAGCTTATTCCGCTGTGTATTATTTTCTTGTACAATGAGGATTATTGTACTTTATTTGTAAATTTTCTTGTTTTGGCTAATTTCCATGCCTTGTACCATAGATTGTATTATGTTTTTAAAATGGTCAAGTACGTGAATTATGCCAATAGGCACTTATGATGGTGTCAGTACCAAATAAAACACTTGTATGGTATTATTCTAGATATATATTATACAGGGTGTTACATATGTTCTTTAACACATAATATACGATTCAATGGCCTGATTCCTTCAATTCATCGATATTTTTTATTATAGTTTTCCTCATCATCGTCGCTTATCAACGCGATTGTAAATTATATCGATGAATTGAAGGAATCAGGCCATTGAATCGTATATTATGTGTTAAGGAACATAGAATGTGTTGAATGAAACAGATGCGATTCGAAAAAAATTTATTGATATAGGTTGGTTTTCAAATACATCTTAGTTTTCAGAATATAAGTTTCTTTGTCAACATAAATGATTGCATTTTCATTAAAAGGTAAGTAAAACAAACAATATACATAGTATATAATAAACTAAACTTGTCAACCAGTATAAGAAATACAAGAACAAAACATTGCTAAGTCACAAGAAACCTATATCTTGTGAACTAGCAATGTTTTGTTCTTGTTTTGAGAACATTTGTCAACATCAACAAATACAGCAAAACAACATGAAACACAATAAAAAAACATATGTTGTTGTTGACAAATGTTCTCAAAACAAGAACAAAACATTGCTAAGTCACAAGAAACCTCTATCTTGTGAACTAGCAATGTTTTGTTCTTGTTTTGAGAACATTTTTCAACAACAACAACAACATACAACAATACAACATGAAACACAATAAAAAAACATACATTATTTATGCAACAAAACCCCAAGTGGGGCTGTAACAAATCAAGATACATTGAGTCAATAACGCACCTCATTTTGAAAATAATCGTGGAACTGTAACAAATCAAGTTATATCAATTTCATCTAGTTTGTGAAGCCATGAAAAAGAAATATAAGGTGGATGAAGTTTATACAATAACTTCATACTTCTTATATTTTTCTTCATGGCTACAAAAACCATATGAAACTTCACCATAGTATACGCTTGTACCACCATACGCTTGCTATCACCATCATCACCATGTATCAACAAGGAAACACAACAAAAATCAAACTTAACCCTAAAATCAAACCAAACCTTAAAACAATAATCCTAGAAAGATGAGAGCAGGAGAACATACCATCTTCGCCGCCGTAGGAGTTTGCATCGGACATTGCTCTCATCATATATCTTTTAAGCTTCTTTTCTTCATTCTCTTGTATCAGTATTGGTTAAGATTCATAAGAGGAGAGTTGTGTTAGGGTTTTCTTTAGAGAGAAACCAGTTATGAAATGGGTCACAGATAGTTTCGTTTATATATTAAAAACTATCACTTTTCGTTACGGTTTAAAAATACAACCGTAATTAAATTTAATATTTTAAAATAATAGAAAACAATATCACGACGATTATTCACAATAACCGTAGTGATATCCATTATTTAAAAATAAATAAAAATGAAAGGAGCAGCTTAACCTTAAATGAAAAACATTTTTGTCACTCCTGAGGTTCGAACCCATGAAAGGTTGATTCTATCATATCGGTTATACTTACAACCGTTATTATACCCTATAAATTTATAATTAAAAAATATAATATAAAGTAAGCGCCTGAGTTTAGAGATATCACCACGGGTTTTGGAAGAACCGTGGTGACTTGGGCGTTGTTGTTTGCGCGTTTTGTAGTAGTGAAGGCCTCATTATTCAAAGTAAAATGACGGCTAATAGGATGTACATCCTAATCTCAAACAATAAGGAAACAAAGAAACAATGCTTCCAAACTGATGCTTAAGAAGTGGCTTATCTGTGGCACTGTAGATTTGGACACTTAAGCTACACCAGCCTTCAAGTATTATATAGCAACAACATGGTAAGGGGCTTACCAAGTCCTGGAGAGATCATAAAAGTATGTAATGAGTATTGAAAGGCAGGAAACACATAGTATATTCCAAAGAAAACGTCGTGGAAAGATGTAGGGCGTCTAGAACTCATACATGATGACATTTGTGGTCCCATTTCTCCTATGTCACATGGCCAAAAGAGGTATTTCATATGTTTTATTGATGATTACAGTAGGAAGGATTGGGTATACTTTATTGCTTACAAGAGTGATGCATTTACTATTTTCAAGCAATTTAAATTCAATGTTAAGAATGAATCTGGATTATCTGTGAAATGTTCGAGAACAGACCATGGAAGGGAGTTTACTTTAAATGAGTTCAATGATAATTGCATAGATAATGGCATCAAAAGGTAATTTACCGCAGCATACACACCCTAACAAATTGGAGTGGAAGAGGAGAAAAATAGAACAATCATGAACATGGTTTAGAAGCATGCTTGTGCAAAAGAAGGTACCTAGGAGCATGCTTGGCTAGAGGCAGTAAACTGGGCATTCTACATTCTCAATAGGTGTCCTATATTAGCACTAAAAGGTATAACACCAGAAGAGATCTGGTCTGGCATTAAACCTTCAGTTGAACACTTCAGAGTATTTGGGTGCATTTCACATGTTCATGTGCCAGGTGCAAGAAGAACCAAGGTTTATAATTATAGCACAGGATTTGTCTTACTAGGAATGAGTACTGAGTCTAAAGGATACCATCTATATGATCCTATTGGGAAGAAAATCACAATGAGCCGGGATGTAGTGTTTGAAGAGGACACACAGTGGGAATGGAATAAAACTCATGCTGAATTAGTCAAGCTACAACTTGAATGGGAAGACAAACAGCAAAAGAATTAGGAAATTGAGCAACAGAATGGTGTTATGCCAATTGCTGAAACAAAACAAGAGAATGACATTATGTCCCAGACAAGACATGAAATTGAAACAGAACAAGAGAATGATGAAAATGCAGAAGTGTGGGAAGAGTTTAACGTAACATAAAAGCTCCAACATGAATGAATGACTATGTTTTCAATCACCATGTTGGTGGTAGAGGTAATCCAATCAGTTTTGCTTAGATGTCCAGCACAGACCCTTTGACATTTGAGGAAGCTGTGAAAATTGATAGCTAGAAGAAAGCTATGGATGAGAAGATAAAATACATTGAAAGAAATATCACATGGTCATTAAATGATCTGCCAAGGGGAGATACTAGCATAGGGGTCAAGTGGGTATACAAGACAAAACTGAATCAACATGGTGAGGTTGATAAGTACAAGGCCTGTTTAGTAGTAAAGGGATATTAACAACAACATGGCATAGATTATGAGAAGGTGTATGCACCAGTGGCACAAATGGATATTGTTCGAATGATTCTAGCTCTTGTTGCTCAAAGAAATTGGATTGTATATCAGTTAGATGTAAAGTCAGAATTTTTGCATGGAGAGCTCACAGAGGAAGTTTACGTTGATCAGCCAAAGGGATATGAACTGCAACATGAGGAAAGTAAGGTGTACAAGCTCAAGAAATTCCTCTCTGGACTTAAAAAAGCACCAAGAGCATGGTTTAACATAATAGAAAGGCCATGGGCTTCGATAAAGTGGGAAGTGAACATACCCTATTCACCAAAGTCAATCAACAAGGTAAGTATTAGATTGTAAGTCTTTATGTTAATGACTTAATCTATACTGGAAATGAGGAGATCATGTTGCAAGACTTCAAGCAATCTATAATGAAGGAGTTTGAGATGTCTGATTTAGGAAGGTTGGAGTATTTCCTTGGAATAGAAACCATGCAGCTTGATAGTGGGATTTTCATCAGTCAGATGAAGTATGCAAAAGAGATCTTAAAGAAGGTTGGCATGGAAGTCAGTAATCCAATTTTAAATCCAATCATTCCAGGGTTTAAACTTCACAAAGACACTGAAGGTGTCACTGTGAATAACTCTTTGTTCAAGCAACAAGTTGGAAGTATGATGTACTTGGCCACCACCAGGCCTAATGTCATGTATATTGTGAGCATGAATAGCCCAACTTAGCTACACCTGATGACAACTAAGAGATTAATAAGATACTCGCAAGCAACAGTGAGCTATGACATCTTCTACAAGAAATTAGGAAATCAAGATCTAGTGGGATACACAGATAGTGATTATGTTGGTTGTATGAGGGACAAAAGAAGTACATCTGATTATGCTTTCATGCTTAGTAATGCAGTTGTGGCATGGTCATTGAAGAAGCAACCTATTGTCACACTCAACACTATTGAAGTAGAGTTTGTGGCTGATGTTGCGTGTGCCTGTCAGGATATTGGCAAAGTTAGGCTATGGTGAAAGTGCAAAACCAATAATTTTCTGTGATAACAACTATGCTATAAAGCTCTCTAAAAATCTTGTTATGCATGGAAGGAGTAAACACATTGATGTTCGTTTTCATTTCCTACGTGACTTAGTGAATGAAGGTGCAATTCAGTGGTACCAAACAACAAATAGCAGATGTCTTCACAAAGCCACTCAAGCTTGAAGATTATCAAAGGCTCGGGAAGAAACTATGTGTATGTGATGTCTTAGAAGTAAACTAGAATGTCTAGTTTAAGGAAGGGATTGTTAGAGTAGATTTAGATTATGTTATGTTATCTATATTAATATAAAGGCAAAATATAGATTTGGTGTAGTTTTTTTTCTACCCATTTTGCCCTTATTTTAAAATTTGTAACTTCCACGATAACTTCCATTGAACTATAACTATTATCTTTCACATAACTTACTAACTTCCATTTAAATATTTAAATATTTAAATTGTTTTTTATATTTTTACGTGTGCATTAAAAAAGCGGGCACGCGAGTGCCCGTCTGGACGCTAGTTTAAATAAGTCAAATAGTTATGGTCGTGGGAAGATCATAGGGTTCAGTTTAGATTGTCTTAGTTTATAGGATTTGTTTATTTCGATTTTCTAAGCATCTTCTATCAGTTTTATTAAATACTTTCTAGTGCACTGCAGTTTCCTTTTTAAGGCTATTTATGAGTCATGTTTTCTATCAATAAATTAACTAAATTGTTAACATAATTAAACTCTATGATGATTTTACTCTCAAAATTGTTTTATTATCATTTTCGATGTATGAGTCACCCAAACTGCCATTATTTTATGCAAAAGCTGCATTTAATTATTGCCTCTCATGGGCTAATAAAATTAAGAACTAATAGGTGTGGGTCCACTTAGAATGGACCTCCCAAATAGTTTAAACATGGAATGTTTATTTGGGTCAATAAAATGGCTTAAATCCATAGAGGCCACTTGAACACTTAAACACAAACCACAACTTATTTATTGATATGCTTAAGTTACATCATGCTCATGCACACATATTTTTGATTAAACAAGCTTATATATAAACTTGTTCAATTAGCTATAAACTTGCTAGCTTAATTATGCAAGCATATGAACTTTGCATTTATTCCATTAAACACTCCTCATGCCTAGTTTGCAGTAGCAAAAGGGTTTGGGATATTTTTAAGAAGTGGTCGTCCCATAAACTTTTCAATCATTTTCTTCTTTTGACGAAACTGCTTTATTTTGTATAAAGTCTCTGCCAACTTCTCAAGAGCCTCTGCGTTTGTACCTTGGTTTGTTTTTTCCTCTGGCTCATACGTATCCACATTCATTTTCAATACTGGTTTTTTCAGAAGGCTCTCTCCTACCTTTGCAAGCTTTTCAATGTTCGCTATTGTAGCATTGTCCATGGCTTCCATCGATGGATCCAACTTATATTCCTGAATTCTAAGGTAGTTGCGAGAAGAGCGGATGTTTGGGAGGACATTGGCAAGGTAATATTCACTCATATCTTTAGAAGCAGTGTCATAAGCACCAACAGCAAGACCAGATGATGCCCAAAATGCAGCTGAGAAATGAGTTGCAACATCAGCATCAAAACCTGTAAACTCTTTTGTTCCACATCCTATAGACAACAACAAGATTTTTGTATGCCTCCCTCCCTTCTGTTTCATCACTTCACTCACAGCAGCCATAGCCTGCATATGAAAAATAAGGACCAGTTTGTAAAATCAGAAAATATAAGGACCGATTTGTAAATTATAGAGACTATTTTGCAAAAATAAAAAAAAATTACCGGATTACATGCAGCCACACCTCCATCAACCAAGTTGAATTCAGCACCATCATTTTCAAAGTGATATGGAGGTAGATAAGTTGGTGCAGCTGAAGTGCCAATGCATATGTCTGACAATTTTGCATCTAAGCTTGAAACTGTGTTCACCTTCATAAAAATATAACCAAAGTCAGTTATTTAAATATCAATGATTCAATAAAACAAAAAAGATTATAGTATATGCCAAGTACCTTAAAACTTGAGAATGTTACAGGATGAAATTTCTTGATGTCAAAAGTTGGGATAACAACATTGGTTAAAGTCTCACTGAGTCTTGTATCTTTCATTAATTCACTTGCTAAATTATGTAAGACTTTTCCATCATACTTTGTACCAGGGTATGTAGCATTCCAATCACTGCATATACATAATGTTATAATAAAGTTCAATCATATATATATGACTCAATAATTTGATATTTGTTACTATAGGTAAAGTGCATGTAATAATTATAATCACTTTAATATATATATTGGTCCTGTAAACCAAACTAGTGGATCATGGATTGGACCATCTTAAAATTGATTTCTGGATAAAGCAAAGAAAAGTCCCTGTCTTATATTTAAAGTGCATGTATAGTATATAGCTAACCTAACGGCCTCCTGTGGATGCGACAAAACAGTATTGAAAGGTGCTAATACCGATACAGTTATTCACCGTTTTTATGATATAGTGTTCTTAGTCTTATAACTTGATGATATTGAGTTGGAATTAATCGTCTTAGATAGAATTGTAATAGGTTGACTGATTATGTATATATTTGATGAGTTATACCTAGTTTGGTTGAATATTGAAGGACCATATTGATGGTAGAAGTTGATAACTTGTTCAGCAGTGAATAGAGGACGAGTAGGATCCTCTGGATGAGGAGCAGCGAGCATAGCAGTTACAAGTCCTCCAGTACTAGTCCCTGATATCACATCAAAATATTTTGCAAGTGATGCTTCTTTATCCTTAACCTGCATGCAAAAATTATATATAAGTTTAGGGGATCTATTCATACGTCAAAATATTTCCATTAAAATATATTAGTGAGTGACTTTTTCTTCCAACCAAGATAGTGATTGTAATTTGTAGGAAAAAGAGAGTGGTTGCATGATAATATAATATGCAAGAGATCATGAAGTTAGTATCATTTATATTCCATTATTTCATTTTGATTATAATGTATATTATTGACCTGAAGAGCCTTTTCCAAGTGGTTAAGAATTACTGCTGGAATAACTCCTCTAATACCACCACCATCAATACTCAGAATGGTGATAGTATTTTCATAGTTAGAAGGTGGCAGTTCAATGTTAAATCCAACATTAAACTGACTAGCAAAAAAGAACACAAACAAAAGGTAGTTAACAGCCATATTATATCTCTCTCTAGACAACACAATTTGAAGGGCTTGGATTTTTTGAGACCAATGTGAAGGGTATTTATAGGCACAATGTCAAGGATGGAAATATAAAATATATTAAACTTTGGCCACGTCTACAATATTACTTTCAAGAGCATTACTATAGTGACACCAAACACTTATACTCAAATACTGTTTACCATATAAATATGATAAATAATATTTTTTTAATAAAAAATATTTTTTATAAAACAAATATTATTTTTTAAAATTATTTTGTAACATAAATATAATGTTGGGTTATTAATGAATTTCATCATTGTATTAATCACATATATATATATATATATATATATATATATATATATATATATATATATATATATATATATATATATATTATTAACCACTTATTTTATTTATAATTTACTAATCACTTTCACAACTATATTAACCAATAAAATATATAATATTAACCATTCTCTAACACTAAATTATAAAATGTATTAACCCCTACTTACACTCTATTAATCACTTTTATTTTACTATTTAAATTTTTTTTTAATGTTTTTTATGTTTGAGAACTCATTCACAAAAAATAATTAACTGTTTTTTTTATAGGCAAAATTCACTAAAGCGAGATTAAGGAAATCTCAGATCAGCTTATAGGAAAAACAGACGTAGAACTGAAAAACCCCTAAGAAACCCAACCGGGAACCCCAACTACAGAAAATCAATGGGATTTTTAGTCCAATCATAAAAAACAACAACCCTGCCTAATTCGCGTGCCTAACATCAACCAGTTCCAAGAAGTCGCCACTATTGCGTTAAAAATCGACTCAATATTACAAACTTCATCCCTAAACAAAATATTATTCCTAAACCTCCAAATATTCCAACAAGAGATACACCAAATAGAAAGAATAAGACCTTCCTTGCATTTCCCTCTTAAGCTTTCTAGCCAAGCCAAGGCATGAGAGCAACAATCGCCAGCAGAAAAACCGTCAATACCCAACCAGTCACAGACCAAGTTCCAAACCCTCACAGATTTATGACACCTAAAGAAGAGATGCAAAGAATCTTCAACAGAGCTGAAGCAGAACATGCATACTATATCATGAGGATTATTTAGAACGCCTCTCGCAACCAAATTCGAACGAGTAGACAGCCTATCTATAACCAATCTCTAAGTGAACACCTTGAATTTCATAGGCATATCCGACTTCCACACAAACTCCAAAATCCTAATCGAGTTATCATCAACCGATATCGAAGTATCATGGGCTGAGATTCTGTCAAATAAGGACTTACACTACGCCAAAAATGACTTTTACTAGTGCACCTTAGACAACGCTTTTATGTAAAAGCGCTGCTATAAGTTAAATAAAAAATAAAACACGGAAACTGTATACGAAAAAGAGTAAAAAGCGCTGCTAAAAGTCCTATCTTAGACAGCGCTTTTTTAAAAGCGCTGGTAAAGGACCACATTAGCCAGCGCTTCTGAGAAGCGCTGCTAAAGGCCTATATTAGCCAACACTTTTCTCAAAAGCGCTTTCTAGAGTCATATAAATTTTAAAAAAAAATAATCTCAAAAGCGCTGCTAAAGGCCAATATTAGCCAGCGCTTGTAAAAAGCGTTGCTAAAGGCCTATATTAGCCAACGCTTTTCTAAAAAGCGCTGTCTAAGGTCTTATTAATTAAAATAAAAAACTGAATAGTATCAGTATTCTATTTTTCATATCTCTATTCTTTCCCTCTACTGCGAACTGCGAACGACGAGAACGAACGAATAACAGCTCACGCCACCGTCGTCCACCTTCCTCCACCGTCTCGGTTACAGTCTCGCTGTCGTCCTTCCTCCATTGTCCTCCACCGTCCTCCACCGTTCTCCACTGTTTCGGTAAGATTTCTTCTTTTCTGTTATGGTTAACGTTAGAGATGGTTAGGGTCATAACAAGACTCCATTACTTTAATCATTACAAGTTTTTTCTCAGTCATCCAACAACTGTTCCATGGATTTGTAAGGTCTATTTTCTGATATGAACATTTCTACTTTTAGGGTTCTTCTTTGAGGAATCTGATTGATGTAAACCATACTGTCTCTTTTATAAACAACTATGCCTTGATTAACCAAAAAAAATTAAATCAAGATATAGAGTGGGGTATAGGTACTAAGTGTTTTGTTGTTCTCTTATGGATATTAATATCTTGGTTTTATGCTATTAAATTCAAAACTATAAACGATTCAATTTTGGAATTCTTCAATGGCTTATTCCTGCCTTAATCTCTCTTGTGATTGTTCTTTTCAGATTGTTGTTTGAGGAGAATTTGTTTTGAACCAAGTGCTACTATGAGAAAGGTATTTTATTCTTGCACTCAAATCTTCATATGGTAGACAATACGTGAAATAAAAGTTTGTATTAATCTTCTTTTATGTTCTTTTGAAATAGTTGCGTGAATAATTATAGTAGTGTTTTTGTTTACCTTAATAAGTAGGAAAACCATGGATAAAAATGGATGTCTGCCGATCGATTCTCCAAAGAGTACGAGAATGGGGTATTGGAATTCGTTAAGTTTGTTGTTCAACACGTTGAAGACCCCAGTCGAATGAAATGTCCTTGCTTGGGTTGTTGTTATGTGGGTCGGGTTGACGCAGATGGATTGAAATCGCATTTACTGATGCATGGAATTGATCGAAGTTATAAGTGTTGGATATTTCATGGTGAGAAAACTAACGAGAATGTTGAACCGAGTGGGAAAAGTAATACGACCTATGCTTCAGACGACAAAGACACGGAAACATACGATTGTGATCGAGTCGAAGAGATTGCAGAAGCACTTGAAGAAGATCTTTATGATTGTCCCAAAATGTTTGAGAGGTTGGTAAGCGATGCAGAGAAACCGTTGTATAAAGGTTGCACTAAATTCACAAGACTGTCTGCGGTATTAAAGTTGTACAACTTAAAGGCGGGCAATGGATGGTCGGATAAAAGTTTCACAGAGTTGTTGGCCCTTATGAGAGAAATGCTACCGGAGGATAATGTTCTTCCTAATCGAACCTATGAGGCCAAAAAAATGTTGTGCTCTATTGGCATGAGCTATGATAAGATACATGTTTGTCCAAACGATTGCGTTTTGTTTCGAAACGAATATCCATCGTTAACTGAGTGCCCGAAAAGCGGTTTGTCTCGATATAAGAAAAAATTGTCTCCAGCAAAAGTCTTATGGTATTTTCCTATAATTCCGAGATTTAGGCATATGTTTCGTAGTGAAACCGATGCAAGACACCTGACTTGGCATGCAGATGAAAGAATTATTGATGGAAAGTATCGACATCCGGCTGATTCACCACAGTGGTCGAAAATTGATAATGATTATCCTGACTTTGGAGAAGAAGCAAGAAACCTTCGCTTGGCATTATCTACTGATGGAATGAACCCGCATGGTCTTCAAAGTATCTCACATACCACATGGCTTGTGATTCTTATGATTTATAACCTACCTCAATGGCTATGTATGAAGCGTAAGTACATGATGTTATCTATGTTAATTTCTGGGCCTAAACAACCAGGGAATGACATAGACGTATACTTGGCACCCTTAATCGAAGATTTAAAGTTTTTGTGGGAGAATGGTGTGGAGGTTTATGATGGGTATAGGAAAGAAAGTTTCAACTTGAGGGCGATGTTGTTTGGCATAATTAATGATTTTCCAGCATACGGAAATCTATCAGGGTACAGCATAAAAGGTCAAGATGCGTGTCCTATTTGTGAAGATAAAACAGATTCGACGCGATTGGAGTTTGGTCAGAAGAATGTCTTTCTCGGTCATCGTAGATTCTTAAATTCTAATCATCACTACCGTGGGTGGAGAAAAGCATTCAATGGAGACACCGAACAGCGTAAAGCTCCACCTGCATTGTCAGGTGACCAAGTTTTTGAAAAGGTGAAAGATGTGCGTACTCAGTTTGGCAAGCCTTTTGCACATAAGGTTGTCAAAGGTGGGTGGAAGAAGAGGTCGATATTTTTTGAATTGCCATATTGGAAGTCTTTGTACGTGAGACATTTTCTCGATGTTATGCATATTGAAAAAAATGTATTTGAAAGTGTTATTGGTACGTTACTCAATATAAAAGGAAAGTTTAAGGATGGCCTTACAGCAAGGGAGGACATGTTAAAAATGGGAATAAGAACTGAATTAGCACCCGTGAAGAAAGGAAGACGAACATATCTACCACCTGCTGCTTTTACTCTATCAAGAAAGGAGAAAAAATATTGTGTAAGTTTCTGAGTGAAGTTAAAGTTCCAGAAGGATACTCTTCAGATATTAGAAGACTTGTGTCTATGAAATACCTCAAGTTGAAGAGTTTAAAGACACATGATTTCCATGTTATAATGGAACATTTTCTACCAATAGGTATACGTTCTATTTTGCCAGAAAAAGTAAGAAGCGCCATAACTAAATTGTGTTTTTTCTTTAGGTCAATTTGTAGTAAGGTGGTCGATCCTGAGATCTTACCAACACTACAAAAAGAAATAGTTATTACCTTGTGTGAGCTTGAAATGTATTTTCCTCCCTCTATTTTTGACATAATGGTACATCTAGTTGTTCATCTTGTGAAAGAGACACAGTTGTGTGGACCAGCTTATATGAGATGGATGTACCCTGCTGAACGTTATATGAAAATATTAAAAGGGTACGTGAAAAACCGAAGTCGACCAGAGGGTTGTATTGTTGAACGATACATTGTTGAAGAAGCGGTTGAGTTTTGTACTGAATATTTGTCCAATGTTCAATCGATTGGACTCCCCAAAACTCATATTTTCGAAAAAAAGGAAGGTAAACAATTAATTGGAAATAAAATTGTGACAATATCAAGGGATGAACGGGATCAAGTGCATTTGTATGTTCTGCACAATTATAATGAGGTTGAGCCATATGTTGAAATGCACAAGGATGTACTCCGAAGGTTAAATCAGAACAGAAATGAAAATTGGATAGTACGAGAGCACAATCAAAGTTTTATACAATGGTTAAATGATCATATTTATTCGAAGCGCTCTTCAGATCCCGCTTCAGTAACAGAAAGGTTGAGATGTTTGGCATATGGTCCAAGTTTGCATGTGTTTTCTCATAGCGCATACGCAATTAATGGATACACATTTTATACCAAAGAACAAGATGATAAAAGTACTATGTAAAATAGTGGTGTCACCGTGCTAGCTGAAGCAATGCACATATCAAGTATGAAAGATTTAAACCCCAAATATGCAAATCTGTCATATTTTGGAGTTATTGAGCACATTTGGGTGTTTGATTACGAGAAGTTTCAGATTCCTATCTTTGGTTGCAAGTGGGTAAATAGTAGTGGCATACGAATGGATAAGTCAGGATTTTTGCAAGTGGATCTTAATAAGGTGGGGTACAAAGATGAGCCTTTTATTCTAGCATCTCAAGCTAAACAAGTGTTCTATGTCACTGACCCGACGAGTACGAAATGGTCTATAGTGCTTTTATCTACCAAAGTTGTTGATGATAGTGGTGTAGATCAATGTGATATTGATGTTGAGAATGAGTCATGCATTAGACGGAATGAGTTGTATAATAGAAATGATCAAGATGAGGATCTTATAGCGGATGAGTCATATATCAGAAATGATCATAACGAGGGAATTTGGATCAATTCATCCGTCCGCATTGCTAAGAAACAAGTAATTCATATTCCAACCAAGAAAAGAAAGAGATGTTAGTGAAAGAGGTAATATAATAAAATGATATATATTATAATTTTTTATTCATTTATTTATTTATTTATGTGAATTGTTCTAAATATTCATTTATATTTTATTAGCATTATATGGATTGGAGTGAAGGTATATTATTTATCATATTTTTGATTATATTAGTGATGATACTTGATAAAACTTAGGATTTATCCATATTTTGTTTTCATGTGTAGTGTCCTCGGCAACGTAATGATATAGATTGCGGTTATTTCATGTTGAGGTTTATGAGAGAAACTCTTTTTTTTGTATCGAATAGAGATTCCATCCGATGTATGTATTTCTAACTTATGAGTTATTTTAATATTTAACACATATTTCTCATATAATTAAATAGTTGAAACTAAATCAAACTATGTTATATTATTATGTAGTACTTTGATGAATTCAAGTGTGCGTATTACTCAAGAGATCATTTGGATGAAATTAAGGAGGATTGGTGTCAATTCATTATTGAGCTCGGAGTTTTATAACGTATATTGTACTCTTACTTTAATTGATGAGAATTTTGAGTATGTATAACTTTGTAACTATAGACATTGTTTATGTCTTGTTTTAATTGAATTACAATCTTTTTGTGTTGTTTCAGGTTATATGTGCAAAGTAGAAGATATAGTTATATTGATGTGCATTGCTTTTTGCTTAGCATTTCTATAAGTAATATGTAGATTTGAAGCAAAATGTTTTGTTGGATAAAATGATTTGTATCATCAATTGTTTTGTATATATAAATTGTTGGATGAAAATTGTATATATAAATAGGAAAAATTGGTGCGTATATATTGGTTTGAAACTCCAATTTATGATATTTTGGTGCAAAATGTGGTTGAAAAACAGGTGCAAATTGTGGTTGAAAACCTGGTGCAAATTCTGGTTTAAAAACAGGTGCATATAAACTGTATAAAACAAACAACGCTTTTTCAAAGTAATTTATATAAAAAATTTCGTATACGTTAGACAGCGCTTTACACTAAACGCGCTGTCTAAGGTGTGGTTTAGACAGCACTTTCGCAAAAAGCGCTGGCTAAAGTGGAGTTTAGACAGCGCTTATACCAACATGCGCTGTCTAAGGTATACCAATAAAAGCAAAAGCGCTGTCTAAGGTATACTAAAAAAAAGGCAAAAAGCGCTGTCTAATGTTAGTCTGAAAAAAACAAAAAGCGCTATCTAAAGCACCATTTAGACAACGCCTTTACAAAAAAAGCGCTGTCTAAAATATAAACAAAAGCGCTGTCTATTGGAAAAGCATTGTCTAAAGCGGTGCTTTGACAGCGTTTTTTAGTCAAAACACCCCTTTAGACAGCGCTTCTTACATTAACCAAAGCGCTGTCTAATCTTTTAGCAGCGCCAGTTTAGACAGCGCTTTTAAGCGCTGTGTAATGCCAAAAAAAGCGTTGTCTAAAGGCTTTTATGGCATAGTGTTAACAGAAAAAGCACGAAAAAATAATTAACTGTATTAATCAACATTATACATATTTTTAATCAAAATTTATTCAATAGGTTAGATTATTTTTTGATGTCAGAACACTTTTTTTGTAAACAAGGATTGATATAAAACAAGTATTAAGGGTACTCGAACCCTCGATACAATAAAAGCTTCTGAAAACGAGAAGCACGATAAAACTAAAGAGAAAACACCTCGAAACCAAAGAAAAATGCTAAACAACTAAAGATTAAATCAAACAGACCAACGGAGCTTGACAAAATTCAAAAAACCACCCGTTGTGATTATAATTGTCCCTAATCAATGACCACTTCCAAGCCGAGAGCTTTATATCTCAAAGGAGATCCGTAACCGAAAAAGCATCCCGTTAAAATAATCAAGTTTCTAGCCTTCCATATATTCCACACAACCGCCATCCATATAATTACCGAATTCCCTTTCTTCAAGCCCTTAAAACGCTCCTTATTCGATCAAAACAGAAAGCTTTTCCACATGGTCTCCTC
This sequence comes from Lathyrus tuberosus, assembly GCA_022829125.1. Taxonomy (NCBI): domain Eukaryota; kingdom Viridiplantae; phylum Streptophyta; class Magnoliopsida; order Fabales; family Fabaceae; genus Lathyrus; species Lathyrus tuberosus. The sequence goes on from JALAZF010001049.1 coordinate 305,277, forward strand.
CGGTTCTCAAACCGTCCCCGTCCAAGCAACCACTTTGCTTCAAATTAATGCTCTTTGCCACTACGCAACCAAAAAATAAGTGAAGAATGTCTTCATCCTCTTGCAAGCAGAACTAATAATCCCTCTACGCTGTAATGCGTCTTTCATCAGTATACGGTACAGAAAACACTTCCAGACAAAAGCCCTCACTCTATAAAGAGTGTTAAAATGCCACAGTAGGGCTAGGGAGCGGTTGAAATCTAACTCTGCAGAATTAAGTAATCTACCTTTTTCAAATAAACGATTTGCCGAACTTACCGAAAAACTGCCCTCTACTTCCGGCAGCCACCTAACGTCATTCGTAGCACCCTACACCGGAGAAATAACCTTCAAATAATCTAATATCTCCAAAGTTCTGTCGCCATATTGCGCAGCCAGACCAAAATGTTCTATTTCCACGAATAACTAAAATATAAAGTATATTAATTAACTTTTCAGACTCATTTAATCAATTTTATTTTATTATTTAATACTACATTTTAATGTCAAAATATATATTAGCCAAAATGTATTGTATTAACCAAGTTTTAGAGAAAAAATTATAAGAAAGTCAAACAAAAAAAAGTTACTGTTCATTATATTTCTGAATAGTAAATAAGATGTGGTGTAAACTTGGGTGTCAAAATAATGTTACTCTTCAAATTAATATTGTACATACAATGTCACTCATAAAAAGTAGAATAATGTTATTTTGGCATTAAGTTTACACCAAATACTTACACTTACAGAAGTTCATCACAAAAATTCATCGTGAACATTGTTTTTTTTTAATAAATATACGTGGTTAATGCAAGGAAGGGTATAGTAAATTAATGACACAATTTTATATTTATGTTATAAAATAAATTTGAAATTAAAATATTTTTTATAAATAACTTTTTTATTTAAAAAATATTATTCATCATATAAATACAATCAACAGTGTTGGTGTAAGTATTTAATGTACAAATTGATGTCAAGATAGCAATGTTGATTTCAAAATAATTTATCTATTTATACAAAATCATATGGTTTTAGATCAATTACCGACTCGGTCGAACCTTGAGATTAGAGGTATTGTTCACTCCATCCATGATAAAGTTTGTGTTCTGTGTTTCCAAGAGGAGGAAGATATCCAACACCTCTTTATGTCTTGTATCAAAATTCGGCAACTTTGGCGGAAGATTTTTTATTGGTTAGGCTTAATTCCTATCCTTGGGGAGGCGCTGAATAACTTTGCTCTTCTCTGGTTTTTGGCTTTGGTTGATAGGACCAAGGAGGATACGGCTTGCTATATATGGTTTATCTCGGTTTGGATTATTTGGAGTACGAGAAACAACATCATCTTTAAAGGTGAAATTTGTGATGTAGACGAGATCTTCAACCGTATAGTAACTATATCTTGGAGATGGTTGGTGATTAATCGTAGGAGATGTAGTTTATATGACTGGATGAAACATCCACTTGATTTCTTGTAATTTTCTTTTGGGATCTGCTTCTTTTTCTTTTCCCTTTGTCTGGTGTTTGTATTAGGCCGGAGAACCCCTTTTTCTCCCATTAATACATCTTGCTTATAAAAAAAACATAGTTGTATTTATTTAAACTATAAATAATCTTGAATCCTTGTTATTCAATTAAATAAAAATATACACCATCTAGCGGAAGGGTCTGAAAGAATAAAAAATTGAACATTCAAAATAAAACAATGGTGGTTTGTAGAATGAGGGCTTCAACAAGTCCCCTTCCATGTTTTTTTTCTATAAGCAATGATACAATAAAATGGCATAAGGGGTGCACGAACTCAAAATACAAACCAAACGATTACAATCTCTTAATATATTCGAGAGGTGCAGTGAACCAATAGAATTAAGTTTAGAATTTCCTACAAATAACCATTTCCAAATAAAAAACTTAATAGAATTTCGAGGTTGTCATTAAAGGATAATAAGTTTCTACTATCCCACAAAAATCACGCCGTGGCAGCCTAGACAATGTTGCCCAAATAATTACCAATAGCAATTTTTGAGGAACAATCAAAAGTTGTGAAAGAATCAAGGCAACTCCCGCTCTACGAACCAGAATACCGAACCACTTTTCGATCCCGTTTCAAACTTTTCCTGCATAATCACACTCCATAAATAAAAGCTTGATAATTTCAACAGAGCTCATACAAAATGGACAGCTTAAACCCCCCGCTCCAACCATGATATTCCATCTAGCCAACTGGCCCTTCATTGCAATCCGATCTCTAAATAACCTCTAAACAAAAACATTAACTTTGGAGAGGATTTTCACCTCCCAAATATTCATCCCCTATAACGCTCACCACCCTATCCTGCAACAAGCTTTCATAATAAGAAACTGAAAACGAAAATGAAAAGGAGGAAGGCTTAATTGGATCCCACAGAAAACATCATCAAAATCAACCTTCGGCCTAACATTAACCAAAAGATCCAGCAAGTTCTCCCTCTCCTTTTCCATGACCGAATCTATAGGGAAATCGTGAAATCGCAGTTTCCATTCCCACTCCGCCCCTATCCACACTCCCATCCCATGAAGCATGATTTAAAAGCGTCCAATTAAAAATGCTCACGTGTTTTCTTTAAATAATATCACATAAAATTAGTCCTTGTCCAACTTGCTTCTTTCAACTAATCCATTTTTACGCGTAAAAGAAAAAAAAAACTAATATCATTAAAATAGTAAAACGTGTAGTAAGTTTCACCAAATGGATTAGAAAATAATTTTTTTATAAGCAAAAGATTTTATTTCGTCGGAGATACTAGAGGTATTCCAACCCGATAATTACAAGAACAGCAACTAATAATACAAGAAGAAATTTAGATAAAGTTTAATGGAAACTTACACCAATCATAATAGCTATAAGGATGACTACGTTTAGACCTACCCATGAATCACTGCCACGACACAAATATGATTCTATGCATAATTACGGTTGGATCCCCCACTTCGTCATTGAACAAGATCTGATTTTGTGTCCACCAAACGCACCAACATATCACAAACCACAATCCACAAGCAGCAGTATTGGAGCATCTCCCAATCAAGCATTATATCCATGCCGATAAATGCATACAGCTCCACATTCCATGATTCATTTTAACCCCCAACCAAACAGAAATCAATCTCCAAACCTTAATAGTCTTGTGGCATGCAAAGAATAAATGCTCTGCGTCTTAAATTTGGCCGAAACAAAAGACGCGGACTAGCTCATGTTGGTTAACAATGAATCCACGCCTTGCGAGGTTTCTTCGAGTTGGAAATCTATCTAGCAAGAATCTCCACCCAAACATCTGTACTTAGATGGTAATAACGTTTTCCACAGAGGTCCCAAACAATATTTCACATCACCATCCAAGACAGTCCCATTAATACCCAACAGCAGCCTGTTATAACAAGACTTTACAGTGAAACACTTAGAAATATCAAAAGGCCAAATTACCTTGTTTGCACCTTCAATTTCCGGGCTCACATCTTGCAGCTGAATAAGTAATTTGTTGAATTCCTCCAACAGAACATGGTTGCTTCCATGTTGTTGAAGACTATCTCCCATTTCCATTTTTGATCCACCCATGATCCCATTTCATTTACGACCGCGTGTTTTGTCTCCAATAATTCAGACAGACCTGGAAAAACATTCATCAGAGCTGAAGATCACAACCATTTTTCTTGCCAAAATGGAATATTGCCTCCATCGCCCATTCCAAACAAGATCATGTCCACAAAATCAACATTATTCGAATTAACCAAGCATCTCATCACATCCTTACACCACGAAGATTCTTTAGCTTTTAATGAATAGAGGCCTTTGTCTTTAGATAAAATTTTCTTGGTGTAGTCCCTGTACTTTTATTTCAATAGCTCCACTCAAATGGCATCTCTTTCCTTTAAAAACCTCCACAACCATTTGGCAAGTAATTCTAAATTAAATAACCTTAAATGTTTAACTCCCAAACAGCCCTCCTCCTTAGATTTGCAAATAGAATTCCAACTCACCCAAAACATTCCCGTTTTTTCCTTTGATCCAGACCAAAGAAAATCCCTATGTATTGTGTTGAACTGTAATATAGCAGCAAGCAACAAAAATTTATAGTAAGGACCAAGTTTTATCGTTTCCTCAGGGATCAGTGCGAGGGAAAGAATGTCATTCAACGGTATCTATATTTCTAAGCTTATGATTCAAAAGTTCTGGTTTAAAGCGAACCAAAAGCAAATGCGGAAAATGTAAAGACGGAAAATATAAAGTAAAGACAGAATTATAAACGGAGCCTTGTTGGAATTGGATCTCATCAATGGATAACATGTGCATTCTTCTAATCAAGTAAACACAAATCAATCATTCGCCTAATATCCTCGCGTATCACTCACAACAGAGGTTATGTCTAACGCAACGTCGAGAGGCCAACTGTATTGTCTTATCAGTGATGTCTCACGCAACAAAACCAACACAGAGCTTTAAGAGCTGATACTCACGCAAGTGTTAGGCCTAAATCTATGTCTAGAGTTCAGTCCTAACAGATATTACTATAACTTCCATATCAAATAAATGATTTCTTCGTATTTAAGCAAGATCAAAATACGTACACACGCTTAACCCTTTTTACATGTATTCAACTAATTTGCCCAATGAATGTGAATATCCTTCTTCATCACTATTATCACGCATCCTCACAATACCGTATCGATCCTACTCATGCTACCCATGCTACATAATCAACACAATACAACAAAAGATAAAATGAATATCAACTCACAAAGCCATGTCAAAAGCTTGCTCATTGATAGAAGAAAATCTAAGACCAAAGATTTGTAAAGGTTTTGTCAAGACCACAAATAATCAATCAAAGACAACAACAATAGAAAATCAGAATTCAATCCACAAACATACATTAGATGAAATACATAAGGTATCAAAAGATTACATCCTTTTCCAACAAGAAATCAAAGATCCTACCTTTTCTCCCTTGGAAATGAGAAGATATAAGCTCTGATATTTTATTTACAAGTTTCTCTATCGAAAATCAAAACATCATAACCTAAAAAGCGTGAAAATCCTATTTATACAGTTCAGGAATTTACACTTTCGCACTGCGAACCATTCATTCGCACAGCGAATGGTGAAAAATGGCACTTCAAGTGCCTTTGAACAGTTAAACCGCCCCAGAAATTCTCGCTAATTCGCATTGCGAAGGATTTGTTCGCAAAGCGAACACTCGCTTTCAAGTTCGCAAAGCGAACTTTAGCTCCTTTTTCCTCTGTCCAATTCTGGGACCATTCGCTGGGACCTTCGCCAGAGTTCGCAAAGCGAACCTTCGCTGGCACTCGCCTTCCCTTTCGCAAAGCGAACCAACTGAAGCATTCCTCATTTCTTTGACAGCTTGCACCATTTCTTGTGTCTTACAGTTTTGATCATTTCATGCCTTATACTGCACAATAACACATATATTACACGAACCAAAGGTATATTCTCAAGGTTAGAAGAACAACAACAATCATGGATAAAAGCCAATGAAAACATGAGAAAAGAATGGAAAAAAATGCAAAGAAAGATATGTCATTTTTAGGTCAAATCTGCACCTAACAACTCTCCCCAACTAAACTTTTACTTGTCCTCAAGCAAAGCACCCCTCGTGAACACAAGAGGATTTGCTCAAGCATAAGATTCAACCAAAGCAAGATAAATGCGGACAAGCACGAAAATACGCACAAGCAACATTCATCACTCAATAGAATCGAACAATGACCAAGAATTAAGTTCTTAAACAAATATCATAATTGTTTCAAAGAACAACTAAGTTTTCATACTTGAATCACTCTAACACTTCTCTTCAGAATAAGAATGAAGAAATTGACGCGTTTGCAACCGCGGGGAAATTTCACTCACCCGACAAACAATGCAAATAACAATTCAATTCATACAACATCTAACAATCGTAAATGAAAATATGGAAGCAAAAAGATCACTAAGGGCTTTAAAGGTTATCGCTTGGTCGGGTTCACAACAAAGGGACATTTCTAAAGGCCATTGAATCGAAATTGCCGAAAAATGATATTTGCACACAACAACTTCATTCACCATTCTCATTCCTTTACCACCAACCTTCTCAAACTTCCTTATGCACAATTATTTCGCTCTATTTTTCTCATCAAACAAGCATTCTTTTTCTTATGTTTTTTACATTCATATTTATACTTTTTCATTTCATGCTTGTTTGAAATTTTTCAAAAGTTGAAAGCAACCTACCATCTTCTTTTTCATTCTCCCCAACTTGAATTCAGCCAAACCTCAAGTGAATGAACCTTACTTTTTAAGGTAAGGAAATCAAATTATACCAATGTTCAAAGGTTCAAGAAGAAATTTTTAGAAACTCAAAAAATTCAATGATGAACCACACTTTAAAATTATGTACATAAACAAGTTCATCACTAAAATGAGTTCTAAACTGTTTAGGCTCAAAGGGGCTAACAAATTCTCTCTACTCACGGGTAAGATACTTTTGGATACGGTTGTGCTCAATATAAACAAATGCCTTGATCATTTCTAATGCTTCCACAAAATCACAATAATCAAAAGATAAAGCATGAATCAAACGAATTAATAAAGTTATCAGTCATCCAAGCATTTAGTAAACAAAGGAGAGTTCTCACAATTTGTGGCTTTTGGACCTAAGTGAAACAAGCAATCAAACAAGTTGCAAAATGAAACAAGAACACACATTTGCACAAAGCACAAAATTCTTAAATCAATCTAACATTCTATAAAGCAGTACAATTTACCAGGCACACTTTCAACGCTCAACATCCATCCAGACACGGTCGAAGCTTCATTGACTACTTTTATACACAAAGCAACCAATCTAGAACGAGTTCTCATCATTCCTGATCACACTAGAGAAAACATTAAAGGAACACAAATGCATATAATATTAACAAATGTACAAAGCTTAAAAATATAGAAACTATGCGATGCGATTCAATATCTAAACACCGATCCCCGATAACGGCAATATCTAAACCCAATTTATCGTTCTCCACAGGGATCAGTGCGAGGGAAGGAATGCCATTCAACGGTTTCTACATTTCTAAGCTCTTGGATCAAAAGTTTTGGTTTAGAGCGGAACCCAAAGCAAATGCGAAAAATGTAAAGACAGAAAATATAAAGTAAAGACAGAATTATAAATGGAGCCTTGTTGGAATTGGATCTCATCAATGGATAACACGTGCATTCTTCTAATCAAGTAAACACAAATCAATCATTCGCCTAATATCCTCGCATATCACTCACAATAGAGGTTATGCCTAATGCAACGTCGAGAGGCCAACTGTATTGTCTTATCAGTGATGTCTCACGCAACAAAACCAACACAGAGCTTTAAGAGCTGATACTCACGCAAGTGTTAGGCCTAAATCTATGTCTAGAGTTCAGTCCTAACAGATATTACTATAACTTCCATATCAAATAAATGATTTCTTCGTATTTAAGCAAGATCAAAATACGTACACACGCTTAACCCTTTTTACATGTATTCAACTAATTTGCCCAATGAATGTGAATATCCTTCTTCATCACTATTATCACGCATCCTCGCAATACCGTATCAATCCTACTCATGCTACCCATGCTACATAATCAACACAATACAACAAAAGATAAAATGAATATCAACTCACAAAGCCATGTCAAAAGCTTGCTCATTGATAGAAGAAAATCTAAGACCAAAGATTTGTAAAGGTTTTGTCAAGACCACAAATAATCAATCAAAGACAACAACAATAGAAAATCAGAATTCAATCCATAAACATACATTAGATGAAATACATAAGGTATCAAAAGATTACATCCTTTTCCAACAAGAAATCAAAGATCCTACCTTTTCTCCCTTGGAAATGAGAATATATAAGCTCTGATCTTTTATTTACAAGTTTCTCTATCGAAAATCAAAACATCATAACCTAAAAAGTGTGAAAATCCTATTTATACAGTTCAGGAATTTACACGTTCGCACTGCGAACCATTCATTCGCACAGTGAATGGTGAAAAATGGCACTTCAAGTGCCTTTGAACAGTTAAACCGCCCCAGAAATTCTCGCTACTTCGCATTGCGAAGGATTTGTTCGCAAAGTGAACACTCGCTTTCAAGTTCGCAAAGCGAACTTAAGCTCCTTTTTCCTCTGTCCAGTTCTAGGACAATTCGCTGGGACCTTCGCTAGAGTTCGCAAAGCGAACCTTCGCTGGCACTCGCCTTCCCATTCGCAAAGCGAACCAACTGATGCATTCCTCATTTCTTTGACAGCTTGCACCACTTCTTGTGTCTTACACTTTTGATCATTTCATGCCTTATACTGCACAATAACACACATATTACATGAACCAAAGGTATATTCTCAAGGTTAGAAGAACAACAACAATCATGGATAAAAGCCAATGAAAACATGAGAAAAGAATGGAAAAAAATGCAAAGAAAGATATGTCATTTTTAGGTCAAATCTGCACCTAACAACTCTCCCCAACTAAACTTTTACTTGTCCTCAAGCAAAGCACCCCTCGTGAACACAAGAGGATTTGCTCAAGCATAAGATTCAACCAAAGCAAGATAAATGCGGACAAGCACGAAAATGCGCACAAGCAACATTCATCACTCAATAGAATCGAACAATGACCAAGAATTAAGTTCTTAAACAAATATCATAATTGTTTCAAAGAACAACTAAGTTTTCATACTTGAATCACTCTAACACTCCTCTTCAGAATAAGAATAAAGAAATTGACGCGTTTGCAACCGCGGGGAAATTTCACTCACCCGACAAACAATGTAAATAACAACTAAATTCATACAACATCTAACAATCGTAAATGAAAATATGGAAGCAAAAAGATCACTAAGGGCTTTAAAGGTTGTCGCTTGGTCGGGTTCACAACAAAGGGACATTTCTAAAGGCCATTGAATCGAAATTGCCGAAAAATGATATTTGCACACAACAACTTCATTCACCATTCTCATTCCTTTACCACCAACCTTCTCAAACTTCCTTATTCACAATTATTTCGCTCTATTTTTCTCATCAAACAAGCATTCTTTTTCTTATGTTTTTTACATTCATATTTATACTTTTTCATTTCATGCTTGTTTGAAATTTTTCAAAAGTTGAAAGCAACCTACCATCTTCTTTTTCATTCTCCCCAACTTGAATTCAGTCAAACCTCAAGTGAATGAACCTTACTTTTTAAGGTAAGGAAATCAAATTATACTAATGTTCAAAGGTTCAAGAAGAAATTTTTAGAAACTCACAAAATTCAATGATAAACCACACTTTAAAATTATGTACATAAACAAGTTCATCACTAAAATGAGTTCTAAACTTTTTAGGCTAAAAAGGGGCTAACAAATTCTCTCTACTCACGGGTAAGATACTTTTGGATACGGTTGTGCTCAATATAAACAAATGCCTTGATCATTTCTAATGCTTCCACAAAATCACAATAATCAAAAGATAAAGCATGAATCAAACGAATTAATAAAGTTATCAGTCATCCAAGCATTTAGTAAACAAAGGAGAGTTCTCACAATTTGTGGCTTTTGGACCTAAGTGAAACAAGCAATCAAACAAGTTGCAAAATGAAACAAGAACACACATTTGCACATAGCACAAAATTCTTAAATCAATCTAACATTCTATAAAGCAGTACAATTTAACAGGCACACTTTCAACGCTCACCATCTATCTAGACACGGTCGAAGCTTCATTGACTACTTTTATACACAAAGCAACTAATCTAGAACGAGTTCTCATCATTCCTGATCACACTAGAGAAAACATTAAAGGAACACAAATGCATATAATATTAACAAATGTACAAAGCTTAAAAATATAGAAACTATGCGATGCGATTCAATATCTAAACACCGATCCCCGACAACGGCGCTATTTTTGTTGAAGCTAAAATAGCAGCGAGCAAAAATATATAAGTAACCCAATTTTTCGTTCTCCACAGGGATCAGTGCGAGGGAAGGAATGCCATTCAACGGTTTCTACATTTCTAAGCTCATGGATCAAAAGTTTTGGTTTAGAGCGGAACCCAAAGCAAATGCGGAAAATGTAAAGACAGAAAATATAAAGTAAAGACAGAATTATAAATGGAGCCTTGTTGGAATTGGATCTCATCAATGGATAACACGTGCATTCTTCTAATCAAGTAAACACAAATCAATCATTCGCCTAATATCCTCGCGTATCACTCACAACAGAGGTTATGTCTAACGCAACGTCGAGAGGCCAACTGTATTGTCTTATCAGTGATGTCTCACGCAACAAAACCAACACAGAGCTTTAAGAGCTGATACTCACGCAAGTGTTAGGCCTAAATCTATGTCTAGAGTTCAGTCCTAACAGATATTACTATAACTTCCATATCAAATAAATGATTTCTTCGTATTTAAGCAAGATCAAAATACGTACACACGCTTAACCCTTTTTACATGTATTCAACTAATTTGCCCAATGAATGTGAATATCCATCTTCATCACTATTATCACGCATCCTCGCAATACCGTATCGATCCTACTCATGCTACCCATGCTACATAATCAACACAATACAACAAAAGATAAAATGAATATCAACTCACAAAGCCATGTCAAAAGCTTGCTCATTGATAGAAGAAAATCTAAGGCCAAAGATTTGTAAAGGTTTTGTCAAGACCACAAATAATCAATCAAAGACAACAACAATAGAAAATCAGAATTCAATCCACAAACATACATTAGATGAAATACATAAGGTATCAAAAGATTACATCCTTTTCCAACAAGAAATCAAAGATCCTACCTTTTCTCCCTTGGAAATGAGAAGATATAAGCTCTGATCTTTTATTTACAAGTTTCTCTATCGAAAATCAAAACATCATAACCTAAAAAGTGTGAAAATCCTATTTATACAGTTCAGGAATTTACACGTTCGCACTGCGAACCATTCATTCGCACAGCGAATGGTGAAAAATGGCACATCAAGTGCCTTTGAACAGTTAAACCGCCCCAGAAATTCTCGCTACTTCGCATTGCGAAGGATTTGTTCGCAAAGTGAACACTCGCTTTCAAGTTCGCAAAGCGAACTTTAGCTCCTTTTTCCTCTGTCCAATTCTAGGACCATTCGCTGGGACCTTCGCCAGAGTTCGCAAAGCGAACCTTCGCTGGCACTAGCCTTCCCATTCGCAAAGCGAACCAACTGATGCATTCCTCATTTCTTTGACAGCTTGCACCACTTCTTGTGTCTTACACTTTTGATCATTTCATGCCTTATACTGCACAATAACAGACATATTACATGAACCAAAGGTATATTCTCAAGGTTAGAAGAACAACAACAATCATGGATAAAAGCCAATGAAAATATGAGAAAAGAATGGAAAAAAATGCAAAGAAAGATATGTCATTTTTAGGTCAAATCTGCACCTAACAACTCTCCCCAACTAAACTTTTACTTGTCCTCAAGCAAAGCACCCCTCGTGAACACAAGAGGATTTGCTCAAGCATAAGATTCAACCAAAGCAAGATAAATGCGGACAAGCACGAAAATGCGCACAAGCAACATTCATCACTCAATAGAATCGAACAATGACCAAGAATTAAGTTCTTAAACAAATATCATAATTGTTTCAAAGAACGACTAAGTTTTCATACTTGAATCACTCTAACACTCCTCTTCAGAATAAGAATGAAGAAATTGACGCGTTTGCAACCGCGGGGAAATTTCACTCACCCGACAAACAATGCAAATAACAACTAAATTCATACAACATCTAACAATCGTAAATGAAAATATGGAAGCAAAAAGATCACTAAGGGCTTTAAAGGTTGTCGCTTGGTCGGGTTCACAACAAAGGGACATTTCTAAAGGCCATTGAATCGAAATTGCCGAAGAATGATATTTGCACACAACAACTTCATTCACCATTCTCATTCCTTTACCACCAACCTTCTCAAACTTCCTTATGCACAATTATTTCGCTCTATTTTTCTCATCAAACAAGCATTCTTTTTCTTATGTTTTTTACATTCATATTTATACTTTTACATTTCATGCTTGTTTGAAATTTTTCAAAAGTTGAAAACAACCTACCATCTTCTTTTTCATTCTCCCCAACTTGAATTCAGCCAAACCTCAAGTGAATGAACCTTACTTTTTAAGGTAAGGAAATCAAATTATACCAATGTTCAAAGGTTCAAGAAGAAATTTTTAGAAACTCACAAAATTCAATGATGAACCACACTTTAAAATTATGTACATAAACAAGTTCATCACTAAAATGAGTTCTGAACTATTTAGGCTCAAAGGGGCTAACAAATTCTCTCTACTCACGGGTAAGATACTTTTGGATACGGTTGTGCTCAATATAAACAAATGCCTTGATCATTTCTAATGCTTCCACAAAATCACAATAATCAAAAGATAAAGCATGAATCAAACGAAATAATAAAGTTATCAGTCATCCAAGCATTTAGTAAACAAAGGAGAGTTCTCACAATTTGTGGCTTTTGGACCTAATTGAAACAAGCAATCAAACAAGTTGCAAAATGAAACAAGAACACACATTTGCACAAAGCACAAAATTCTTAAATCAATCTAACATTCTATGAAGCAGTACAATTTACCAGGCATACTTTCAACGCTCAGCATCCATCCAGACACGGTCGAAGCTTCATTGACTACTTTTATACACAAAGCAACCAATCTAGAACGAGTTCTCATCATTCCTGATCACACTAGAGAAAACATTAAAGGAACACAAATGCATATAATATTAACAAATGTACAAAGCTTAAAAATATAGAAACCATGCGATGCGATTCAATATCTAAACACCGATCCCTGACAACGGCGCTATTTTTGTTGAAGCTAAAATAGCAGCGAGCAAAAATATATAAGTAACCCAATTTATCGTTCTCCACAGGGATCAGTGCGAGGGAAGGAATGCCATTCAACGGTTTCTACATTTCTAAGCTCATGGATCAAAAGTTTTGGTTTAGAGCGGAACCCAAAGCAAATGCGGAAAATGTAAAGACAGAAAATATAAAGTAAAGACAGAATTATAAACGAAGCCTTGTTGGAATTGGATCTCATCAATGGATAACACGTGCATTCTTCTAATCAAGTAAACACAAATCAATCATCCACCTAATATCCTCGCGTATCACTCACAACAGAGGTTATGTCTAACGCAACGTCGAGAGGCCAACTGTATTGTCTTATCAGTGATGTCTCACGCAACAAAACCAACACAGAGCTTTAAGAGCTGATACTCACGCAAGTGTTAGGCCTAAATCTATGCCTAGAGTTCAGTCCTAACAGATATTACTATAACTTCCATATCAAATAAATGATTTCTTCGTATTTAAGCAAGATCAAAATACGTACACACGCTTAACCCTTTTTACATGTATTCAACTAATTTGCCCAATGAATGTGAATATCCTTCTTCATCACTATTATCACGCATCCTCGCAATACCGTATCGATCATACTCATGCTACCCATGCTACATAATCAACACAATACAACAAAAGATAAAATGAATATCAACTCACAAAGCCATGTCAAAAGCTTGCTCATTGATAGAAGAAAATCTAAGACCAAAGATTTGTAAAGGATTTGTCAAGACCACAAATAATCAATCAAAGACAACAACAATAGAAAATCAGAATTCAATCCACAAACATACATTAGATGAAATACATAAGGTATCAAAAGATTACATCATTTTCCAACAAGAAATCAAAGATCCTACCTTTTCTCCCTTGGAAATGAGAAGATATAAGCTCTGATCTTTTATTTACAAGTTTCTCTATCGAAAATCAAAACATCATAACCTAAAAAGTGTGAAAATCCTATTTATACAGTTCAGGAATTTACACGTTCGCACTGCGAACCATTCATTCGCACAGCGAATGGTGAAAAATGGCACTTCAAGTGCCTTTGAACAGTTAAACCGCCCCAGAAATTCTCGCTACTTCGCACTGCGAAGGATTTGTTCGCAAAGCGAACACTCGCTTTCAAGTTCGCAAAGCGAACTTAGGTCCTTTTTCCTATGTCCAATTATGGGACCATTCGCTGGGACCTTCGCCAGAGTTCGCAAAGCGAACCTTCGCTGGCACTAGCCTTCCCATTCGCAAAGCGAACCAACTGATGCATTCCTCATTTCTTTGACAGCTTGCACCATTTCTTGTGTCTTACACTTTTGATCATTTCATGCCTTATACTGCACAATAACACACATATTACAAGCACCAAAGATATATTCTCAAGGTTAGAACAACAACAACAATCATGGATAAAAGCCAATGAAAACATGAGAAAAGAGTGGAAAAAAATGCAAAGAAAGATATGTCATTTTTAGGTCAAATCTGCACCTAAAACTCTCCCCAACTAAACTTTTACTTGTCCTCAAGCAAAGCACCCCTCGTGAACACAAGAGGATTTGCTCAAGCATAAGATTCAACCAAAGCAAGATAAATGCGGACAAGCACGAAAATGCGCACAAGCAACATTCATCACTCAATAGAATCGAACAATGACCAAGAATTAAGTTCTTAACAAATATCATAATTGTTTCAAAGAACAACTAAGTTTTCATACTTGAATCACTCTAACACTCCTCTTCAGAATAAGAATGAAGAAATTGACGCGTTTGCAACCGCGGGGAAACTTCACTCACCCGACAAACAATGCAAATAACAACTCATTCATACAACATCTAACAATCGTAAATGAAAATATGGAGGAAAAAAGATCACTAAGGGCTTTAAAGGTTGTAGCTTGGTCGGGTTCACAACAAAGGGACATTTCTAAAGGCCATTGAATCGAAATTGCCGAAAAATGATATTTACCACGCAACAACTTCATTCACCATTCTCATTCCTTTACCACCAACCTTCTCAAACTTCCTTATGCACAATTATTTCGCCCTATTTTTCTCATCAAACAAGCATTCTTTTTCTTATGTTTTTTTACATTCATATTTATACTTTTTCATTTCATTGCTTGTTTGAAATTTTTCAAAAGTTGAAAGCAACCTACCATCTTCTTTTTCATTCTCCCCAACTTGAATTCAGCCAAACCTCAAGTGAATGAACCTTACTTTTTAAGGTAAGGAAATCAAATTATACCAATGTTCAAAGGTTCAAGAAGAAATTTTTAGAAACTCACAAATTCAATGATGAACCACACTTTCAAATTATGTACATAAACAAGTTCATCACTAAAATGAGTTCTAAACTGTTTAGGCTCAAAGGGGCTAACAAATTCTCTCTACTCACGGGTAAGATACTTTTGGATATGGTTGTGCTCAATATAAACAAATGCCTTGATCATTTCTAATGCTTCCCACAAAATCACAATAATCAAAAAAATAAAGCATGAATCAAACGAATTAACAAAGTTATCAGTCATCCAAGCATTTAGTAAACAAAGGAGAGTTCTCACAATTTGTGGCTTTTGGACCTAGTGAAACAAGCAATCAAACAAGTTGCAAAATGAAACAAGAACACACATTTGCACAAAGCACAAAATTCTTAAATCAATCTAACATTCTATAAAGCAGTACAATTTACCAGGCATACTTTCAACGCTCAACATCCATCCAGACACGGTCGAAGCTTCATTGACTACTTTTATACACAAAGCAACCAATCTAGAACGAGTTCTCATCATTCCTGATCACACTAGAGAAAACATTAAAGGAACACAAATGCATATAATATTAACAAATGTACAAAGCTTAAAAATATAGAAACTATGCGATGCGATTCAATATCTAAACACCGATCCCCGGCAACGACGCTATTTTTGTTGAAGCTAAAATAGCAGCAAGCAAAAATATATAAGTAACCCAATTTATCGTTTCTCCACAGGGATCAGTGCGAGGGAAGGAATGCCATTCAACGGTTTTCTACATTTCTAAGCTCATGGATCAAAAGTTTGGTTTAAAGCGGAACCCAAAGCAAATGCGGAAAATGTAAAGACAGAAAATATAAAGTAAAGACAGAATTATAAATGGAGCCTTGTTGGAATTGGATCTCATCAATGGATAACACGTGCATTCTTCTAATCAAGTAAACATAAATCAATCATTCGCCTAATATCCTCGCGTATCACTCACAATAGAGGTTATGTCTAACGCAACGTCGAGAGGCCAACTGTATTGTCGTATCAGTGATGTCTCACGCAACAAAACCAACACAGAGCTTTAAGAGCTGATACTCACGCAAGTGTTAGGCCTAAATCTATGTCTAGAGTTCAGTCCTAACAGATATTACTATAACTTCCATATCAAATAAATGATTTCTTCGTATTTAAGCAAGATCAAAATACGTACACACGCTTAAACCCTTTTTACATGTATTCAACTAATTTGCCCAATGAATGTGAATATCCTTCTTCATCACTATTATCCACGCATCCTCGCAATACCGTATCGATCCTACTCATGCTACCCATGCTACATAATCAACACAATACAACAAAAGATAAAATGAATATCAACTCACAAAGCCATGTCAAAAGCTTGCTCATTGATAGAAGAAAATCTAAGACCAAAGATTTGTAAAGGTTTTGTCAAGACCACAAATAATCAATCAAAGACAACAACAATAGAAAATCAGAATTCAATCCACAAACATACATTAGATGAATACATAAGGTATCAAAAGATTACATCCTTTTCCAACAAGAAATCAAAGATCCTACCTTTTCTCCCTTGGAAATGAGAAGATATAAGCTCTGATCTTTTATTTACAAGTTTCTCTATCCAAAAACAAAACATCAT
Organism: Lathyrus tuberosus; assembly: GCA_022829125.1. Taxonomy (NCBI): domain Eukaryota; kingdom Viridiplantae; phylum Streptophyta; class Magnoliopsida; order Fabales; family Fabaceae; genus Lathyrus; species Lathyrus tuberosus. The sequence goes on from JALAZF010001049.1 coordinate 322,136, forward strand.
AACCTAAAAAGTGTGAAAAATCCTATTTATATCAGTTCAGGAATTTACACGTTCGCACTGCGAACCATTCATTCGCACAGCGAATGGTGAAAAATGGCACTTCAAGTGCCTTTAAAACAGTTAAACCGGCCCAGAAATTCTCGCTACTTCGCACTGCAAAGGATTTGTTCGTAAAACGAACACTAGCTTTCAAGTTCGCAAAGCGAACTTTAGCTCCTTTTTCCTCTGTCCAATTCTGGGACCATTCGCTGGGACCTTCGCCAGAGTTCGCAAAGCGAACCTTCGCTGGCACTTCGCCTTCCCATTCGCAAAGCGAACCAACTGATGTATTCTCATTTCTTTGACAGCTTGCACCATTTCTTGTGTCTTACACTTTTAATCATTTCATGCCTTATACTGCACAATAACACACATATTACAAGCACCAAAGGTATAATCTCAAGGTTAGAGGAACAACAACAATCATGGATAAAAGCCAATGAAAACATGAGAAAAGAGTGGAAAAAAATGCAAAGAAAGATATGTCATTTTTAGGTCAAATCTAAACCTAACAACTCTCTCCAACTAAACTTTTACTTGTCCTCAAGCAAAGCACCCCTCGTGAACACAAGAGGATTTGCTCAAGCATAAGATTCAACCAAAGCAAGATAAATACGGACAAGCACGAAAATGCGCACAAGCAACATTCATCACTCAATAGAATCGAACAATGACCAAGAATTAAGTTCTTAAAAAAATATCATAATTGTTTCAAAGAACAAGTAAGTTTTCATACTTGAATCACTCTAACACTCCTCTTCAGAATAAGAATGAACAAATTGACGCGTTTGCAACCGCGGGGAATGTTCACTCACCCGACAAACAATGTAAATAACAACTCAATTCATACAACATCTAACAATCGTAAATGAAAATATGGAAGCAAAAAGATCACTAAGGGCTTTAAAGGTTGTAGCTTGGTCGGGCTCACAACAAAGGGACATTTCTAAAGGCCATTGAATCGAAATTGCCGAAAAATGATATTTACACACAACAACTTCATTCACCATTCTCATTCCTTTACCACCAACCTTCTCAAACTTCCTTATGCACAATTATTTCGCTCTATTTTTCTCATCAAACAAGCATTCTTTTTCTTATGTTTTTTACATTCATATTTATACTTTTTCATTTCATGCTTGTTTGAAATTTTTCAAAAGTTGAAAGCAACCTACCATCTTCTTTTTCATTCTCCCCAACTTGAATTCAGCCAAACCTCAAGTGAATGAACCTTACTTTTTAAGGTAAGGAAATCAAATTATACCAATGTTCAAAGGTTCAAGAAGAAATTTTTAGAAACTCACAAAATTCAAAGATGAACCACACTTTCAAATTATGTACATAAACAAGTTCATCACTAAAATGAGTTCTAAACTGTTTAGGCTCAAAGGGGCTAACAAATTCTCTCTACTCACGGGTAAGATACTTTTGGATACGGTTGTGCTCAATATAAACAAATGCCTTGATCATTTCTAATGCTTCCACAAAATCACAATAATCAAAAGATAAAGCATGAATCAAACAAATTAACAAAGTTATCAGTCATCCAAGCATTTAGTAAACAAAGGAGAGTTCTCACAATTTGTGGCTTTTTGGACCTAAGTGAAACAAGCAATCAAACAAGTTGCAAAATGAAACAAGAACACACATTTGCACAAAGCACAAAATTCTTAAATCAATCTAACATTCTATAAAGCAGTACAATTTACCAGGCATACTTTCAACGCTCAACATCCATCCAGACACGGTTGAAGCTTCATTGACTACTTTTATACACAAAGCAACCAATCTAGAACGAGTTCTCATCATTCCCGATCACACTAGAGAAAACATTAAAGGAACACAAATGCATATAATATTAACAAATGTACAAAGCTTAAAAATATAGAAACTATGCGATGCGATTCAATATGTAAACACCGATCCCCGGCAACGGCGCTATTTTTGTTGAAGCTAAAATAGCAGCAAGCAAAAATATATAAGTAACCCAATTTATCGTTCTCCACAGGGATCAGTGCGAGGGAAGGAATGCCATTCAACGGTTTCTACATTTCTAAGCTCATTGATCAAAAGTTTTGGTTTAAAGCGGAACCCAAAGCAAATGCGGAAAATATAAAGACAGAAAATATAAAGTAAAGACAGAATTATAAACGGAGCCTTGTTGGAATTGGATCTCATCAATGGATAACACGTGCATTCTTCTAATCAAGTAAACACAAATCAATCATTCGCCTAATATCCTCGCGTATCACTCACAACAGAGGTTATGTCTAACGCAACATCGAGAGGCCAACTGTATTGTCTTGTCAGTGATGTCTCACGCAACAAAACCAACACAGAGCTTTAAGAGCTGATACTCACGCAAGTGTTAGGCCTAAATCTATGTCTAGAGTTCAGTCCTAACAGATATTACTATAACGTCCATATCAAATAAATGATTTCTTCGTATTTAAGCAAGATCAAAATACGTACACACGCTTAACCCTTTTTACATGTATTCAACTAATTTGCCCAATGAATGTGAATATCCTTCTTCATCACTATTATCACGCATCCTCGCAATACCGTATCGATCCTACTCATGCTACCCATGCTACATAATCAACACAGTACAACAAAAGATAAAATGAATATCAACTCACAAAGCCATGTCAAAAGCTTGCCCATTGATAGAAGAAAATCTAAGACCAAAGATTTGTAAAGGTTTTGTCAAGACCACAAATAATCAATCAAAGACAACAACAATAGAAAATCAGAATTCAATCCATAAACATACATTAGATGAAATACATAAGGTATCAAAAGATTACATCCTTTTCCAACAAGAAATCAAAGATCCTACCTTTTCTCCCTTGGAAATGAGAAGATATAAGCTCTGATCTTTTATTTACAAGTTTCTCTATCCAAAAACAAAACATCATAACCTAAAAAGTGTGAAAATCCTATTTATACAGTTCAGGAATTTACACGTTCGCACTGCGAACCATTCATTCGCACAGCGAATGGTGAAAAATGGCACTTCAAGTGCCTTTGAACAGTTAAACCGGCCCAGAAATTCTCGCTACTTCGCACTGCGAAGGATTTGTTCGTAAAGCGAACACTCGCTTTCAAGTTCGCAAAGCGAACTTTAGCTCCTTTTTCCTCTGTCCAATTCTGGGACCATTCGCTGGGACCTTCTCCAGAGTTCGCAAAGCGAACCTTCGCTGGCACTCGCCTTCCCATTCGCAAAGCGAACCAACTGATGTATTCCTCATTTCTTTGACAGCTTGCACCATTTCTTGTGTCTTACACTTTTAATCATTTCATGCCTTATACTGCACAATAACACACATATTACAAGCACCAAAGGTATAATCTCAAGGTTAGAAAAACAACAACAATCATGGATAAAAGCCAATGAAAACATGAGAAAAGAGTGGAAAAAAATGCAAAGAAAGATATGTCATTTTTAGGTCAAATCTGAACCTAACAACTCTCTCCAACTAAACTTTTACTTGTCCTCAAGCAAAGCACCCCTCGTGAACACAAGAGGATTTGCTCAAGCATAAGATTCAACCAAAGCAAGATAAATACGGACAAGCACGAAAATGTGCACAAGCAACATTCATCACTCAATAGAATCGAACAATGACCAAGAATTAAGTTCTTAAAAAAATATCATAATTGTTTCAAAGAACAACTAAGTTTTCATACTTGAATCACTCTAACACTCCTCTTCAGAATAAGAATGAAGAAATTGACGCATTTGCAACCGCGGGGAATGTTCACTCACCCGACAAACAATACAAATAACAACTCAATTCATACAACATCTAACAATCGTAAATGAAAATATTGAAGCAAAAAGATCACTAAGGGCTTTAAAGGTTGTAGCTTGGTCGGGTTCACAACAAAGGGACATTTCTAAAGGCCATTGAATCGAAATTGCCAAAAAATGATATTTACACACAACAACTTCATTCACCATTCTCATTCCTTTACCACCAACCTTCTCAAACTTCCTTATGCACAATTATTTCGCTCTATTTTTCTCATCAAACAAGCATTCTTTTTCTTATGTTTTTTACATTCATATTTATACTTTTTCATTTCATGCTTGTTTGAAATTTTTCAAAAGTTGAAAGCAACCTACCATCTTCTTGTTCATTCTCCCCAACTTGAATTCAGCCAAACCTCAAGTGAATGAACCTTACTTTTTAAGGTAAGGAAATCAAATTATACCAATGTTCAAAGGTTCAAGAAGAAATTTTTAGAAACTCACAAAATTCAAAGATGAACCACACTTTCAAATTATGTACATAAACAAGTTCATCACTAAAATGAGTTCTAAACTGTTTAGGCTCAAAGGGGCTTACAAATTCTCTCTACTCACGGGTAAGATACTTTTGGATACGGTTGTGCTCAATATAAACAAATGCCTTGATCATTTCTAATGCTTCCACAAAATCACAATAATCAAAAGATAAAGCATAAATCAAACGAATTAACAAAGTTATCAGTCATCCAAGCATTTAGTAAACAAAGGAGAGTTCTCACAATTTGTGGCTTTTGGACCTAAGTGAAACAAGCAATCAAACAAGTTGCAAAATGAAACAAGAACACACATTTGCACAAAGCACAAAATTCTTAAATCAATCTAACATTCTATAAAGCAGTACAATTTACCAGGCATACTTTCAACGCTCAACATCCATCCAGACACGGTTGAAGCTTCATTGACTACTTTTATACACAAAGCAACCAATCTAGAACGAGTTCTCATCATTCCCGATCACACTAGAGAAAACATTAAAGGAACACAAATGCATATAATATTAACAAATGTACAAAGCTTAAAAATATAGAAACTATGCGATGCGATTCAATATGTAAACACCGATCACCGGCAACGGCGCTATTTTTGTTGAAGCTAAAATAGCAGCAAGCAAAAATATATAAGTAACCCAATTTATCGTTCTCCACAGGGATCAGTGCGAGGGAAGGAATGCCATTCAACGGTTTCTACATTTCTAAGCTCATTGATCAAAAGTTTTGGTTTAAAGCGGAACCCAAAGCAAATGCGGAAAATATAAAGACAGAAAATATAAAGTAAAGACAGAATTATAAACGGAGCCTTGTTGGAATTGGATCTCATCAATGGATAACACGTGCATTCTTCTAATCAAGTAAACACAAATCAATCATTCGCCTAATATCCTCGCGTATCACTCACAACAGAGGTTATGTCTAACGCAACATCGAGAGGCCAACTGTATTGTCTTGTCAGTGATGTCTCACGCAACAAAACCAACACAGAGCTTTAAGAGCTGATACTCACGCAAGTGTTAGGCCTAAATCTATGTCTAGAGTTCAGTCCTAACAGATATTACTATAACGTCCATATCAAATAAATGATTTCTTCGTATTTAAGCAAGATCAAAATACGTACACACGCTTAACCCTTTTTACATGTATTCAACTAATTTGCCCAATGAATGTGAATATCCTTCTTCATCACTATTATCACGCATCCTCGCAATACCGTATCGATCCTACCCATGCTACCCATGCTACATAATCAACACAATACAACAAAAGATAAAATGAATATCAACTCACAAAGCCATGTCAAAAGCTTGCTCATTGATAGAAGAAAATCTAAGACCAAAGATTTGTAAAGGTTTTGTCAAGACCACAAATAATCAATCAAAGACAACAACAATAGTAAATCAGAATTCAATCCACAAACATACATTAGATGAAATACATAAAGTATCAAAAGATTACATCCTTTTCCAACAAGAAATCAAAGATCCTACCTTTTCTCCCTTGGAAATGAGAAGATATAAGCTCTGATATTTTATTTACAAGTTTCTCTATCCAAAATCAAAACATCATAACCTAAAAAGTGTGAAAATCCTATTTATACAGTTCAGGAATTTACACGTTCGCACTGCGAACCATTCATTCGCACAACGAATGGTGAAAAATGCCACTTCAAGTGCCTCTAAACGGTTAAACCACCCCAGAAATTCTCGCTACTTCGCACTGCGAAGGATTTGTTCGCAAAGCGAACACTCGCTTTCAAGTTCGCAAAGCGAACTTTAGCTCTTTTTTCCTCTGTCCAATTCTTGGACCATTCGCTGGGACCTTCGCCAGAGTTAGCAAAGCGAACCTTCGCTGGCACTCGCCTTCCCATTCGCAAAGCGAACCAACTGATGCATTCCTCATTTCTTTGACAGCTTGCACCATTTCTTGTGTCTTACACTTTTGATCATTTCATGACTTATACTGCACAATAACACATATATTACAAGCACCAAAGGTATATTCTCAAGGTTAGAAGAATAACAACAATCATGGATAAAAACAAATGAAAACATGAGAAAAGAGTGGAAAAAATGCAAAGAAAGATATGTCATTTTTAGGTCAAATCTACACCTAACATATTGAGATTAATATCTGAAGGACTTTGCTTGGTACCTTGAAGAATGATAGGTGATGGACCGGTAGGTTGCCCCTGCTTGCCATGGATAGTAATCCTCCCTTTCAAGAGGATAACTGTGATTTCATACAATCAATGACTGGCTTTCAAAACCGTATCCTTCTATGGTTGCCTCCGACCGAAATACCCAAGAACTTGAAAGGCAACGAGCCAATCTTGCAAACAAGAAACTGTTCAGCCGCCTTCATGAAAAAAGTCGTCAACACCTATACCAAAAAGACAACTCTTTCCATCATTTATTTTCAGCCCTGAAATAAGCTCGAAGCCTCTCAAAAAGGATTTCAAAGCCCACAAATTTTCCCAAGAGACATCACATAATAACATTGTGTTGTCGCCGAACTGTAGAATGGTATGAGATAAACGCTCCTTAACCCTGTATCCACTATAAAGTCCTCCTGCTACCGCTCTCCTAACCAAAATGACCAGCCCTTCCTCAACAATCGAAAACATAAACGATGACAATGGATCGCCTTGCCTAAATCCTCTCGATACAGAAAAATCTGCAATAGGACTTTAGTTAACGAGCATGGACATAAAACTGTTGAAAACACTTCCATCCATCCACATCATCCAATTCTGACAAAAGCCCATTATTATCATCACATTCCTTAATAAACACCAATCAACACAATCATATGCTCGCGCGAAATCGACCTTAAGAATAACACATATGTGTTTCCTTCATTTTGCATCATCAATTATCTCATTTAAGAGCAACACATCATCAAGAAGTTGTCTTCCCAGGATAAACGTTGTTTGAGACTTTGCAATCAAACCTCTCATTACCCTTCTCAAACTAGAAGCCAATATTTTTGATATAATCTTGTAAATACAACCTATCAAGCTTATGGGCCTATACTCATCAAGACATTGAGTATTCTCTGGGCCTATAATAGAAAGACTTAATGTATTCTTTGGTCCCTTAGCTTAATTTTAGGTTTTACTTTAGTCCTTTATTTAATAAACATTTGTTTTAAGTCCCTTAAATTAAGTTTCACTAATTACATTGATCATTTCCGTTAAATTTTGTCAAAATCCGTTAAGTTTTACCGACGTGACACTCCAACTCGTATCTTCTCCTCTCTCAGTTTCTCTCTTCTCCTTCTTTCTCTAGGTGAAAACCTTTAATTTTCAGTATCACTCTTCATGAAAACCTCATATTTTCACAATCATTCTTTCATCACCGCAATCCCTAACTTTTCTCATGAAATCTTTGATGGTTCCAAAAGTCAAAATCACCACTAAAAATGTTGAAGCATCCGGAGGAGAAAGTTTCTTGTTCAATTTGTCTCCTGGTTGTTTTTCTTTCCACTTTTTTATCATAAATATGTTGATAGTGCTTACATATATGATATGAACAACAAAGTGTTATTTTTGTATTTGGATTTTGAATTTGATATTGACATTTTCTAATTATTGGTACATATGCATGACTTTTAGTTAGTAGAGACGGTTAGAAGTTTACCTCATTATCATCACATGTTTCACCTACCTTGCCCATTATGTAAAAGGGATTTGTAATTTTGTATATGAAAATTGAAAAGATGTTTTCTTTTTATTTTGTTTAAGGTAATTTAATTTTAGGTCTTACTTACAGTTGATTATAGCTACTTAGAGGTAATGCATTAATGCGATTATACTAAATTAGTGTAAAGAAAATTTTGAGATAAATCATTTTCCACATGTTGTATATGGATATTATGATCATATGAATAGGTGACTATTTTCTGGCATGACCCATTCTTCTTTGTTCTTCTATTTTATCTTTGGTTTTCTAAACAAAGAACATAAGACAATATATTGTGGGGGATTGTTTTTTTTTAATAGTCAAACATATTAACAAAGGAAACAATCCCAGAAAAACAACAATTACATCAGGAATGTTAATCCAAAATCAATCTGCATCATCACTCACTAAACAGACTAAAACTAGCATCAAAAATAGAATAACAACAGAGGCGCACCACACCTAACTAAGGCCAAACAAACACTACTAAATCTCCATAGGTAATTTGTACCACTCATAAAGAGAAGCCCTCTTCCTCTCTTTGTTGTCCAAAATCTTCCAATTCCAAGTTGTTGTGATGATAGAGTGAAATATATCCTTGTGATTTGCAACACCATCTTTGAATAAAACCATATTTCTATTTCTCCAAATTACCCAACATCCCACCGGCCATATATAACATAAGGCTTTACCTCTCCCTGGTATATTGGCAGACTGTGTAACACCCCAAAAATAATTAGGATATTTATTTAATTTGGTTATTATAGACAGTCGTGATTTTCGGTGAGTTTTGGTGGAATATTTTGATGTCGGATGACTTGTGTCGTGGGATACTGAGGAGGTTAAGGGGGTGCTGAGAGTATTTGGAAGGGTGTGAGGTGTTGATAATATTTCAGTAACAATAATATGATTATATGATATATTATTATTATTATTATTATTATTAGGCTTAATTGTAATTTTGGTCTCCCTATTTTGGTTTTTTCACGGTTTTAGTCCCCCTATTTTGTTTTTAAGCAGTTTTGGTCCCCCATCCCAATTTTTACCCAACTATTCATGTACGGTCGTGTATTGTTCATGTACGGTCATGCACTGTTCATGTACGGACAAAATGAACAGTACACGACCGTACATGAACAGTTGGGTCAAAATTGGGATGGGGGACCAAAACTGCTTAAAAACAAAATAGGGGGACTAAAACCACGAAAAAACCAAAACAGGGGGACCAAAATTGCAATTAAGCCTTATTATTATTATTATTATTTTAAAATAAAAGGAAGGGCTAAGTGGTAACTGCGCGAGCATAAGTGAGGACGCAGTTGGAAAAACATATTAAGGGTCCTAAGGGTAGAATGGACAAAAGGAAGTAGAGAGAGATGAGAAGTCAGACTTGCACGATCGATTTGGGAGAAAGCGCTCTGAGGAAAGGGAGAAGCAGAGCCGAGGCTTAGAGATATCGGAGGAATCTTCATCTGAGGTAAGGGTGGGGTTCTTCAATCTCTAAGGGCAGCATAATCTTTGTATGAGGGTAGATAAACCATTATGATCATCCCTATATGTTTGTGGTGTTGAATTGGGATTGGGGTTTTTGCGTGTCGGAAGTTTGATAATAGGAAAGAATGCACAAATTTATCGGTTGAAATGTGATTTCTGTAACTCCTACTTGTTTGTATGATGATATGTGATTATATGTGTGTTTTTGGACTGAATTGGGAGTGAAATCGGGGAAGAATTGAGGTCTGAATCGTGCAAAATCGCAATCGCAAGATTGCTGATCCTGCCAGATTCGCCAGGAAAAAAGGAAATCCGCCAAGCGAAAATCCGCCAGATGGTCGCTAGGTGAATCGAGAGGCGAGCGAAGGGTGAAAAATAGGAGTTTTTGGATTTTGTATGGGAGAAGGAGGTTCGCCACTGCTCCACCAGGCGAGCATAAGGCAAAAGGGGAATCCGCTAGGCAAAAGGAAAATCTGTCAGGCGAAAATCTGCCAGATGGTCACCCAGGCAAAAATTCTCCAGATGTTCGACGGGCAAGCGTCGGGCGAGCAGAGCTGAGACGAACCGAATTTTCTGAAACTTTAAAAATTTGTATCTTTGGATCCGTAAGTCCGTTTGAGGCGTCGTTCGAATCGTTGGAAAGCTGGTTTTACGTAATTTCTATTAAAATTATTTTCAATGACAGAATTCCACCTATTCGACGCGTTTAATGTGTTTCCGTGTATGTTTTGACGTGTTGAACCGTAAATTGTGGAATTCGGTTGTGCGAATGTGTGTCGTTGTTGTGGATTCCAATGTTTGCATGTTTGAGAAGGTATATCATGTATGTTGGACAGTCGTGTTGTTGTTGTTGTATGTGTTGAGAGTCGAACTGTTAGACTTGGTAGTGAGTAGATGTATTACAGTCGTGTTGTTGTTGTTGTACGTGTTGAAAGTCGAACTGATAGACTCGGTAGTGAGTATGTGTATTACAGTCGTATTGTTATTATTGTATGTGTTGAGAGTCGAACTGATAGACTCAGTGGTGAGTAGGTGTGTTATAGTCGTGTTGTTGTTGTTGTTGTTGTAGATATTGTGAGTTGGAATGATGGTTTCATTGATGTGTATGTATGTTATAGTTGTAGATTGATGTTGTGGCAGGTATAGGCTGCGTGTTGTGTGGTTGGGGTATGACGTGTCGATGGTCATATGCGTGTACTGTCGTTGTATGTTGTTGTTGAGCTGTTGTATCGTTGTGCTGCATGGTGACCCATATGGGTATGGTATAATGATTAATATGAATATCATTGTATGTTATATTGTATGTTGTTGTTGAGGTAATCGTGTACCCATGCGGGGTGTGAGCGATTATGGGTGATCATGTGCCCATGCAGGGTGTGAGCGATCACGAATGTCGTGTGCCCATATAAGACACCCCGTATGGGGCACACGACATTCGTGATCGCTCACAACCCTGCATGGGCACATGATCACCCATAATCGCTCACATAGCCCCGCATGGGTACACGATTACCTCAACAAACAACATACAATATAACATACAATGATATTCATATTAGTTGTGCTGATGTGGTTTGATGATAGGGTAGATTGTGTAATGTTTTTATGTTCTTTCATACTTATATTATGCACTTCTTATGTGATTTTGAGAAACTCACCCCTTCTGTTTAAATATTGCCTCCACCTGGGTAACGTGCAGATAAGCAGGAGTAGTTCGGAGGCGAAGTTAGCGAAGACGAGGTCTTCTCTTTTATGTCATCGAGTCGCGTCTGCTCTGATTGTAACACCGGGTTGTCGAAACGCTTGGAGTCCTTTACTTTGTTATGTGTTATTACTCTTTTATTTGATGATGTTATGGGTGGTTAAACATGTTTCAGGTTTCTTTGAATTTCCGCTGCTGTAGAAATGTTTAAATACTATGTTTTATTATGATGTTGATGTATTACTTTTAGTATGCATGAGAAGTTGAATAGTTGCAAGTAGCATCCTAAATCCATGTATGTTATTTTACTCTGATATTTTGTTATTATTTGTTGCGGGGGTTTAGGGTGTTACAAAGTGGTATCAAAGCAGTTCGGTCCGTCCGGCCAAGTTGTCGAGCCGTTGTCGTGTGGCAGTTAAATACTGTCGATGTTGTTTGTTCCTCAGTACGTGATATGTGTGTGAAACACTATCAGTACTTTCTTGTTTTCTAGTCCCTTGCCTGCAGGGTGAGAGTGAGACAAGTGGGGGAGAAGCTTGTGTTTTACCGAGATGCTTCGGGTGTAGAATGTTGCCTTAGTGTGTCGTTGGTGGCAAGAGTGCAATTGTTGGCTAGGACAGTGTTGTTTTCATTGTTGAAGAGATCAGATATCATGTTGCTACAGAGGAATGCTTGTGTTAACTAAGGACTGTGCCTTAGATAGCTTGGGCACAAGGTGCGAGGAACACTATTATAGTTTGGTAAGGATGGTTTACGCCTCCATCATGATTGTCGACTGTCTATTGACAAATTAAGGAACTGATCACCCTCAATCTCTTGTTGATAATAGACGGGATCATGCGGGATGGAATAGACGTATCTTGTCGACTTAGATAGTGTGTTCAGTGAACTGCTCGGAGTTAAGCAAAGTGCTTACTCATGGTTTTGATGGGCCAATGCAGATTCGGATGTATATGAAGATGAGGAAGATTCGAGGTTTTGTATGTCGGCCAAGTTGGGGTGTTTCTAAGAGGGAATGATCTGGTATTATTGATGGTGTTCTGGAGATTAGTAGTAAGGTCACAATGAGGAACTGCCAGTGGTGCGTGAGTTCCAGGCGTGTTTTTGGATGATATGTCGGATGTGTCGCTAAGGAAGAAGATTGGTGAGACCAAGGGTGTCTTCGTGGAGAGTCTCGGTATCGTTAGTAAAGGAAATAGAGGATAGTGTGAGGTTGTGTGCTAATCGTTGAGTAGTATGGAAACCACAGTTGTATTCTGGATAGCCTGAGTTTTGAATTGTGATGAATCACGGATGATTCGAAGTTCCTTAATGGTATTACCTTGCTATGGGATGAAATCTCGTGTCAATAGAAACATTGAGTGGGTCGAAACCCCGTAAGAAGAATTGATATGGAATGTGGTAATCAGAACCAGAGTTGCTAAGCTGTTTCGGATTAATTGTTTCGAACGCAGGATGAATTTCGAAAGTTGTGTATGTTATGGTTATAGTAATATTACTCTTGCATCTATATCGTTAGAGAGTGTTGGACCTATACTAAGCGGTGGTTTGTGGATGGGGAGGTTATTCTATCGATGGACATGAATGAGATTTATGTACTGTTTGATTAGTAGGCACTCCAGTGGATAAGTGTGTTTCTATGCAGGTTGATAATTCTCCAGAGTGTTTAAGGATAAGTGCCCACTTTCAAGAATATATGACTTGGAATCTTTGGAACTCGATTGGAGTATTACAGTATAGGATGGTGTTATTCGGCGCTTGTAATACGTTGGCGTGTGTGTGTGGGAATTTCGAATCATATCTTTCGTGATAAATCGGATAAGTCCTAAGTGGTGTTCGTTGGGGTATTCTGATCTATTATAAAATCAGAAGAAGAACGCGCAGAGTATTTGAGGATTGAGGATTGAGTTACCAGTATTGAAGAGAGATGAAGTTTATGCTAAGTTATCAAAGCGTGATTTCTGGTTGATAAGGATGTGTTTTCTTGGTTAGGTTATTTCAGATAATGGTGTTGTTGTGGATCCATCCAAAGTAGATGCAGTTCGACAATGAGAAAGCTCCGAAATTGGTTAAGGAGATTAGAGGATTTTTGGACCCAATAGGTGATTACCGCAGGTTCTGGACGACTCTTCCAAGTTAGCATTTTATCTCGGTTGACTTGTGAAGGGTAAGTTTTTTGTTTGAGGAATGTTTGTTGCGAGGAAAGTTTTCGAGAGCTGAAGTAGAAGTTGACTACGGTTTCAGTTTTGAGTCTACCTGGCCCTAATAAACCATTGGTGGGATATTGAGATGTGGTTGTGATGAGTTTGGACAATGTATTAATGTAAGGTGGTGAAGCCGAAGCTGATGCTTTACAACATATGAGGATTCATGAAAGGGTCTATCCTGTTCAAGATTTGGGATTGGCGGCGGTTGTGTTTGTGTTGAGGATCCGAAGGTAGTATTGTTATGGATCTGGATTCGAAGTGTTTAGTAATCACAAGAGTGTAGCACACCGGTTTGGTCAGAAGGAATAGCGTATGAGATGACGAGGATGGGTGAAATTTCTGATGAGTTATGACCGTGGGTCGAATTACCCTGTTGGTAAAGTTAATGTCGTGCCTGATGAGTTAAGTCGAAAGTCTTTTCTTATGTCTGCTTTGATGGTCAGAGAATTGCAAGTGAGTAGCAGTCCAAAGACTTATATCTGGTGTGTGAGCTGACGCAGTGGAGTTAGAGGTTGGGTATATAAAAGGTGAGCGATGACTTCCTGGTGAATATTAGAGAGAGTCAGGAGTTAGATGAAATTGGTGGATGTGATACTTGCGAGTAATCAGAGTGCGCAGCAGAAGCGTGATGTAGCACAGTTCGTATATGCGTGCGTGACTTGTAAGAGTTCAGAGGTTGAACGTTATGATCTGCAAGATTAGAAGTGATGTGGTGAACGGTTACAATGTTAATCATGTACTACTAGTTATATGCTCGATTGGTGAATCGTAGAATGGTTGTCTTGATGATTGTGTGACTACGAGGTTGGTGTACCGGTTATGTTCAAGTGGTTAGGACGATGTTGTGTCATGGAACTTATGTTCTTATCTTTGTCATTGCCTCGTTTCCTATGGTGGTGGTTCGAGTGCGAGTAGCTAATTCCTGGGATGGGGAATTAGTGGAGTGTTACCGATAGTGATGGTAACGACCGTGTTGTGTTCTGGTTTAAGAGTAAACATGTGTGTGCATAACTCGGTTATTCTTTGCGTTTTGAGTTGGTCGTCGAGTGCATGGTGTGAACATTGTATCTTGTTGTTGTTATTGATGTAGTGGTTTATTGTTTTGTGTCACTCATGGTGTTGCCTTCCATGACTTGGGAGTAGAAGAGCAGGATGCGTGGGGCGTATCCTGAGTTGTTCGTATCGGGTGAATTTTCGAGGACAAAAATATTCTAAGTGGGGGAGAGTTGTAACACCCCAAAAATAATTAGGATATTTATTTAATTTGGTTATTATAGACAGTCGTGATTTTCGGTGAATTTTGGTGGAATATTTTGATGTCGGATGACTTGTGTCGTGGGGTACTGAGGAGGTTATGGGGGTGCTGAGAGTATTTGGAAGGGTGTGAGGTGTTGATAATATTTCAGTAATAATAATATGATTATATGATATATTATTATTATTATTTTAAAATAAAAGGAAGGGCTAAGTGGTAATTGCGCGAGAATAAGTGAGGACGCAGTTGGAAAAACATATTAAGGGTCCTAAGGGTAGAATGGACAAAAGGAAGTAGAGAGGGATGAGAAGTCAAACTTGCACGATCGATTTGGGAGAAAGCGCTCTGAGGAAAGGGAGAAGCAGAGCTAAGGCCTAGAGATATCGGAGGAATCTTCATCTGAGGTAAAGGTGGGGTTCTTCAATCTCTAAAGGGCTGCATAATCTTTATATGAGGGTAGATAAACCATTATGATCATCCCTATGTGTTTGTGGTGTTGAATTGGGATTGGGGTTTTTGCGTGTCGAAAGTTTGATAATAGGAAATAATGCACAAATTTATCGGTTGAAATATGATTTCTGTAACTCCTACTTGTTTGTATGATGATATGTGATTATATGTGTGTTTTTGGATTAAATTGGGAGTGAAATCGGGGAAGAATTGAGGTCTGAATCGTGAAAAATCGCAATCGCAAGAATACTGATCCTGCCAGATTCGCCAGGCAAAAGGAAATCCGCCAGATGGTCGCCAGGCGAAAATCCGCCAGACGGTCGCCAGGCGAATCGAGAGGCGAGCGAAGGGTGAAAAATAGGAGTTTCTAGATTTTGTATGGGAGAAGGAGATTCGCCACTGCTCCGCCAGACGAGCATGAGGCGAAAGGGGAATCCGCCAAGCGAAAGGAAAATATGTCAGGCGAAAATCCGCCAGATGGTCGCCGGGAGAAAATTCTCCAGATGGTCGCCGGGCGAGCATCAGGCGAGCAAAGCTGAGACGAACCGAATTTTCTAAAACTTTAAAAATTCGTATATTTTGATCCGTAAGTCCGTTTGAAGCGTTGTTCGAATCGTTGGAAAGCTGGTTTTATGTACTTTCTGTTAAAATTATTTTCAATGACAGAATTCCAACTATTCGACGCGTTGTATGTGTTTTTGTGTATGTTTTGACGTGTTGAACTGTAAATTGTGGAATTCGGTTGTGCGAATGTGTGTCATTGTTGTGGATTGCAATGTTTGCATGTTTGAGAAGGTATATCATGTATGTTGGGCAGTCGTGTTGTTGTTGTTGTATGTGTTGAGAGTCGAACTGTTAGACTCGGTAGTGAGTAGGTGTATTACAGTCGTGTTGTTGTTGTATGTGTTGAGAGTCGAACTGATAGACTCGGTAGTGAGTAGGTGTATTACAGTCGTGTTGTTGTTGTATGTGTTGAGAGTTGAACTGATAGACTCGGTGGTGAGTAGGTGAATTATAGTCGTGTTGTTGTTGTTGTTGTAGATATTGTGAGTTGGAATGATGGTTTCGTTAATGTGTATGCATGTTATAGTTGTAGATTGATGTTGTGGCAGGTATAGGCTGCGTGTTGTGTGGTTGGGGTATGACGTGTCGATGGTCATATGCGTGTACTGTCGTTGTATGTTGTTATTGAGCTGTTGTATCGTTGTGTTGCATGGTGACCCGTATGGGTATGATATAATGATTAATATGAATATCATTGTATGTTATATTGTATGTTGTTGTTGAGGTAATCGTGTGCCCATGCGGGGTGTGAGCGATTATGGGTGATCGTGTGCCCGTGCGGGATGTGAGCGATCACGAATGTCATGTACCCATGTGGGGTGTGAGCGACTAATGTGACGTCGTCCTGATGGGGATTGTGACCATGAAATAGTGGTCGAACTGGTACCACATGCATTGAGTCGATTCGTGAGTCTCATTGCATTGCATTATGTATGTTGATTATCTGTTTGTATTGGAAATGCTAGTTGTGCTGATGTGGTGTAATGATAGGGTAGATTGCGTAATGTTTTTATGTTCTCTCATACTTATATTAAGCACTTCTTATGTGATTTTGAGAATCTCACCCCTTCTGTTTGAATGTTGCCTCCACGTGGGTAACGTGCAGATAAGCAGGAGTAGTTCGGAGGCGAAGTTATCGAAGACGAGGTCTTCTCTTTTATTTCATCGAGTCGCGTCTGCTCTGATTGTAACACCGGGTTGTCGGAACGCTTAGAGTCCTTTACTTTGTTATGTGTTATTACTCTTTTATTTGATGATGTTATGGGTGGTTAAACATGTTTCAGATTTCATTGAATTTCCGCTGCTGTAGAAATGTTTAAATACTATGTTTTAATTATGATTTTGATGTATTACTTTTAGTATGCATGAGAAGTTGAATAGTTGCAAGTAGCATCCTAAATCCATGTATGTTATTTTACTATGATATTTTGTTATTATTTGTCGCGGGGGTTTAGGGTGTTACACACTGCAGAAATGAATCCACACAGTTTGTTTCAATAGGAAAATGTATACCCAACTAGTTTTCAATATTTCTCCAAATCTGCCAAATTTTCCTACAAGAAATGAATATGTGAGATACATCTTCCACTTCTTGGAAGCAAAACACGCATGACAGCTGATGAGGATCCGAGATCATTCCTCTATGTTCAAGAGCTTTACGTGTTGGGAGTCTATTAAGGATTAATCACCAACTGAAGATTTTGACTTTAAGAGGTATTTTAGTCTTCCACAATGCATCTAAAGCTTTCAACAGACTAAGAGTTAGTTCTTCTCCATCCAAACTGTGATTCAACTCCTTATAACAAGCATTTACACTAAACATATTATCTTCACATCTTGGCCATATTATGGTATCATCTTCATAACACTTTAGCCTCACCTCATCAATTAAAAGAGATAACTCAGATCTTGAATCTCCATCTACTACATCCAAGAGCACATTTTTTCCCATAAGATTCCATTTCCAAACGTCTCCTGTCCAATCTCCACAGTCTTTGATCAACACATTCTGATCAGGGGATGACAAGAACAACTCTGGATACTGAAGCTTAAGAGCTTTCCCACCAATCCATCTTGCATGCCAAAATAAAGTTTTATTTCCATTACCCACCTTCCAAGTTAATGAGCTGAAAATACCATGATCATTTATTGGCATACCCAACCACATGAGGTCTTTCCACCAACTAGAGCCCTGGCTTGAAACATTCATATTATGATCAGTACAAAATCTTTGTAAATCACTTCCATACCTTGCCTTGATGATGCCACTCCAGATTGTGTCATTTTCATTGGTAATTCTCCAAAGCCATTTAGCTACTAAGGCTTTATTGAAAGTGGAAACATCTTTAATTCCTAGCCCTCCTTGGTTCCTAGATTTACAAACTTGAGACCACTTGACCCAAGCTATGCTCCTTTTGACCCAGTCTCCAGCCAACAAAAAGTTCCTTTGAATGGCTTTAATCTCTTTTAATACACTAGCAGGAGCTAGATAAAATGATAGGAAGTGTATAGGGAGATTGGAGATGACTGAGTTTATCAATGTCACTCGACCACCTATAGATAACAACTTGCCCCTCCACATAGATAAACGAGTTTTAATGGCCTCTAAAACAGGTTTCCAAAATGCCACTGTCTTATGTCTACCACCTACAGACAAGCCTAGAAACTTAAAAGGAGATTTACCAATTTTGCATGCCAAGAAATCAGAGACTGCTTCCATCATATCCTTCTCAATGTTCAACCTAAAAATATGACTCTTGCTGTAGTTTATCTTCAGTCCAGAAACTATTTCAAATCCTCTCAGAATTGATTTTAATGCCCAAACATTGGACCAAGAATCATCACACATAATTAATCTGTCATCTGCAAATTGAAGCAGATTGATGGAGGTTACATCATCCAATTTCAGACCCTTCAACATGTTGTTAATCTCAGCTTTCCTAATCAACATAGCCAAACATTCTGTAACAAGCACAAAGAGGAAAGGAGAAAGAGGGTCTCCTTATTTAAGGTCCTATGCAATTTGAAGTCTTTGGAAGAGCTTCCATATACTAAAACAGATCCATAGCTATTACATATGACTCCTCTCACCCAACCAATCCAAGTATAACTGAAATTCATAGCCTCCAAAATTCTGATAAGAAAACTCCAATTTACACAGTCATATGCTTGTGTAAAGTCAACTTTGAACATGAAACCTCTTTTCTTCCTCTTCATCATAAAATCATGAATTTTATTTGCAACTAAGACTCCATCCATGAGATGTCTGCCAGGGATGAAAGCTGATTGAGAATGAGACACAAGTTTTCCAATGACTCTACTTAGTCTTCTTGCCATCATTTTTGAAATGATTTTATGGATGCTTCCTATCAAAGCAATAGGTCTGAACTCACGCAGCGACTGTGGATTATCTTTCTTTGGAATCAGGACAAAGAAGGAAGAACAGAAGGTTTTTGGAAGAAAAACCTTCTTATGGAATTCTGAGATACAGTTGGTAATGTCTCCACCAATGATTTCCCATGCTTTCTTAATGAATTTCAAATTGAACCCATCAGGCCCAGGGCTTTTATTTCCATCACATGAATTAATTGCATCTTGTATCTCCTCAGGAGAAAAAGGTTATGTTAGGTACTGATTCTCCTCCTCATTTAGTTTTTCCAATGCATTCAAATCCATCACAAAATCTCCTTCTGGCTTGCTCTTGTATTTGTTCTCAAAATGATCATGAATGAATTGTTTTACTGTCTCCACCTTGTCTTCTTCATTCAATCCTATGTTTAATGCTGAGATATAATTGTCTCTCCTTCTAGAATTTATGATCGAGTGGAAATATTTGGAATTGTTATCACCTTCGACTAACCATTTGGTTTTTGCCTTCTGAAATTGAAGGCTTTCCTTCAGATGTAACCTGTTCCAAATGTTATCGGATGTCTATTGTGGGGGATTGTTGTATATTGATATGTGTAATTGTTGGGAAAGTAACTTATGTTGTGACTATTGTGAGGTATAATTAATTATTGTGATAGCACTGTTCAATATAATATTTTTTTATATATTATTAACAATTTAGAGAGGTTTTTAACATTCGAAAACAAAACCAGACTGACTCAGAATTTGACCTATCATGTCCTGAATGCAGAAATTACCATTTTTCACAAAATAAAAAAAAAATTAGACTAACATGATAGTTTTTAAGAGATTAAATGTAACATTTTTTTAGTGAGCAAAACTTTAATTACTGCCACCATCCTTCATGTTTCATTCAACCTGCATTTTTCTTCTGAATCAAGCGTTCAATCATATTTTAACAAAAAATTAGTGATCAAAATAATTTTAAATTTCTATAGAAAATCAAAAATTGATTTGATTAGAAGGGATCTTTTTAATTTAAGGAAAAATGCAATAGATTATTATAATTTACTAAAAAATGATTAGATGTTTAAGGGGGGTTATCTTGAGTAGTGTTATAATTGTCAATTTTTAATTTATTTTATTTGCAATTTTTAATGTTGTTCTTTGTATTGTAGAATGGAAGAAACCCATTACACCTGCAATGGGTTTGCACCAAAAAACGTTAATGGAGGATATGAGAGTTGAGAGAAGAAACTATACTTAGGTGCGAAAGAATTCATCATACATTATGGTAAAACAATTCAATCCATTGAAATGTAATTTTTTGTGTTAAGCTTATTTTTAATTCAACTTAGTCAAAGTAGTTTGTAATAGTTAGAGTCAAACTTAGTTCGTAGCATTTGTTTTCTTTGTTTGTATTCGACAGAAGGTCGAACACAACTTGTAGAAGTCAAGTTGTGTGTATTCGACAGAAGGTCGAATACAGTTTAGAGTAGTCAAGTTGTATGTATTTGATAGAGTCTAATATATCTAGTTGAAGGGAATTATTTTGAGTTTATTTAGTGAGGAAGTAAGTCTCACTATAAATAGGGAGGCTCTATGTGTTTGAGGATAATGCTGAACACACATAGAGAGAAACTCTATTTTTTATAGTTAATCAATAACATTCCTCATTTCACTTCATTAACTCATATTCTCTCAACTTCAATTTCTCTTTCAATTACACACTTTCATTTTTTCAATCGTTGTGCAAATGAATCAACTTGACAACAAAGGTGTGGTTGAATCACTTGAGTAAAGAGTGAGGAATGAGAATCTTGATTCAATCAAGAAAGTGATTGAATCTTGTTTTTTCAAGCTTTTGTTCTAACATCTAATATCTAGAGCACTGCTTCGTTTATTGGGAATCATAGAACGACAGTGTCTTGTCCAAATAGATATTTTCTAACAAATCTTCCCATCTTGAATGGTAAGAATTACGATAATTGGGGTAAGCATGTGGAGGTTGTCTTCTACTATCAAGATGTGTGGGATCTTGTGAATAATTAGGTGAACCCAATTGGAGACAATGTTACAGATGAACAAAAGGTTGCACTTAAAGATTTGAAGAAAAAAGATTATAAAGTTCTATTTATAATTCATCAATGTGTTGATCTATACAACTTTGAGAAAGTTGGTGATGTAGACTCATCGAAGGAAGCATGAGACATCCAGTAGAAATATTTTGGAAGTGTGGAGAAGGTGAAAGATGCAAGGTTATAAATTCACAAAAGAACGTATAAGTTACTTCAAGTGGAAGAAAGTGAAATTGTGGCTGATTTCTTCACCAGAGTAACAAGACTGGTGAACAAAATCAAGATGTGTGGAGAAGTGTTGACATCAAGATCGATAATTACAAATATCTTGAGGCCATTGCTACTAAAATTTGATCATGTGGTAATAGCCATAGAAGAATTGAAGGACCTGTCAAGTATGACAAAAGAATAGCTTCTAGGGACGCTTGAATCTCATTAAAAAATAGTTGTTGAAAGAACTGCAAGCAAGACAAAAGTTGATGTAACTTTGGAGGCACTATCAGCAAAACAAAAGAAAGGCAAAGGAAAATGGGATGAGAACAAAGATAGAGAGGGATACAATAATTCAAATGGTAGGAGTTACCAACAAGAAGGAAATTCGTCGAATCATAAACAATTTCCAACCAAAACAACCACAGGCGTGGTGGTGCAGGTAAAGGAAGAGGTGGTGGAAGGATACTTGAAAAAACTCATAATCAGTCTTTCAGTTATTAGAAGCATGGTCACTATGCTAGTGATTATGCTTAAAATAAAATACGTAATTGAGAGAGTGATGCAAAGTTTCTAAAGCATGAAGAAAAAGAAGTATTGTTGATAGTCACAATGAAAGAAGAAGAAAGATTCAAGGCTCAATGGTACTTAGATTCAAGTTGCACATCACACATGACTAGGAGGAGAGACTGGTTTGTCAATATCAGTCCCTATATGAAGAACAATGTGAAATTTGCGAATGAAAATTCCCTAGTTGCTGAAGGTATTGGTGATGTGCTAATCATAAGGAAAGATGGCCAAAGATCAATGATTTTGAATGTGTTGTACATACCAAGCATGTAGAGCAACTTGCTCGACATAATACAACTGATCGTGAAGAATTACAAAGTGTTGATCAAAGATAAAATGATGAGAGTACTCAACTCAAGTGTCGAGTTAATCCTGAAGGCACCAGTGTCTCAGAACAGAACCTTCAAGATTGAACTTGATGTGATGGAACACAAGTGTCTAGAAACTGTAACTAGCAGGGACGAATGATTATAGAATTACAAACTTAGGCATCTTAACTTCAGAGATATCGACAACCAGAAGAGGAAGAACATGGTGTCAAGACTACCAGAGATTCACATACCAGATGAAATATGTGAGGAATATATGCATGCTAAGCAACACAAGAGGATCTTTAGCAAGGACGCAGAAAAAAGCTCTCAAGTTATTCTCGAAGTAATATACTCTTATGTGTGTGGTCATATCAAGGTCGATTCAATTGAAGGTAACATATAATTTATCACATTCATAGAAGATTTCAGTAAAAAATTGTGGACATGCCTAATCAAAAAGAAAAATGATGTGTTTGAGGTATTCACAAAGTTTAAATCTATGGTGGAAAGATAAAATGGCAAGAAGATCAATACCTTGAGGATTAATGGTGGTGGAGAGTATGTTTCAAATGATTTTTCTAATCTATATAGAAAAGAAAGGATTGTGCATGAGGTGGTGCCACCTACACTCCACAGCAAAATGGAACTGATGAGAGGCAGAATAGGACCATCATGAACATGGTAAAAAGTATGCTAAGAGGTAAGCACTTGCCTAATGAATTGTAGGGTGAGGTTGTGCTGAGTGCAATATACATCCTTAATTGATGTCTAACTAAGAGGATGGAGTTGATTACACTAGAAGAATGTTGGTATGGTGTTAAGCCTAGCTTAATTCATTTGAAGGGTTTAGATCTATAGCACATAGACATGTGCTAGACCAACTGAGGAGGAAGCTTGATGATAAGTCAAGCCTAATGATCCCTTTAGGATATCATTTGGTTAGAGTTTACAAGCTGTATGATTTGGGATACAAAAATATTTTCTTCCATTTTCTTAACTTGAAGACCAAGAAAATAAGTTGTTTCACTCACAAGAATCATATCAAACTCAGACTGCATTTGTTGAAAAAAATGCTCCACCATCTTGTCCGACGTCCTACCAGCTATTTTCTTGAGAGCATGTACAACAATGTCATGCACATCATCTTCAACATCTTCTACTGCATGCTCCTTCTTTCCTTTTGATGCAAATTTTCTTTTCTCATTATGGTTATTAACACCAACATGGGCAAAACCAGTATCAACCACCACATCTTCATGAACATCATCACTCGTAGAATTATTCTCAGGGGTTACATCGTTATTCTCATTATAAAGTTGAGGCTCTGTCTTCAACATGTCGGACAGGACGCCTGACACATCTTTAAAAACATCTTTATTTCCCAAATTGGTTTCATGGGTCTCCTTGACAAAAGACTTTAGAATGAGATAATGGTTTCATATAGGCCTATGCATGGGTGGGACATCAAGAACATTTCGACCAACAACTAGATCAGACTTTTCAAACTATGGAATATTGTGGAGAGCTATATATGGAACAAATATCTTATAACTCAGATTCAACAGACTAAGAGAACACCAATATCAGCTTCACCAAATACAATATCATGTTTTTGAATAGAGAAAATTCCAGAAGTATAAGAAGAAACCCCAATATGAAATTATGCCATAATCACTAATCTTCTTTAGTTTCTTCTTATGAACAACTATTAGTTGTTCAAAGTTGGGAGGACCTTCATCCTAACCATCAACCATCCCTTCAATGACAACTCCTTGATTGAGTCTCATAAAGTCCATAAGTGGTCATTCAGAGGCATGAGTAAGATGTTGAAACATCCTATAAGACATCTTAGTTTTCTTCCCAACTTGACAATCCTCATCAATTTTACCTTCTTAAATTTTGAGCTTTGATAATCCCTTGACATTATCTTTAGATAAGATCTCCTCCATGCTCCTCACCTTGGATGAGGGCTAAGAGATCCACATATAACAGTTTTCTTTGAATCTTTAACCCTTCATTACCACCTCTTGATCTTTGCTAGAGATAATACATTCAGATCTTGATCACATAGTTGGCTTATACTTACCAAATTGATAGCCAATCCTTCTACCAATAGCACATCATTAAGGATAGGGATACCTGTATAAACCAATTTTCCTATGCCATTGATTCTTCATATAGCTTCATCACCAAAAGTAAAATAACTATTTGAGTAGGGCTTCAACTCTTTAAGATAACCCTTTTCTCTAGTCATGTGCCTGGAATATCCACTATCAAAGTACCAATCTTGTCTTAAGGATACTCCTAGATATGTATGATCTATAAGATAAGATACAATTTCCTTGAGTTTCCACTCCTTCTTTGCTTGAGTTTTCTTCCTTTTCCTTCCTTTGGGCCTTGGTTGAATATAGGACTGATGGCAACCATGGAAACTATGCAAAAAGATCTTATATGGCCATATTTTTCACAATGGTGACATATCCATGAGGATTTCTTGTTACTTCTATTGTAAGAGTACACATGTTGAGCAGGATGCTGAGACATGTGGTCCTTTATCAGGAACTTCAAATTCTTTTCAGAAGCAACAACCTTCTTAGTGGGAATTTTGAACATTTTGTTCTTGGAGATGTAGTCAACCCCTATAACTTTCTTTTCAAACATATCAAAACCACTATTCAACATACGCACAAATTTAGTCATATGTTCAAGCTTAGCCCAATAACCTTCTATTCCAGACTTGTGATGGTTGAAATAAGCTTATCATTTTTCTTATGAAGTACATCTATGGTTTTCTTCTGTTGCTCTACAGTTATGCATGCTTCCCCCCACTTGGTGTAGAAAAGCCTATATGTTGCACGTAACTATTCTTCAGCAAATTTCTTCATAAAAAGACTCACCTTAGACTCACACTTTCTAGTGAAAGCCACCACTCTGTTAATAGTTTCTCATTCACTTTCATCCACAGTATCATACAGAGAGACTGAAAATCCCTTCTTCTATTTTCTTAAAAGGGTATGTCATTTAGTTTTGAAGTTACCAAACCCTTCACATTCATAACATTTAAATCATTTACCTTGGTGGGGTTTGTCCTCATCTTTACTCTTGCTCTGAGGACTGATGTCAAGCATCTTGTCTAGCACATTTCTCCTCCATCTTCTATCTAGTATTCTTAAAGCATTTTTGAAATTTCTTCCAACAAAAGCTATAACATTAAAAATAACTTTCTCCAATATCCTTATCACTTTGATCTTCAATCTCTTGAGTGTTGGATACAAAAGTAGCACCTTTTCTCTTCTTTTTCAGATCTTTCAGTTATAGACATTTCAAAGGTTTGAAGAGAGCTAATGAGTTCTTCAACCTTTAAGGTGATTAAATCTCAATCTTCTTCAATAGTTGTTACCTTCATGTTAAACTTCTTTGGCAAAGATCTGAGGATTTTCCTCACCAACTTCTCTTTTGACATCTTTTCTCTCAATGCAAATGAATTGTTAACAATGTCACGAAGTCTGATATTAAAATTAGATATCCTATTCATCTTCCATCAATATCAAATTTTCAAACTTGGTTGTGAGAAGCTCCGGCCTTAACATAAGCACTTTGGATGTGCCTTCATCGGCAGTCTTGAGAATATCCCAGGCTTCTCTTGCTTTAGTGCACACATTGATTAGTCAGAACATGTTCTTGTCAACCCCTTGAAAATATCATTTAAGGCTTTGTCATTTGCAAGAGCTTCATCATGTTCATCTTTTCCCCAATCAGCTTAAGGCTTCAAACTTATTGTACCATCTTGAGAAGTAATAACATGATGTTTTCAACCTTTAATCACAACCTTCCATTTTTTGTTTTCTATGGATTTGAGAAAGGCAACCATCTTATCTTTCCAATAATCATAATTTATGCCATCCAAAACAGGTGGTCTATTGACTGACCGTCCATCCTTAGTGTTGCCCATTTGAATAGAAAAATATTTTCCCTGGAGCTCACCCAAATAGAACAAGGTTCCTGATCTTATGTCAATTGAAATTATGTTCCTCACGGAAAAGTTGGACCAGATGTTTGGGACAACTTATCCAACTTGTTAAACTAGTTATCACACACTTTGATAGAACCCATAAAAACAGTAAATAACACAAGAGAATTGCTAACTGAGTTCAGTGCAAACCACACCTACATGTTCGGGGCATTCAACCCAATAAAGGAAATATAATCTTTAATAGAATTAATACAAAGTGACTTAAATAAATAATGCCCTTGCTCAATACTCCTTTTCTTAATTCTACCTTCAGTTATTTCTATTTAGGCCCCCCTAAATATGAGAACCCCCTCCCACTTTCTCTATATCACTAGTCCCAAGTGACCGCCAATAATAAACAAATTTATTAATGTTGAATTACAACTCAACCAAACAAACCAATTATTATGCCTTATGAAGCAATAATGTGGTGTACAAGAAACAAAAAACAAAGGACTCAACTAAAATCATAACACCATAAATCTTCCATCAAGCTCGTGTTCTTCAATGATAGGCCGAGCCTCTTTATATAGCAGAGAATTTTTCTCCTTGGGATATTTGATTTGATTTCGTCCTGGAAATAGCAGAACATATTGGATAGGATTTGTTCCACAAAAGTCTCTAACAAAAAATATGATTTGTTTTTAATTCAAATTCAAATTAAAATCTTCAAACAAATCACACAAAATACATTGATAATCAATAACAACAAATATTCAACAAATGTAATTGAGATCAATTAGAAGAAAAAATGCACACAACAATATCCATCAGTGGCCTGCTGAAAGGGCCACATGGGGCATTCTTGTAGAAAATAGCTTAATCATGCAACTTGAACATACCATATTGTTTTGCATAAAGCAGACAATCTAAAAGAAACAACACTATGTGATGAACCTGATAGTGGAATTTGAACACAAGAAGACAGAGTTCAAACAGGCACGAGCAAGCCTCAAAGAACAAGAAACATGCTTGCAGGGTTGTAGGAATGTCTGATCACATGAGATGATATGGTAAATGATGAAGTTGAGTTAGTATAATATGCTTTCTATGTAGATACTGAGTCAGTCAATGCAACTGAGGTGTTGAAAAACTCAAGGTGAATGCAAGCTATGGTGAAGGAACTGAAATCCACAGAGGTCAACAAACTTGGTCACTGGTTGAATTGCCACGGGGTAATAAGGAAATAGATGTGAAGTGGGTCTACAAGGTGAGGTGAATCCAAAATGAGAAGTAACCAAACACAAAGTGAGACTTGTACTTAAAGGATTTCTTCAGAAAGAAGGAATCAACTTTGATGAAGTGTTTGCACCAGTAACTAGGATCGAAACAATCAGGTTGGTTATTGGCCTAACAAACATAAAAAACTGGTATATGTTTCAGATGGATGTGAAATGTGCATTTTTGAATGGCCCCTTAGATGAAGAAGTTTTTGTATCACAACTAGTAGGTTTGGTGAAATAAGGTAAAAAAAAGCAAGGTATACAGGCTGCACAAAGCCATGTATGGACTCAAACAAGCTCCAAGAGCTTGGAATAAGAAGGTAGATGGATTTTTAAGGGAGACGAATTTTATTGTGAAGAAGATGTTCATCATTTATCTTAGTTTAATTTTGATAAAGAGAAAAACTTATCAAAGAAGAAAAAGTTTGAAATCAAGAATGCATAAGCTTATGGATATCTTGGAAGTAAAGAAAATTTATCTTGATGCTAAGGTACTCAATTGCAATTCATTATGTATAAACTTTAGATGCTCAAAAAATAATATTCATCCTCTTATTTAAATTTCTCAAATTATCATGCATAAAAATATTTGAAGCAAATGCATAAAAAGTTGAATTTTAAAAAACCTGTATGCACTTTTTAAGTCAGGTCTGTTGCACAGTCAGGCTTGATTAATTGATTTAACAAAACCTACTATTGTTTGAAATTTGAAAAAGCGTTTTAAATTCAACATTCTCCATCACTTGTTAAGTCAGGTATCTGTTTAACCGACATAATAAGTCCTGCAGAGAATTCTAAATTGTGTTTTTTTTTCCTTCATGAACCATTGTCATTTTAAACTATTGCAAATCTTCATGAAAATATATCAAACTTTTGCATCAATTCATAGAGGTTTATTAGGAAGTATTTAAGACAAAATACATTAGTTTTTAAATTACCTTTTTCAATATTAATTTTTCACATTAATTTAAATAATTTTATAAGTGTTCATTCTTTTTCAAAAAATGTTGAAACTTTGTGCATAACTTTAAAATTACTCAAAAATTCATAATATATCCCGAGCACTTGAGGTTTATATATATGTTGTTGAATTGTATATTTAAGGGGAAGAAGAATTATTTATTCTTGGAAATTGTCCAAAAATTATCTTTTATTCAAAAGTATCATTTTCTTGTAACTTGATCATGAATTGTGTGGTGACAATTATTTGTAAATAGAAAGTGGTGTGCTTTCTAAGTGTATGTGATAATAATCATAGTGTTGGTGATTATTGGAAAAAGGTCCTTTTCTTTAGTTTGATTCAAAGTCCACCATAGTTGTTGGTGTATTTGTGAAATCAAGAAAATGGCGTGCTTCTTTGTTGTTTTTAGAAGATTGTAGGAGAAATATTGTTGTGAGGCTTGTACAAAGATTTAACAATAGTGAAAATCTCTTACGGGGTGTGAAGAGACTAGATGTAGGGGTGGCAAAACGGGCTGTCTGCCCTGCCCCGCCTTAAGCCTGCCAAAAAAGGGGGCGTGGCAGGTAAGCCCACCAAGTGAAAATGCGCTTAAAAATCTAGCTCACCATGCCAAGGTGGCGGGTTGGCGGGCGGCGGGCTTGCTCGCCTATTTTTTATTTTTTTTTATTTTCACTTTTTTAATAAATTAATATGCTTATTTTTACATTTCAATTAGATTTTTCACTTATTTTTTAGAATACTTTTTTATAAAGCATCTTTTTAACAAATTTTGTTAGACGATAGGCTTCGATCTAGAGGAGGGGTGAATAGATCACAAATTTTACAGCCAAAAACTTTGGGCAAAAATTTTGATTTCAAGAATATAGTGCAGCGAAAAAACGACCCGGATCGAATCGTCTAACCAAACATACTATCGAAAAGCTATATGCGTAACGTAAATCTTTTGGAATGATAATGAATACAAATCGTTCAACAACTTTAAGTCACAAATAAATCAAATGCAAAGCTATTCGTAAGACTTATTTCCAATGAACACAAAGCGGTAAAAATACACAAAAAAATTTATCGAACATTTTGTGTGGGATTGATCACATTTTGAAATTCAATTTATTTTGTTGATGCAAAATGTCAATCACAATCAAAGTGATTGTGATTATACCAACAACAACAATTTAAAAGAAAATTGAAAACAATTTCCAATCTAATTAATCGAAACAACAACGAAATCGATAATTTGCACAAACAAAAATTAAAGAAAATTAAAGTGATAAAGAGACACAAAGATTTGTTAGGCAGTTTCCCAATCGGCCTCGCTATGGGTACGTCTGTCCTCAATCTGAAATTGAATTGAGATACTTGTAATTAACCTTAACTTTGTAAAAATATTAATACAAAAGATGAAGAACTCAAACCCCAAAACCCCTATGATTTGTGTTGATTCTTGCACCTCCAAACCCTTGATCAAAAATTGATCAAGTGACTAACAATGCAGCTACAATCCTCCGATTATTCTGAGCACGCAACTTGTTGAAACCCAAGATTCCCGAACATAATTCATCGTCTCGCGCTACTCCCTTTCAAGGAAACCACCTTGTTCCAAGGCCTTCACTCGGTCGAATCTTTGTTGATGTGATCTTGTCCAAAACCTTCAAATCACACAGATCTTGAAGGAAAACCCCACCTTGGTTTTCTTATTTGAAACACACAAAGTTCCCAACCCTATATTCTCGGTTACACCAAACCTAATTGGACGTTATCAACCTTAATCTAGATGGTCACCCAATCGAAAAATGATTATGTATAGTTCAATTGTGTATATGCATAGAAGAAGGGATGAAGATGATGGGCAACTTTGTAATGTGGTTTTTATTTAGGTTTTTACTTTCTAGAAAACCTTGTTAAAACTAGAAGAAGGTGCATGTATGAGTATGTATATATATATATATATATATGTGTGTGTGTGTGTGTGTGTGTGTGTGTGTGTGTGTGTGTATATGTGTGTGTGTGTGTGTGTGTGTGTGTGGAAATAGGCAAAGAGAATGCAAGAAAAATAATATGCACAAAGAATTTTTCAATTTTGAATTTGCATAGGTCGGCCTGTGAAGGTCATAGGTCGGCCTATGAAGGTGTTCAAGCGCTACTTGATAGGCGACCTGTGGGCAGAGCCTACAGGCTTCCTTCTTGGAGCATGGGAGCCGACCTATTACTTGGATGTGCCGACCTGTACTAAAGCCAAGGCTTCCATAGGTCGACCTGAACTCGTATAGGCCGATATGTGTTGTTATGTTGTCACACAAAACTTGATTTTTGATGTGTATGACATGCCTAAGACCTATCAAACTTGTTCAAATACTATTTTTTTTTTTTTGCATCCAAAGGCTAAAATGACAAATGCACATCTAAATTCAGGTTGACACCGTCCAATATACAAAAACTCTATAATGTACTACCTTTTTTGACATCATTCAAAAACCCGGTTGAATTTGTAAATAACAATCACAAATTTTACTTAAAAAAATATTACATATATTCACAAATAAATTTATAAAATAGAATCATCAACAAGTATTCAAAAATATAGTTCAAGTATTAGCCTTCAACTAACAAAAAAAAATATTTTAGTGGTTGATAAATACGTTGGCGGGCTGACGGGCCAACCCATCCCTTTTTTTGGCGGGCTTAAGGCGTGGCGAGCTTAAAGCGGAGTGGGCTAGGCGGGTATGCAAGCATAAAATCCCAACCCAACCCGCTATTTTTTGGCGGGTGCGCAGAGCGGCCTGGCTGGCCATGGCTCATTTTACCACCCTTAGTTAATAAAGGGAACTAGTATACATCATTGTGTTCATTTACTTTTTCGCTCTTTATTTTCCTGTTTCTTATTCATTCATCTATTTATAATTCTGAAAAATTACAGGAAACCAAAAAAGTGCTTGAAATCTCTAAAAATACCATTACACCTAATTCACCCCCTCTTAGGTTGTGCACTAAATACTTACATTTATAAAATGTACAAATGAGAATAAAGTTTATGTCAAAGAAGCAGTAGTGAACTACTCATACTTTATTTATATGTATATGACCTGTTGATAATAGGCAGCTACAAGAAGGAGATCAAAATTTTCAAATGTGGCCTGAGCAAGGAATTTGAAATGTCTGATCTGGCTTACATATCATATTTCCTTAATGTCCAATTCTACAGGAGTAGTAGAGGTTTAATGTTTCATCAAAGGAGATATGCAAGCAAGATACTCAAGAGATTCGAGATGAAGGATTGCAATGCAACTTCGAAACCAGCTTAGCCAAAACTGCAATTAACAAAGGACTCCAATGAAGATCAAGTCGGTCCAACTAAGTATAGGAGGCTCATTGTATCATTAAGGTACATTTGTCACACAAGACCTGATCTAGCATATAATGTGGGCGTAGTGACTAGATTCATGCAAAATCCAAAGGTGTCTAATCTTGCAACCGGCAAGAAAATACTGTGATATCTCAAAGGAACACTAGATTATGGTGTTTTGCTTCTTGCAACAGATGAAAGAAATGAATGCAAACTAGTGGGTTACACTGACTTAAGTTGGCATGGTGATGCTAAGGATAGAAAATTCACGGCTAGTTATGTGTTTATGCTAGGTGGTGCATCAGTTGCTTGGAGCTTAAGGAAGGAGCCAGTTGTAGCTCTATCATCGTGTGAAGCTGAATACATAGCTACATCTATTTGTGCATGTCAATCAACATGGATGGTAAATTTAATCAGAGAGATTACAGGAACTGGTCATGGAGTTATAATCATGAAGATTGATAAAATGTCTGCTATCAATTTGGAAAAGAATCCCATAACACATGGAAGAAGCAAGCACATCAGAATTAGATGTCATTATATGAGGGAGAAGATAATGAATGGGAATCTGGACTTGGAACATTGCATAGCTGAGAACAAGATTGCAGATGTAATGAAGAAGACTGTGTAGTGGGATTGTTCAAGAGATTGAGAACAATGATTAATGTATATAGCTTAGACACAATGACTTAGGTGGTGTGTTGAAATGTAATTCTTTGTGTTAAGCTTATTTCTAATTCGACTGAATCAAAGTAGCTTGTAATAGTTAAAGTTAAAACCAGTTCTTAACATTTGTATTTTTGCTTGTATTCGATAAAAGGTCAAACACGGCTTGTAGTAGTCAAGTTGTATGTATTCGATATGAGGTCGAATACAGATTGTAGTTGTCAAGCTATCTATATTCGACAGTGAGTCGAATATAGCTAGTTGGGGGAATTATTTTGAGATTACTTAGTGAGCAAGTAAGTCTCATTATAAATAGGGAGGCTTTGTGTGTTTGAGGATAATGCAGAACACTTATAGAAAGAATTTTTTTTTGGATAGTTGATCAATAACATTCCTCCTTTCACTTCATCAACTCATATTCTCTCAATTTCAATATTCTATTTCGATTATGCGCTTTCATTTTTTCAAATCTTTGTGGGAGGAATCAACTTGACAACAAAGGTGTGGTTGAACCACTCGAATAAAGAGTGAGGAACGAGAATCTTGAATCCATCAAGAAAGTGATTGAATCTTATTCTTTCAAGTTTTGGTTCTAACAGTTCTTAGTTGTGGTCTTCAATAAACCATTTTTTTGGTTCACCCTAAAAAATAATTGACTCTTTTATTTTATGCATTTAACTTATTGATCATAAGGTCGATCTAATCAATTCGGAGGCCCGAGTCTAATTTAGAAAATAAATATAAATTAAATAAAAATATATAATTATAATAATTAAAAATGACACATTAAAAATACAATTATATATCAATTAAAAATGAATTTAATTATAATCAATTTGACTTTTAAGTATTCTCATTTTTTTATGTATTACATTTTTATCATAGCACTTTTTTATATACTATGTTTTATTATAATATTTTTTATGTTTATTAATGCAAAAAAAAAAAAAAAAGAATTTTGGGCCTCCCAAATTTTGGGGTCTGTGTTGTAGAGCTTGTTGCTATTGCATAGAGTTGCCCTTGTTATTCGATTCTTATAAAAATAAAGGATCGATAGAATTATCTAACATTTGATATCAAATCCGTAATACTTTATTTGCCTTGTTTTATCTTAATTCTTCAATTTTTAGTATTTTTATGTTCTATTTTCGTGTTACGTTTTAAAGCATTTTATCTCAAAATGTCATAAAATTATTTAATTCATTAGTTTCCTATTATTTAAATAATGCATAGAATTCGTAGAAAGAGCAAAATTATATAATGAGAACGAAATAGGTCAAATACGTCCGCTTAAGGTTTAAAGAAAGAGCTAAATCACAGAATGAGCATAATGAAGGGAAATGTTCATTGCACCCCATCCATTTCTCTCAAACCTTATAGAAACTCGAAAAATACTCTTTCGCACCGTCTGGCCATTGAAATATGGACGCACCAAGATACAAAAAATATCTTCATTAGAAACGCACCCCTATCCAAGTAAAAAGTATGCCAAAATTACAAAATCAGGATACGTACACCCCCAAGAAAAATATTTCTTGTGTCTAGTTCGTATAAGATAACAAATGGGTAAATTAGAATATCAATATTCGAACAAACCTCTGAAACTGTATTGAATGTGTATTGTGTATATATGCATAGGGTGAATCCATATTTCAATCTCCGGACACACCTCCAAGATAACAGAGGATTGAATCATGTGTGTATGTGATAAAAGGTGTAAATCCAGATTTCAATATCTGGACAAACCCATGAGACTGTATTGTATGTGTATTATGCCTATATGTGATACCTTAAGGTGAATCCAGATTTCAATTTGCAGACACACATTACAAGATAACAAAGGGGTGAATCCGGATTTAAATCTTCTCATAAACCTTTGGACAATATTTTACATAACGTAGTATCCATACATTAGTCACACAACCATACATTATTCACAAATATAAACCAAACATAAGTCATTCATTCACAAGGTTCATATTAAACCATACATTATCCATACATCCTCCATAAACCATACTTGATTAATAACTCATTCATTCAAAATGTTTATATCAAAATACAAATTAAACTGTCTTCAATATTATTGTGTGCCTCTTATAATATTGCTTGTAAAGTGACGTTCTCAAGAGTGCCTTCTTAAAACTCTTTCTAGCTATGACATCTCTTCCAATAGAAACAATATGGTGAAATATATACAATACATCCATGACATTGCCCACCTTTGTCTGTTCCTCTTCTAATATCTCCTGATGAGCTAGTCTAGGGGATTTCCTTTTAGCACTAGTGTCATACACTCTATAAAATCATTGGATATGTCTGTATATTGTACTCCATGAACAAAGATCAGGCACACTGCGTACATCCTTTGGAACCATATGCTTGTGGTAGTCAACAAATGTTCCATCAACATCTCTATGGAGGACAATTGCACCCTGCAAATACCTGAATTGTAATAGTATTTTTTTATTACATATGATTTACGTTATCACATGTATACACATCATTAACATCAACGGCTTCCTCCTACAAAATTCTTAAATCTTCAACCAATGGAGTTAAATAAACATCTATGTCATTCCCTGATTGTTTTGGAACCAAAATCATCATTGATAACATCATATATTTGCGCTTCATGCACAACTATGAAGATATGTTGTAAATTAGGAGAATAACAGACAATGAAATATGGTTAGTACTCAAATTACCAAATGGTTTCATTCCGTCAGTGGCAAGTCCAGGCCTAAGGCTCAATGGCAAAATCTGGAAACAACGAATCAATTTTCTTCCATTACAATGAATTAGTTACATGACAAAATTTTCCATCACATACTCATTCATCTGCATTCCATTTAGTATTCTTTGCATCATTTACATTAGAAAACAGTCTCTTGAACCTTTAAATTATTGATAGGTACGACATCACCTTGGAAGGAACACCCTTTCTAGTTACACCATCATCATCTTCAGCACAATTGTCCTTCTGCTTGTAGCGTGACTCCCCACACCTCGGGTACTCCTTCAAGTTTTCATACTCTTTCATATATAATATGCAATCATTACGACATGCAGGTATTTTGACATAGTCTAAACCCATTGAACACAATATCTTTTTAGCCTCATAACTACAAATCGACAATTAATTACCTTCTGAAAGCATTTCTTACAACAATTAAAGCAATTTAGCGAAACTTTTATCATCCACCCTCCTCTTCCTATAAGATTAAATAGTCTTAACACAACCGACAATCTTGTAAATTTTTTGCATCCCGGATATAACAACTCTTCCATGTCTCTTTGCAGAGTTTCTTCCACACGAGCTTTCTTAAAAGCATCTACTCCAATATTGCAAATCATATCTTCTAGAGTATCCTTCATATAGTCATCAACATCAACTATATGTGAAGCATATCTTTTTTTGTCACTTCACCATGTCATACTCATTTCGTGTAATTTTGAATAATTCCATCAAAACCTAAATGATTGAATATAACACCCCTTGAATGTTTTTGCGTATTTCAACAATTTTTAATAGGACTCCAAAAAATCCTTATTATCATTATGAAGACTTTCTTCTGCAAATTCAAGAAATTGAATAACTCCATTCTCATACTCTTTACTTAATCTATTGACTTTCATCCAACTACGAACCATAATCAAATGCAGTTTCTAAAAATAAAATAAAAATAGTACATAACCAACAAAAATGAACATTCTATCTCAGTAAAACAACAATAACAACAAACATCAAATACTAAAAATACCTGAAAAATAATACTACATTATACCCGAAGTCTCAAAAACCATAACAATAACAACAACAACATCAACAACAGCAACAACAATAATATGCAATCATTACGACATGCATGTATTTTGACATAGTCTAAACCCATTGAACACAATATCTTTTTGGCCTCATAACTAAAAATCGACAATTAATTACTTTCTGGAAGCATTTCTTACAACAATTAAAACAATTTAGTGAAACTTTTATCCTTTCACCCTCCTCTTCCTTTAAGATTAAATAGTCTTAAAACAATTGACAATCTTATAAATTTTTTGCATCTCAGATATAACAACTCTTCCTTGTCTCTTTGTAGAGTTTCTTCCACATGAGCTTTCTTAAAAGCACTTACTCCAATATCGCAAATCATATCTTCTAGAGTATCATTCATATAGTCATCAACTTCAACTGTATGTGAAGCATGTCTTTTTTGTCACTTCACCATGTCATACCCATTTCGTGTAATTTTTAATAATTCTAGCACAACCTAAATGATTGAATATAAACATCTCTTGAATGTTTTTGCGTATTTCAACAATTTTTAATAGGACTCCAAAAAATCTCATTATCGTTATGAATACTTTTTTCGGCAAATTCAAGAAGTTGAATCACTCCATTCTCATACTCTTTACTTATTCTATTGGCTTTCATCCAACTACGATCCATAATCACATATAGTTTCTAAAAATAAAATAAAATAGTACATAACCAGTAAAAATGAACATTCCATCTCAGTAAAATAACAATAACAACAAACAAAAAATACTAAAAATACCTGAAAAACAATACTACATTATACCCAAAGTCTCAAAAACCATAACTATAACAACAACAACAACAAGAACATCAACGACGGAATCGGTATGGTGTATATGGAGGCAAAGGAATCAAATCTTATTTAATGACGGAATCGGTTACCCGGTGGAAATCTTTCATAACATCATCTTCTTTTCTTGGTGTTGGCTGTATATTTCTAAAACTCATTTAGGTAGGTGTTTATTATGATTGGTTTGCCAATCCGACCGACTTTTTGTAAGTAGTGTCGGTGGGGTTTTTTTATCCGATGTATCCATTATCTTTTTGGAATACAAGATTAAATATTCTTTAATACAAGTTGCTGATAATTAAAAAAAAAAAAAAAAAACTCTTCAAAAGATATCAAACCTTTACAATAATTTAGCAAATTTTGCAAGTAATACAATGGACCACTCCATAAATGAACAAAATTTGATCTTCCAATTTGAAATCATTTTTTTGGATACCATTAACATTCCCATTGATTCCGAAAAAAATTTAATAGGTAAATCACTATATGTAAACTCTTTTGTTTTAACATATTTTCTATGACAAAAATTTATAATATTGAATTGATTTTTAGATATTTTGTTAGAAGCTATTTTGTGTAATACAATGCTTATAATGAAATCAAACATGCAGTTGTGAATAGTTGACTTATATTTTTCCACGTGAGATAAACAAATTCTCTATGCCATACAAAACTCCTAAAACAATTCAATACTTAATATTTCTTATGAATTATTGTACTTGGAAATTTTTATATTTAAGATTCACAATATTAATTTATTATGAATTTATTTATTAAATTTATTATATATTTTTAGGAGAAAACTTTTTGTGAGAGCGTTTTTTTTTTATGATTTATTAATGGTTTAATATCTTTTTTAATTCCGTAAATTAATTTTGAGGTTCACTTTATTCCTTTAACTTAAAAATTATCCATACCGGTTCTTTAACTCTTCAAAACATACAATTTTAGTAATTTTTTATCATATTAAAGACGAAGTTAGCGATTAATTTTTAAATTTTTTTGTCACTAATTAAATAAAAAGGATTAATATGACACGTTTTAAACAGTTAAGGGATCAATATAAATATTTTTTAAATTAAAGAACAAAAAATAACCTTAAAGTTAACATACAAGACTAAACCTTGAGATTACTATTTTAAAACATTGATTAGAAGTTAGAAATTCTCGTTGAGAAAGTTATTTTTTTTATGATTTATTAATTAAAATAATAATAAATAAAATAAAAAATGTTTAAAAATTTTATAAGTTTGATTTGTTGAAAAAATAATCGTTTATTAGTTAGTTGAAAAATTATCAAATAAATAATATTTTATTTATTAATTATAAAAAAGGTTAGTAGAATAATAATTATAAATAAATAAAATAATACTTAATAGGATATATAAATAAATAAATAAAGAAATTTTCATTAAAAAAAGAGATCTTAGTGGAGAGAAAGTTTTTCTTATGGTTTAGTAATTAAAATAATAATAATTAAAAACAAAAATGTTTAAAAAATGACTAAGTTTTAGTTTTTAATAAAATGGTTTATTAATTAAAAAAGGGCTAGTTAATGTCACAATTATCAAAAAATAATATTTATAAATAAAAAAAGAGATTAATTGAAATACACTGTCAGTGTAAAACTACTTTACACTGACATCCAATTAAAATGAATCATTTTGACACATGAGAAGAGAAAAATAAGGAAGAATTAGTTATTAAAATAGTTTAATTATAATTTATTTATTTTTATTATGA